>CAEMYA010000018.1:11016819-11084250 GCA_903131615.1 Diplodus sargus
CACGCACACACACACGCACACACACACACACACACGCACACACACGCGCACTGACACGCACACGTCCTTGTCGGTGTGACCTGTTTTACATATCGGCCTCTTCGAAACCAACCGCCCACCTTTAAGCAGCTGCCATATTTACACATTACAGGCGCACGTACTCGCGCCCTGCCCTGACCGCGCGCCTAACAAGCTATAGGGGTCATCCCTAACAGGCAACGGCTGAAGATGTTGTCTGCGGAGCTCATCGCGAGGGAGATAACAGATCCAGAGATGCGAGAGGGTAGAGGATGCAGGAACGAGGATGGAGGGCAAGTGAGAAAATTGGCCAGATCTAATTAAACGCCCCTCAGACATGAGCTGCCTGCACCGATAAACCCGCCCTGACTCTATCTGCTGCTCCACACAATGTCCCTCTTTTATTCTTTGTTTTAACTCATTTGTATGTTAACACCTGCCCCGCGCACGAGGACGTGAATGAAGACCAGAACATACTGTAGCTCGTGTTCCATATACCGACGTCCCTGTAAGTCATCCCCGATGGTGAAACGGTTCACTTGGCGACAGAGGTGGAGCCAGAGCGAGCAGCTGGCCACCCCGGCAGCTCGCAAGGGGGCTCCGGGGGGGGGAAGGCTGTGATATCTGACTGCCGGGTCGAGGTGGGAGGACGGAGGATGGAGGTTGTTGGGAAGGGGGGAGGGTGGAGATAAAAGTCCACTGATAAAAGAAAATGAGAGCAAAGCAGGGCCGGGTACGGAATCTCAATCAACCCCATAATACAAGCCCGGAGGAAGAAAGAAAAAAAAGGGCGGGGACTGTGTGATATCCGCAGTACGGTGGCGGCTTTACCTTCTGCCGGTTTGAGAGCAGCTCTGTGGGTAACCCTCGAGAGGATGAGCAGTCACGGTGTTATCACAGCGCGGACGAGCTGGGCTCACACTGGGCTCTGAGTTATTGTGACAGCGTTTCTCACGACTTTCTTGATATTTACATACCAAACTATCCATCAGAAAAGTAATCAGCAGAGTCATCCGTAATGAGAATAATCATTAATTGCAGTCATATAAAATGGAAAAGTAGCTCCACTTCATCCAACTAAGACAAAAGCAAAATTGTGCTTTTATATTAATGCATAATTAATAACAGGCTAATGATATCATTAACAGTCACAGGGGACTTTTGCTTTCAATTCTTTGAGTGCATTTTCCTCATTTTCCCTACATACTTCTATTTAAAGCAACATTATGTAGAAATGTTGGCATAAACATGTGTGTGACGCTGTGATCCAACCCTCTCACTGAAGTTACATAGAGCAGGAACAAGTGATGGAGACAGAGACGCCATACTCTGTTACAAGACACTGTAACAGCAACATTATTTAGAAGCTGTTATTTTATGGTGCAGAAGTTACATAATGTTGCTTTAAGTAAAACTTCTACTTGAGTAAAGGGTTTGAATACTTCCTCCCCCTGAACACATACAAATCGAGGTCCATGTGTGACCTAGACATAATAATTTGACGACTTGATTGAACCTTGAGATTCTTGAGTATTTTGAGTTATCTTGAGTAACTTCTGTTTCCAAAGTCGGGAATAAAGTCTCACATTTAAGCTTCGAGCCAACGCGACGGACAAGCAGCACATGATGTGAAATTCAAACAGTTTTCCGCTGACCTCCCTTCAGTTTGTTTTTAATCACACGGATATCCGTCTGCGCACACCAGCTTTCTCTGGCTCTTTCTTCTTAAAGCTAAATTGCGTGTGAAAGTGAATATTTGCACCCTGTGACAGCGCGAGTCGTTTTAAGCTCCTCTGCGCATTTGTTCCGAACCGTCGAACGAGTTTAAAGACCAGAGTCAGTTTTGTGCCCGGTGAGGTGACTAGAAGGGGCTGATTCACAAAACAAACAAACAAACAAACAAACCAGCATTCAGGTTCATCCTTGACATTTAGATGTGTGACAATATAATCTCACAGTGCACTTAACTGAGCTCACAAACACATCACAAGGTCCTTGATGGTAAATGGAACTGGTTCAGCTATTCTCGCATGACCCGGATGTTGACAGGGGGTCAAGATGGTGGTGTCTTTCCTTTGAGGGCATGTTATTGGTCAACTATTTTGATTCTGAAAGCGCCAAATGTACAAATGCGATCCTTGATATTGGCATTTTCACAACGCTTCACCCACCGGTACCCTCCTGGTAACATTTCAGAAGCTGTTAAAAGTCATAGAAACAGCAGATTTCACCTTGAGTGGACAAGCTGCAAGACAATATTCCATTCAGCGCCAAAGGGCACCACACCCTCATCTACACACACACACACACACACCTACACACACACACACACACACACACACACACACACACACACACACACACACACACACTAACAAATACATGGACACAAAAAGCCATTTCCCAGGCAGGCAGCATACTCCATGTCCGGGGAGATAAATGTCAGTCAGTGACCCTCCATCCCACTGGACAGGGTGGACAGAAAGTTGGAGGGAAACAGAGAAGCGCAGTAGAGAGGTGTGACCTCTGGCTAGCTGCCCCTCTGGGGGCCACGCTGACGGACAGCATGGACAAGGGAATGAGAGTGAGGGAGGAGACGGAGAGATGGATGGGAGACTGATAAGTCATTTTCTGCTTGACATTCAGGGGAGCCGAGTTCCGGGACAGGAGGGAGACCTCCAACAGAGATAGACGCCACGACACGCAATAGTGTTTTGTGGATCCCATATGTAATGGCTGTGGTGTGTATGTGTCCATAGATGAGTGTGTGAGAGTTCGAGGTTAGAGATCAGCCTCAGTAACAGATGAAGACGAGCCCGGAGGCGTCCACAGGACAATCACCGCCATCCAGTCAAGCAGCAAGGCGATGCCCTCATTTGTGTGTTTGTACGTGTGGTGCGGCAGATCAACAGGTGTTTCTCGGAAAAACAAAGATATATATATATATATATATGCGAGTGTGAGTGCATCGTCCCTCTACTTTCCTCTTTGTCTCTCTGTGAGTCAACGGCCTCTGACCCAGCTCCGTCAAAATCTGAGCTGAGAAAATTAAACTGGAGAGGAGAGGACAGCGGTGTCCAGCTAAAGGTTACACCAAAGGTGTAGTCACTTCTCATCCACCCACCCATAAAGCTGGACAGAGCAGCACAAAGAGGCACAGACAGCAGTAGACAGATAGGCTGACCGATGAAACATCACGTCAATCTACCCACACTGATCTCTCTTTGAGTTTAACGTCTGGGATTTATATGTGCCACAGTCTATGTAAGAAATCAGATAAAGTTCCTACCAGCTAATATTCCTTCACACACAGTGGGCTGCTGGTTACAGCTCCACAGTAGAAGTGACGGATGTGCGGTAGAGTCTGTCAGATCCGATCAGTCTGTGCAGAGCAGAGCCACTGCTTGAACTGAGCTCGGATAAGATCGCACCACTCAGCATATGTTTGTTTAACTGAGGGCGGGCAGGAGAAAATACAGTCCTCCTGAAGCAAACTCTTTTTTCTTAAAGTAACTGAGACAGCGCAGCTGAAGAGTACAGATTAGAACATTTGATTTATTGGGAATAAATGTCAGTGAAAAGGCTCTGCGCTTGTACGTATGATCTCGTTTATTCAGACTATTGTACTCTGTTGTTCTGAGATAAATCAGATCAGGAGCGCAACAGGAAGCGTGCACAACGTCACCGACGATTGTTTCTGACAAAAAGCGACCAAAAAAAAGTCAGACAGTCTACGTTTACCCACTGTCCTGTCCTCGTTTGCCCACGTGTTTGTCTTTGCCTGACATGCTGTGATCGGTGGAGAGCGTAGGAGAATGAAACGGAGAAAAGCGAGAATATGATCGAGGCGCGGACACAGTGGCGCAACTGGATTTATGAAGGGAGCGGACAGTGTGGGGCTAACGGGTTAGCATGTTTGCTTCAAATCCTTACATATTGCACCCTTAAAGGAAACCTAAAACAAAGGAAAGACTCAGTGTCAGAGAGAGATCACGCATGTTCCGAGCTTCTTACTTCAGAGGTTTTGTGTCGGGTCCACGTGCGCATCTGTATGCTTGGTTTCTGGCAGCACTCTGCTGGGGGCCAACCAGTTGGAAGCCTCTAGCTTGGAGGGTGTTGCTTCCACACACACAGGGCAGCATGCATTAAAGATGAGAGCCGCTCACACCACATACCGGCAGAGAGCCTCCTCGCGCTTGTGGACACACACGTGCGAACGCAGAGAAAAAAGAGCAAACGCGTCGATGTGCTCGAGCCTCAACTCGTCCTGGGGTGCAGGGAGCCGAGCAACAACTCTCAGAGAGAGAGGGAGAGGGAGAGAGAGAGAGGAGGGAAAAACTTAATTTAGAAAGCAAACATGCTGTTCACAGCTTCCTCATCTATAATGCAGAAGAGAAAGCCCCAGTGTCTCAGCAGCAGCAGCAGCCAGCAGAATATACCGATGTCATCCGCGCACACACCTGCAAGTGTTAAAGTGTGCAGCGAGCCGACGAGCAATCCTGTGAGGACGCGCAGGCGAAAAACTCTGGTGTGTATGCGTGTGTTTTCTCATGTTTATACAGCATGTATGGGAAAAAAAATCAATGCCTCAGCTCCTCCTCACACACAGATACGCAATGACAGAGGGGCTTTGGAGGCAGTATAGGGAATCTGATGTAATGCGGCTTCAAACACTCAGAGGGATCAGAAGGAACATCACACACTGTCACAAAAAAAAAAAACACAAACCCGCCGTTCCAGCTCGCACTCCGCCAGACAGATTACTGAGGGAAACGAGCTCGGGGAGAGAATGAAAGAAAAGTAAAGAGACGATACAGGTGAGGAGAAAACACACAGGAATTGGAAGACGGGAAAAAAAAAAAGTGGAGAATGAGGGAAATCTGTATTTCTTAGGCTAAAAGAGAGGCTGGAGGGAAAATAAAACTGACAACCGCTGCAGAAAAGATGACTATCATTATACACAGCGGAGGAGGGCCGCGTGATGACATACGGTTTCAGCGTCGACACCGGGACGTGTGCGCGCACTCAGCACATAGCAGGAGTCGTGATGTCAATTAACGCAAACACCTCCTGCTACCCGCTGGATATAAAAGGAAAACTTGCAAGGTTCTCATTTTCCGTGACTAATCTTGGATACACGTGGTCTGAACAGTTCCCAGTGTGGTCTGGTGAAGGGGTGGCACGTCATCAGTTTTATTTAAATAACCAAAGCAGGCCCCATTAGTTGTCTGCCTGTTTTGGTTGTTTAATAAACTGATGAACCCCCTTAGCCGGAGCACATAGCACACTGATCAGGCTGAGTGCGCCTGTTAACATCCACGGGACACTGGTGCCGTCACAGATAATGTCAGCTGGAAGACGTTCAGGCTCATATATTCCTGTTATCAGCTGTACCTCATCCCTCCGGTAAGTGAAAAAGCAGGGCAGTACGGATTGGTTCTTTTAGTACCATCCACAATTTGCGATCATGGGAATGCAAAAATAACCATTCTAATTGGCAACAACCTGAACGGAGTTGACGTGTAGGTCCGTGCCCTGATGTTAGAAATGCTTAACACACAAATCTTACAGTATTCAGATCTATTTGTGCTTAAATTGTGCCAGCATATAGATAAATATGTTTGTCGTTCGAGTTTGGGAGTTTTATTATCCTCAGCAGCACGGGGAGACGGCAGATTACATTTGAATAATACGACTGCGACACAAAAGTCAATTTTGCAAAGCTTATGAAGAAAAGTGTTTTTTTTCCCCAAAAAAACACCTCCCCACCTGTTCTCTCTCCACGTGTCAGAGTTGCAGCTGGTGTTCCAAAGGGGTGTCAGAGAGGTGAACCCAGTGTGCTGCAGTAGAAGTAATAGGGGAGTTGTGTTTCATCTGAAGAGGACAGACTTTTAAAGAATGGAATTGTGAAAACTGCAGTGGTCAATCTCACGTCTGCACGTTTATCTGTATTTCCTGCATTCTTTCAAATGTCGTTGTTTTGCGATTTCTATCCAAGCAGCACTCGTGTCCAAAAGAAACATTTTTATTGATGCTCGAGTTTTTGTCCGGGCCAGTGTGGAATTAACTGTTCCCAGTTTCGACAGTTCTCACCAGAATAGGCTGCTGTGCCAAGCGACTGTGTGCTCAGAGAGCCGTCTGGGAGATAAGGAGCTAAATATAACCATTACAGAGCCTCTACACATGCTACTACAGACGCCAGCCCCACTGTCACTGATGCAGCCGGGCTCCTTCCAACGGGGCTGCTGCATTATCTTGACTCATCTTGAATCATGCTATATGTTGAGCTGTGCTGAAGCAGGGATGGTTATAGGAGTGTCAGGGAAATGTGCTCATGTGCTCTCTTGCTTGCTGCGAGTTAGATGAGAAGTTTGATACCTGTCTCATATCTGTACAATAAACATGGTGCTAAAGCCAGCGGCGGTAGCTTAGCACGTACACAAACCAACGTTAAAAACATCATGTCACACTTTGGTTTTTAATCGGCGAGCCTTGGATGTGCTGTAGGAGGACGTTGCTACTTTTCGGACAGAGCCAGGCTAGCAGTTTACCCCCCGTTTCCAGTCTGTGTGCTAAACTAAGCTAACTAGCCGCTTATGGTAGCTATAGATTTACTGCAAATGAGAGTGGTGTAAAAGTTTTCCTCTGATGATAAAGCACTTTTCTTCATTCTCTGCAGCACCACCTCAAGAACAAGAACAAGCAATAATTGGCTCACGTAAAGCTCCTCGCCTCCATCTTCTTTTTTACTATTAAGAGCCATCTTGAAGCATTGGTCTCATTTATGGAGGTGAGACATTGCAGGGACTCTGTGTGAAGATGTCCCCTTTCTGTCAATAACAGAGGTGATAAAGGTGACATTGAGTATTTCGGGTCACACACTCGGTAACAAGTTACCAAGAGGGTAATTAGTGCTTTTGTTGTCACGGCACCTGAATTCAGACTCCATTTCCCCACACGAAGTCACAGCTCTGCTCCTTCCTCAGCTCCATCCCGCTGTCTGTGTCAGCGTGTCTGCTCCATATATGAGTATTCTGACCTTGTCCGGCAGTGCCAGCGCGAAAAACGTGCACGAGGCACAAGGAGTGATTTAATAAGGTGTCGTTTTTTTTGGTCGAAGAGTGGAGAGGAAAAAGGAAAAAGAAATGAGAGAATAAGGAGAGGGAGGCAGACAGTTGATCTGGGTTACCATATCTTTAAAAAATATACCTGAAATGCTCCTCATTGTGTGATTGCAGGTGTTACATTTGTTGAATATTAATATCCCCTTTTGCACCAAAATGCTCTTTATACACTCCGATTTTTATATGAGCCGAACAAGGAGGCAGAATAAAAGAAAAGAGAGCGAGGCTAAAAGAAAAATGGATATTTTTATGCCTCGCACACCAAGGAGAGAAGTATTTTCGGGGTGACAGACAAGCCAATTAACAGTCAACACGCTGAGCGTGTGAGAGCACAAGAAAGAGGAGAGGAAGAGATGTAAGGAGACACAGAGATTGTAAGATGAGAGCTAATTAAAACTGAGCTCGTAAGCCCAGTAATTCCTCCTCTGTCTATATTATATTTTGAAATGAGGCTCTTTAAACTTTGCGCGGACCGTTTCACCACCGGAGGAGACCGGTTCACCACCGCACCAATTAAAAGGAGTAAAACTATACGAGGAGAAATGTTTAACTTCTAGAAGTCAGCCAAGTGTCTTTTGTGCTGAGTAAATAAAAACTCCACGAGAGGCCGAAAACTGGATCCCCCAGAATGCCACCCAGGGGTTAGTAATTAGCCGCTACTGTGTAACAGCGCTCCTTCTCCGCCTGCAGTATTTAATAAGGGTAACATACTCTGATAGCCGCCTCACTTAATAGGTTCTGTGTGGCCATAAATTAAAAAAAAAAAAAAAAAAGGCTAAATTATTTTATGAGTCATTTTTCTTCCTGAAAGCTGCATATTATGGTTTTAAAGATTAATACGCCCCATTCTTCACCTAAGCTCTTTATCTCCTCATCCTCCCGCCGACGTAGTCTCCTGTGACTCTGAGCCAACTTCTTGCCGAATACACAGAAACCATGTATCATGTTCGTTTCTTTTTTTTCGGCTCGAACAATAACGGCAGAGAAAGTCGTAATCCTGTGTTACACATTCTTCCTTCTTTCAGTCTTACCGTCCTGCTGCACGCATATGCCTCCCGATCCTGCGTAATTTATCATAGGACTCGCCTCAGATCTTTAAGTATTAAGCCTGAGGAACACGGTGAGATGAGGTGCGACGAGGGTTACTGAGAAGCTAATTCACATGTAGGTTTGAAGGCACTTACACTATGTATTGCATTAAGGGCTGAAACAGTAAATCAGCTGTTCTAGTAGTTGCTTGAAAGGAAATAAACAGACAGCTAGTCTGAAAATTTTGCTCAATCGTTTAGGTCGTCTATCAGGTAAAAAGGCCAAATATTAGCCAGGTAGAGCTTCTCAAAGGTGAGGGTTGTAGTTTGAAAATGTTGGGTTGTCGATCAGGCCTCGACCTTAGGCTGTGTTAAATTTGCGATGGGCACATGTACATGGTTACAGACTAGTGAATCATTCTTTACTTTAAAATTGTAATCCTGTAAGTAATCCCCCTTTTATACTGAATGTCTCCGTAATCCAATCACATCTGTTTTTTCTATAACTTTAACCAGAACACCTTTGTTTTGTACCCTGATCAGTCCCATCCCATGCATTCTGTTGCTCCCCAAGCCTGGCTATGACTCCACTGCAGTAGGACGTCACGCTAGTTCCTCATTTGGACTCTTATTTACCTGAACAGTTTAAGACCGACAATGTGAAACCATCTAAGTAACAAGTCCTATGTGACTTTAAGCAAGCAAACTCCAGCATTTCTTCCCGGTGGAAATACGCATCGGAAGTTTAAAATAACCCGTAATTCACCACACCTTCACTGTAGTATCTCAAATGATTCAAATGTGCCCGCACCAGCAAAAGAGGAAATACAACAAAATTAGAGATTAAAAAGATTTCTGCCTCACATGCATGTGATAATTGAGTTTATTTCAAGCCTGCTCCATATACATGTGCAAATACATACAATAATAACTATGGAAAACTTTGCTTCAATGAGCATGAAGCCGCACAACTGTGGTGTTATAGTTAGCTTAAAGGTCATTTTCCAATCATTCGTTTTAATTAAGTATATTAAATGTTAAAGTTTTTTATAGTCTGGTGAAACATTTACAGTACAGTTGGCTTCATATTTTAAAGGAAAAGGAAAAAGTCTGCCTCTGAAAAGCCATCTTAACCCTGCAGAACTATGCCCATCACTGTGTGGTCAGCAGCAGCACCAAGTAGAGACATGATGACAGCGTTGGTCTTCTGCCTCTGCTCCATCTTCTCACCGTCTTGGTAGTTTGGGTCTAATATTTATCCTGCTCTGTCATTCCCTGCTCGCTCTGTGGCAGGAAATAGCGTCTGCTAAATGACTGCAGGAGGAGGAACATTTGGAGCTGATGCATGATATCATTTTTCAAAGTAAACGTTTTACTGTAAACAGTATCGTAAACCTCTCTCTCCCTCACACGCAGACACACGCCATTATGCTCAGGGAGATAGAACAGTAACTCATGAGTAGTCATTAGCCATACGCAGTGGCTACAGGCTCAGAGTGTTTCCTGTTTGCCATTACTGATCAGGCTTCTTGAGGTTGCCTCGTGAGGAGGGAGGCTGAGCTGTTTGTGTTTCGAATGCCGAGATCAGAATCACAATGACCAAAGTATGTCTGGGATCTCAGGCGTCATTCTCACCACCCAGGCTGTCAGGATATGTGATACTGTTATTTTCCATCTTCAGCCACTTATCTATTGGGGCTTTTTCCACTGGAACTTTTTGCCCTCGCCGAGTCAAACCAAGACATAATGATTTGTGTTTCCATTATCAGTTTAAACGTGTCATGCCAAGTTCCGCCCAACATGGACCAGCTCCGGTGTCAGTCTGAAGCGCCTGACTGCTTACTAGCAGGTGGCGGTGACATCTGATGGGCTTCTTCATCGTGCAGGGATGAATGGTAGCTTCCTTTTTCTATTCCAGATACAAAAGCGAGCAATAATCAGCCATGTTCAGACCAAAGATTCAGGACGGGATGAGCTGAACCTTGCAATGTGCCAGTCTGCTACGTTCGAACAACCTTACATTCTTCACCAAATGGCCTCTACGAAACGCTGCATCATCTCAATTGCAACAACTCTCTGTACTTCTATTTTAACTGCTGGCTGTTCAGGATTTTATACAGCTGGATATAATTTGTAGTGCCTTAAAATATGAATAAGCATAAGGATAGTGAGTCTTTTCACCAGCTTATATTTTGTAACTGGCTCAGTTCGCTGACTTCAGTATTAGACAGTGATTACTTTCTAAAACCAGCCACTGGTGACTTGTCAAGCTGAGTCGCAGCCGAAACAATCGAACGGTTTCCGTCGAGCCGAGACTGGTTCATGTCACACCGCTGCAAGTCTCTTTTGCAGTGTTTTTTTTGTGGCGAATCTTTGGTCTGAACTGGGCCTTGGATAGCAAACAAATACAACCGATGCACAGTGCAGTAGCGCACAGAGTTAAAAAGGCTGCTTCTTTAAAACGTCATTCATTCAACAAATGTGCCACATCATTGAAAGACACACCTCCAAGCCCCTGTTGGAATGGAAATGGAAATGCCTGCTAAGCTGGGCTGAATCCATGGGTCAAGCCAAACCAGCACATGTGTAGGGAAAAGGGCTACAAGTCCTGGTCAAAGTAAGCGTGGGCGAAGCAAAGTATCTCAGACTCCTCTCTTCTGAGATACTTCCTCCAGCTCCCCCCCCCCAGGGTTCCCACGGTGCTCTAAGGCCTGATATGTAATGCCTTCAACATATTCTGAGTTTGCCTCAGGGTCTCTTCCCAGTTGGACGCATCCATGGGGCATCCTTATCAGATATGTGAACCACCTCAACAGTCTCTTTCAAATGCAAAGGAGCAGCATCTTCATCTTCTCGGAGTTACTTTCAAATATCTGAGCTCCTCACATGGCCCCAAAGGATCAGCCCAAACGCCCCATGAGGGGAAAAACTCAGTTTCATGCTTTCAAGCTCACGGCCGGTAGGTGAGATTGGCTTGTGGAAAATGATTGGTGAAATCACTGATCGGCTTGTCAATCTCACTCTTATCCCGACCCAGAGATACTTCAACTCCTTCAGTTGGGGCAGCAATTCATTCTTAACCCAAAGGGGGTGAATCTACTCTGAGACTGACTTTCATCACAGATGGATTGGCCAATAGTGGACAAAGCGACCTCGCCTGGAAAGACCATTTTCATTGCATAGTTGAATGTCAATTCAGCCGTTTCAGGAGATGAACTGTAAGAACTTGTTGCAAAGGAAATATGACACTCAAGTGAGAAGCACTAAGAAGGAGCCACTGAGACGAATAAGATTGTGGGAGTAAAGAAAGGCGGATGAAAGAAGAGAGGAGAAGGATGAAGGGGCTTGAAGAAGAAGAGTTTCTGTCATGTCAAACAGTGAAGACGCAAATGCAAGCTCAAGCGGTGAGGCTTGAGAAAAGAGTCTCAGGCCAGACTAAAAAAAGAAAGAGAGAGACGGACGTAAGAAATGGCTCAGTGGGTTCAGATCAAACGGCAGTAAATCATCGCTCTTTATTTCCCCAAAAACATTTAAATTAAAAACGCACAGACGAAATGAGCGTGAAACGCTTCCGGGTCCGCTTGAAGCTCGAACAGGTATTTCACGGCGCAGCAGTTTCAAATGACGGTGACAGAAACAGCAACACAACAAAGAGAAGCGTGGATTACAGGATTATAAATAGAAAAACAAGAAAAGAAAGTTCTAATTTAAAACTCACCAACACGGCCATGAGGTAATGCGAGACTGAGCTGCGCCTTCAAACACTTTTCAGAAGCGCTGATTTCTACAGAGAGCACGCGGCACGAGCACGTGGCGCTTTGGACAAAATGGGCTCTCGGTTGAAGGTTACGTAACTCAAAGCCGAGACGGACACTTTTTTTTTTTTACAATATGCTCAGAAATGGGATTGACAGGTGGGAGGGCTGCGGGACGCCATTTGCATAGGTAAATAAGGGCATCCTGAGCAAGTCCACTGTTACCATGGCGACGGCAGAAGATTACGAGGACACACTGGGCCAATATTTAAACTCCTGCTGAAGGGGCAACGAGACAGGTGCTCTGTGCGTGGGTGCACATGACACACACACACTTTACTTGAGCACACACACATGCCTGTACAGTCACAGCTGATATAAATGCGTATGCAAATACGAGTGCTTTCACAGTGGCTTCAAAGATTCAACAATCTATTGTAGACAAAAGCACAACTTCAAAGCAAAGGCTCTTGGCTTGGAAGATTCCCCAACACGCCGAAGCACCCTCACATCCGACACGCTAACATGCGCACATGGACTGCATTAGAGCGACGCCTGGCACTGGGCCCACAGCATCCTCCAATCTATCTACGTTATCCTTTAATGTGTTGCGTTCCTTTGCTATGCGATACGATAAAAGAAGCGATACTCGTTGCGAGCATCAAGCTGGAGGACAAAAACCTCCTCCCTTCATCCCCGACTCACAGATCAAAAAGACACGAGAGAGGGCAGACGGAGATCAAATGTGCCTGTGAGAAATCCACCCACAGGACATCTCCAGAGCCTCCACTGGCATACTGAACGCACTCATCCGATGGCACAAATACACACTTGCATACCCAGGCGCACACATTCAACACGGCTGAGCGGTTAAAAGGTAAGCCTCGCTGAAGCCGGGTCTGAGAGAATCGACAGAGAATCGACCGAAGCCCTGCAGCCCCCCAACCCTGACCGACAAAAGCAAGCTGAGGAGATGATAACAAGACGAGCTGCCTCACGAACCTCCTGCAACTTGTGTCCAACCATCTGACCTTAGCTCTGTCGGAGTAAAACAATGCCTTGGTGATTGATTAAGTTAAAAAGAAACAAAAAACTCCTTGATGCTAAGGCCCGGCGGACAGTCGTTTTATGCCCAGCAAAGCCTCACCTATGCAATACACTGGCAGAGACCTTGTGACCTATATCCCGATATGAGATTTTGACTAGATGGCACACCCCTACATAACTTCTACACCTACCACAATTCTGGTGGGTAATTTGTGACCACTTTTGTGATGACTGCAAAACATTTTTTAAGAGCCCAGAAATCAATAGTCACAAAGCGGAAAAGATGCAAGATCATTGCTTTGCTGCAGCTGACACGACATCGCACAGGAAACTGAAACACTTTAATCCTCATTTAGCATAATCCCTTTCTAGACCTTAGGTGTGCCTCGGGGGTAGACAAACAGAGATGTAGATGAGCATACAGGGGCACATACGTGGGGGAAAGATGAGCAGACAAGTCGACAAACAGAAAGAGGGAAAGGGAACCACATTCCCAAAAAACTCCCTTAAAAGGCCAGAGAACATTTGCCCTTTAAGAGACTCGTGCTTGAACTGTTAAACACAGATGAGAGGCTCGCCACCCCGTTAAAGGCACGGACTAATGAGACAATCAGCAGCTCGCCGTCACAGCCAGGACTTTATGATATCAGGGAGGCGCCTCTAGTTTAACAGTCATTGACCCGCTCATCACTCCTTTCTACTTAAGCGTCCTTATGGTCGATGGAAAGAGGACTGATCTGTGGCCGGTTGGTCTAAACTGCAGCTAAATAAACGCAAGAAGGCTCCTCGCAGAAGGAGAGAAAACAACCTTAGAGCGAGAGGCGTCGTTAGCTTTCTCTCTCCATGGGTTGCGTTTATGTGACGAGCGAGGATCGAATACCTTCTGGACCCTGCTGCACACCGCATGAGATAAAACATGTACAACCTGGACTTCGATTCCTCTCTCTCCTCTGACCCTCCGCTGCGTCCCCTGCCTCCTCTTTGAAACGCAGATACCCCCCCCATCCTCTCCTCTCTCTCAGGATTGCAAAACAATTTCTGTCTCCTCCAAGTGTACTGTACACACAGCAGGAATGCTGTCAGGAAGGGATTACAATGCCTCTGATCTAGTTAATGGACAGTAATGGTAGATGGCTGATGAAGAGAGGGAAAGGGGTGGAGGAGACGATGGCACGAGGGAGACGGAGGGGAGAGCGAGAGAGGGTTTTTTTTTCCCCAACGCGAGTGGGTCAGGGGGGCGATCATCCCCTCAATTCTTCTCCTCCCCTCTGCTCTCCCTAACACTACTCCTCTCTCCTCCAGGGATCTCATTACGGAAGACTCACAGGCCATGAGGACTGAGCCGATCTGCGTACGAGATGGGGCTAAAGAGGGGGACGAGCCCTGTGTGCGAGAGGAAAGTGGAGAGCGAGAGTGGTGGAAAGCATGAGGAGGCTGCAGGAGTGTGCAGTAATAGAACAGTAGAGCATATAGCCTCAGGTACCAGATTGTTATTACTGCTGCAGATGGTTTGGAGACGCTTCCGGCAGATTGATGTTTTGTTATATAGTCTGCCTGTTGTGTATATATACGTGGCGCGTCCATGCCTGTACGAGGCCATATGTGATGCATGCGTTGCCGCTATATGCTTGTTTAGTTTAAGTAATGTCAGCTAAATGGCATGTTTTCTAGATAAATAACCAATTAGAAGCTCGGGGGGGGGGGGGGGACTGCAGTGAGCGCCAGCATCCAATCAAATCCCAATACACCAGCTGTAAACCATCGCCCTCATTGAAATGCCGCACACAGCCCGCTGTAAATATCCAATCCAAGTGATTCAGGATCTTCGCGCTGTCAACAAAAACAACAGTAAACACCATAAAAAGAGAGGACTGAATCGAGATGAAACGCTCGCGCCCCCTTTTCACTCCATATTCTTCCCATCATCCCCCCGGTGCCTTGATCAAGATCTATCTCTCTTTGCCCTCTTGCTCTTTTTCACCTGTCAGCTCTTCTCCATTTGTGTAACAGCCTTCATTGATTTTTTTTTGGAGGGGGGGTCATAGGATGCTCTTAATGTGCCAGTGAAGACTGTCGGTGTGTTTATATTTGTGTACATGAGCTGATGTTAGCATTAAAGTGTGCGCACGGATCAAATGGTCAGCATTTATCTTTGGAGCAGTTTGGACGGAGACGGCGACCGAGAGGAAATTAGACACTTTGACAGACATGCACTCCATCTCACACCCACGCAATCGGAGGCTTCTGGAGGCTCTAATGTGGAGTTATTATGCTCATAATCACTCCCAAATCCACCACATCCTCCCAATGTTCTTTCACCGCCTCCTTTTTAGCTTCCCGTCCATTCATCGTTCTCCCTCCACCTCCCCGAGACATCATCTCTCTGCTCTTCTCGTTTTTCCTCTTTACCAGATAGCCATGATAAATCTCTGAGATATCCACCCAGTGGGCTTTTTACAGAATCAATGGCTATTTTGGAGCATCACTTTCTAGGCAAAGGATTGTGTGCATGCTGGGATGTGTGCGATATGTCTAGGTAGATTCTCGCAATGTGGAAAAACCTCAAAATAAAAAGGATGGATAAAGCTTTATATTGAGGTAATGATGTAATAATCCCAATTTACTTGGGTAATACCAAGTAAGTCCCAAGATACTCATCAAGATTAGCATCATAAACACTGTTATTGTCAGATGAAGACAAAAAAATGTATGAGCGCTAAAGATTGTTTAAATTAGCAGAATTTAACTAACTTACCTATTCTGTCAGTGATGCTGAGTTTATTTAGTTGCTCTATTAAAAGGTGCAATATGTAAGAATTGGCCACCTGTCGAAGTCATACTGAAAACAAATGGAGGATGCCATCACCAGAGTAACCGCTAACTGCTGCTAACTGCAGCTGCCATTAGATAGCCGGGAATGGCTGGGGGCTAGCGGATTAGCATGCTAACTTCAGTAGCATTTCAACTAAAATTCTTACCTGAAGAACCTATTCACTTATTCGCAGGAAACTACGCACCTTTTAACTGTTAACTAAGCTTTTTGGTGCCATCAATTTGAAGAGATGACAATGCCTTATTAAGGTTAATAAATCCTTGCAAATATGCTTTTTGCAGCAACTGGCTCTAAAGCGAGAACACTCCCTTGTAAAAATATACAAATGTTGGTTTACTGTGATATATATATATATATATATGTATTCATATATCATTTTAATAATAACTTAAACTGCTCAGTAGAGGTTAAGCACACAATCTGTAATCCGCTTGATTGTACCAGGGAATCACAAAAAAGGCTAAGTTGATTTGTGTTACTAAGTTACAATGTGCAACCATAGAACTGACTGATCATTTTTAAAAGTACCGTATTATGAAGCATTACCAAAAGGTGTTAAATTAATTTCAGCAGGTGGCATGTTGAGCAATAACAACCAAAGGCAGGGTAAAAAATGTAAAGGAAATGTGACAACCTCTGCTGTATTTGCTCACATGTACAACATACTCATCGATCTCTCATCACTAAATTCTAACCACTTCTACTTTGCAGTTTTCTCAGTTTGTCCGGCTACTCTCAATAAAACTCAGCACTTGAGCACTTGTAGTTGTGGTGATCGAATTTATTCTGAGAAAATGTATACCATCCTGAATTTATCGAGACAATGGGAAAACACTGAGTATGAAGTGGTTGAGTTTGCACGGCCAGCAAACAGCAGCAGCAACAGCGGCAGCAGATTAGAGAACGGGGTGACATTGCCCTAAAATATAAGCCTATGCAGTTTAAATAATGTCCCCGGCTGCTGTATGGAAATGCATGATATGCAATGAACATGTGTACGACTTCAGCATGTGTGCTTGAATTGAATATTCCACTTGCAGTTTATATTTTGCACAAGCAATCACATTTTTAGCTCCCTAACGGATACAAATGTGAGAGTCACCGTCTCTCAGGAAGCCGGCTGAGCCCGGGCCTGTTTTGACGGTAAATAAGCTAATAGGCAAATGTCATGGTTATTAAATGAGTTAAGCCCGATCAATGTCGACTTCGGGGCTGAGGTATATAAATTTATTTCAAATGAGACACCAACTGACACCAATAAAACAAGTAATCTGTTAGCATCTGTCCACAGGAACGGGGGGGGGAAGCTGGTGTGTGTCTGCGAACGTGGATGTGCGTCGAGAAGCGGTGGGAGGGGAAGCGAGGAATGACACAGAGTGAGGGTGGGAAAAAAGGATTAAGGGGGGAGGTAGAGGTGGAGGCACGGATGAAGCCGTCACTTCGCTTTGTGAGATTCTTGGCGGTGAGAGATGAGAGACTGATCTCCCACGCAGGGCTGCAGGAATGCTTACACTGACACTTTTCCGGGCCCCAGAAAAGGAGGAGGAGGGGGGAAAAAGTGCAAACATGTCACAGAGATAGGAAGAGATCAATGTCCACAAACACTGCGAGCCAACAAACACGGCCGCGGACGCACAAACTTGTGTTAACACAGCCCGGGCACAGATGATGTAATGTGTTTTCATCTATATTTCTCTCTCAATTCTCTCCTTTTTCCCTCTCGTCCACTGACGGTGCCTCTCTTCTCTTCACGATCCATCACTGGAATCATTTCATTAGCGTTCAGGCAGCATGGCAGCGGTATTAGTTTCTTTGTAATGACAGGCGCAGCATTGAAGCATTCCATTTTCATCTCAACACTTCAGCTTTGATCACGGGGTTTGTGTCTCTGAATAAAAAACTCGCCAAACAGTCCCTGAGGGTCACACTCGGCGGTGAGTCGCGGGGATCCAAGCAACAAAGTCAGCACGTACGGATGAACACATGCAAACGCACCCTTGAGCGCACGTTTACGTCACACTACAAAAGAGAATAGTCTCAAAGTTAAATGCGGAGCAAAGCTGCTTAGTGATAATCTACATTTATACTGAGCAAAAAACACAAAAAAAACCCCCACTGAAATCCACGTTGTGTCAGATCTTCATTTATCAGGCTTCACAGGTTCAGGCTCGCGGCCGTGTCCGAGACGTCATCTGTATTCAAAACTGCAACCAATCAGTTATCTCTTTCAAATCCACCACGATGTGTGGACATGCAGAATGTTAGGTTTAGCCTGGAGCTAAGTTAGACACGTGGACCACTATGAGTACTGCCTTCAGCGTTTCGCCTTGAAAATTGATGAGCATTTTGGTGGATGCCAGATTTTTTAAGATGTGTTAGAGGGAGAGTTGGATGAAAAGATCGATACCATACATACTGTAAATCTGCTAAATCTGATGGTACAGCCAGGGGGTGCTTATCTGAGCATAAAAAGTGGAAGCAAAGGGAAACCATAGAGTCTTTTACCGTTGCCAGGTGAACAGTGTGGACTCCAGGCAGTCAGTACACCTGGCCAAGAAATAATCCTGCACATAACCCCAATAAAACCACACATTGGGGTTGAGGGCAGGACTAAAGATGCAGTGACCAGATCAAATCTCACCTCACCGCTCACAGTTTTTTATTATAGTATAAAGAGCTGCAGGTCTGTTTGACTGAGGGCGGAGCGCAGCTACACGAGCAGACAGGCAGAGCAGAGAGGCAAACAGAGGACCAGATGAAGCGGAGCAAAGGTGTCAGCATGTTTGTTATGAAACCATGGTTATTTCCAAAAACGTAATCAGAACTTTCAGCAAGCAAGCGAATAAGCATTGTTCCCAGGCTATTTCTTTATTTAAGAATGTTACACATAATGACCACATTGAAGTTTTTTGTTTTTGTTTTATTGCATTATTGATTATTTCCTTGACAGGTGCTGAGATGTTTTGGTTTGTGTCTCTCACGTTGCGTTACTGTATATTTTGGAACATCCCCACACTCAACTTCTTACATAACCATCAGCACGGCAGCCCCCGCAGGTCAGCCAACACACAGAACAGTCAGACCTATTGATTTACTATCAGGCATGACCAGAGCAGGAGATGTAGGTCCTGGCCCCTCTGGGTATGAATAATGCATTTAGGTCCATAGGGTTACAGCAGGCTCGAGCCCACCACCGCTGGACGACTTCAATGCGCGGAAGACACCCGCAGGAAAGACGCGAGAGGCAACCTGACATTGATATAAAGTCGAAGAGTTGTATTCTCGGAGGTGGATCGAGGAAGATGAGGGAGAAAAACCTTGGCGCTTGCTGCAGTGTCTTATATATGCCGGTGTGTGTGTGTGTGTGTGTGTGTGTGTGTGTGTGTGTGTGTGTGTGTGTGTGTGTGTAGTGTTGAATATCAGAGTTTCATGAAATATGCATGAAGTATGTTTGAACCTCACCCCTCCTCCTCCCTCCCCTACAGGCCAGAAGCAAGGTCCTTCAAGCCCACACGAGCTCACATGAACACACACGCACAGATATAATGTGGCACCCCGGCCTTACGCTGATGAATGTCTGTCCTTCAGACAGCCCAACAGCCACAGGAGAGTGATACAGTGTGAATGAGGACAGACGAAGAGAGCGAGAGAAAGAGGTGACGTAAGAAGAAAAAAAGAAGAAGGAGAGGCCGGAGAGCGTCTCGTGAGGCGGCGGTGGAGGCATGCATGGAGAGGGCGGAGGTCCCGTCCAGCTATGCAATAAGGTGTGTTTAACCTCGAAAGAAAATATTGAAGTGATATTTTTTAAAAATCTATATATTCAGCAGCACATGAGGTATGAACTGTGGGTGAAATATTCCTGTTAGGAGGTAAATATGAGTCGTATTCTTATACTTTTTCTCATTTGTATGAATAATTAAAACGTGCTTTGTTTATGTTTAAGTATTTGTTATTGTTGAGGATAGAGGGATTCAGGAGGTATATTTCTGGAGGCATGTAAGAGAGAGCAGAGGTGCGAGCAGCGCTCATCATGTAGACTAGCACGGCAGCCGATCAGGTTACAGGTTCTGATGTAATCTGTGTGTTGACGAGCGGTGAGAGAAAAAACGTTTTTAAATCCTCTGCTCGGGTAAAAGCTGCAATATCCCAATGTGAAAGTACTCCTCTGTCGATACGATACGTTGCCCCACAAAAGTGATACAGCGAATCTGCGATACATTTCAGAACAGTTGTCAGATCAACTTAGTGCCTCTTTATCACACGCGCTGACTGCAACTTGTCCCTGTTCACGGACACAATCATTTCAATGGGCAGCATGTTTTAATTCAATGTATCAATATTTGGTGCCAGCATAATGATAATCGTATCACAAGTGAAAGTATCACAATATATTGCCGATGTTTTGCCTCACCCTTACTGAAAATGTAAAGAAAGTTGGTATTATTAGCAACATGCACTCATGTACTCTTAAGTGTTATATCACTACATATTATGTTAGTGGATCAATCTAATTATAAGCTTAAACTTTAAACACACAGGAGGTCTATCAAATCTTAACAAATCTAAAAGACCTGGTTTCAGAATTGTGGGAGCTGTCATTGCTAAACTACATCTGACGTCTATCTGACACGACTTCGCGTTATTTTTAGTCACTGTTTCCTCGCTCGCTGTTTGAGCTCCTCCTGGAAGTCACAGACAGCGACATAAATGCACCTCTGCCTTGATTAAAGTTGTGGATAACTCTGGGTTTGAACATTTTTTTGGAAACATTTGGCAGAACGTAAGACCACAACTTGACATATTCAACAACAGGGCTCAAGATATTTTATTGAGCCGAAGTCCAACCTCTGACAGGAGAAAATTTGATTAAAAATCAAATATTTCCCGATGAAATCTAGAGGAGAAGTCATTTAAAGTGGCATGAAATGGAAACTACTCCATGAAAAAGAATTCAGTGGTGCCCAGACCCTGTTCAAAATGGAGACCAGAGGGAAGGGTATTAAAGCCACAGCAACTCCCAAGACACCACTGCATTGGAGGAGCTGGTGAGTTAACACATAGGTTTATATGCCCAATAACGATAATGAAAAAAAAAGGACATTAAGAGCGAAGAGATGGAGGAGGGGGGCCGGCCGGGGGGATTCTTTGTCATCTTGGTTTTTAAGTTACAGTAACTTCCTAATTAGGAAGACATTTGCTGCTGTGCTAATGAACAACAAACTCTTTCAAGCAGAACAAACAACCTAAAAACAAAGCACACACACACACACGCACACACGCACACACACACACACACACACACACACACACTCACACTCACACACACACTCACACACACACACACACTCACACACACACTCACACACACACTCACACTCACACACACACACACATACACACACTCACACACACAGCAGCGATCATGCAGACATGACATCATATTTTTCTGTGCCGAGGCTCTGCACTGAGCGTGGGCAGGACGTGTGTGTGGGTAGCTGGTGTGTGTCAGCGTGATTACTACACTGCGAGGGCCAGCACGAAACTGGAAAAAGCAGCCGAGCAGACTGTGCATGTGTGTGTTTGTTTGTGTCCTCGTCTGTCACTTAGAACTCGAGGCGATCTAAAGGCATCTTCTCACATCTCTGCCTCCTTCGCCTGACTTTGTTTCTCCCTCCCTCCTTCCCCTCTCTCTGTTTATCCGCTGCTCATACGGTCGGCCTTTTTGTTTGGCTGCCATGCCCTGTGAGCACTGTTTAATTCTCCCCCCCCTCCCACCCGTGCTCCCTCGGGAGCAGAAATGGGTGAGGAGGCTGGCAGGGGGTGAGACGGGGGGGAGGACAAGGGCAGAGGCACTTCATTAATCAATCAACCAGCTTTGAAAATTTACCTAATTAACGGCTAATTACAGATCTGGGCACGGTGCCAGCTGGCATCCCATCCACCTCCACCGATGCCGACCCCCGCGGTCCCCCCAGATGACACTAGAGGTAAACACCCCTCCCTCGTTCCCTCCTTTTGCTCTCTTCTTTATTAGTCTATCCATCCGTGCATCCACTCGCCCGCTCCTTTTTAATCCTCTGCACAAACAACAGATCACAGCTGATAACTTTAAGATGTCGAGATCACTCGCCGCCTGCCTCGCTCTCGGGTCGCACCACACGGTTGCCTGTCTAATTTTCATAAGCGCGGTCCTACCGGGGTAAGACTGGAGGTGGTCATCACGGCGTCCTGGAGGCTCTCGGGAGAAACCGTCTCGTCCAGATGATGGCCGGTACGGGTCTTGTCTTGTCCCTGCCAGCTCCCTCTTGCACGCCAGGCCCGCTGGATCCTGCGAACATCAGTGGACAGAATATATTTATCAGTGGCATCTTCATATTACAAGGAAAGTTGAGCTGTAATGAGCCGTGGAGCTGCCTGGTGGGAGGAGTAATGGAGGGATGATGTTTTGCAGAACATGAACAAGATGAACTTTGACCTTACGGAGACGCACTGTCACCAATTCATAATTTTACCGCACTGGACAGTTTTCTCATGATCATTGATGAATTCTTGAACTTTCGCCAAAAACCTGTTTGCATGGTCACGGCGACCTTGACCTTTGACCACCAAATTCTGATCATTTCATCCTCGAGTCCAATCAGACGCTTGCGCCAAATCGGAAGGAATTCCCTCGAGGCATTCCTGAGATATCCTGCTCGTGAGAATGGGACGGGTGGATGGGGGAACAACTTGAGAACATGACGCCTCGGGCCACAGCTGTCGCCGACACGTAGGCATAAAACAACCCCTCCTGTCTTGATGAGAGATAACATATAGCCTTGCTTTTAAATAAAATTAGTGGCAGATCCATGAGGGTGCACATATGTTTTCTGAATTGTAGAATATTTTGTTACTTTAATTACTATAATAGAAACGTGGTGGGTGCATGATGTCACCACTGGCCATATCAGCGTCTCAATTTCTCCTTCTGAGACCTCTCCAACACCTCCCCCGCCCAATATTTTCCCTCAACTCTTCTTACCTTTAAATCTTATTTACACACTCTCCTGACCCCTCCTCACCCATCTCACCCCGGCTCTCAACCTCCACGGATCGCTCCGTCTCGTCTCGTCTCTCTCTTTCCACTGTGTCTTTCATCCCTGTAGTCACCCCGACGCCAGGGTCCAGGATGGAGTGCAGGATCAATTACCCAATGGAGAAACACATTCACCTCCAGTGGAGCAGAGAGACAGCTGAGCCGAATGGAACAAACTGAATTAAGCCATAACTCGTAGCTCCAAAAGCCAATACCCCCCTCTCTCCTCCTCCTCCATCCCTATTTTCACCACTTTTATTCTCCCTTTACTCCCCCATTTTTGCTTCCTGTTCCTCTTGCCATTTTTTTTTCTATCCATCTCACCTTTCCACACCCCAATCATGTTAACTCTACGCAAAAAGCATTGGCTCTCTCTTTCTCAATCCCAGACGTTCGACGAAGTGAAAGCCTGAGGGGAGACCTGTCCTTCCCTCTTACACCTACGATGTTGAAGTGAAATGGTGTTCGATGGCGATGGCGGTCTGCGAGGGTTCAAAAAGTGCACTCTGACCCTGACTCTGCAAACTTAATCAGAGGGATGATTGAATTAAAGCCACCAGATAAATTGTTCCCCCCCCGGACAACAAACATAATGCACTTTTAAGGTCAGAGGTAATGTCGGTGACACTCGATGTGAAATTGGTTAAAAAAATGTAGAAAAGAAACAGATATTCGGAACAAAAACACTCACACAATAGCCTTGATCTCCAGGTTCTGCTGTTGCTCACGACGATGAGGACTATTGTCATCCTCTTCCTCGCTCCTGTGAGGACGGCTTCTGCAATAACAATGATAAAAAAACGGATCAGAAAACCTGAACGCTGTTTGCAGCTCCACTTGTACGCTGGTAAGAGGATTGTTAAGGTAGAGCTTAGGTTCAAGACGAAGGCATTGTTACGATAGAATAAGGGAGGGCTTTTCATTACAGCTCATACTCCTTATTGTCGACCGAGTGTCGTCCATGACACACTATTTCATGTAAGAGAAAGGACACTATACAGCGCACCATGTCTTACCTGTCCACCTTTGGCGCTGCCTGCCCTCCACTGTGGTTGCAGTAGCGATGATACCTCTTCACTTCTTCCTGCGCAATGAAAAGCACCGATACGTCAAGAAAGTTTTTAAATGTCTCTGCCAAAGATATGACATCTGAGGATACAATAATAAATCTGCAGCATTTCCAGTTAGTGTATTTTTTCCAC
Organism: Diplodus sargus; assembly: GCA_903131615.1. Classification (NCBI taxonomy): domain Eukaryota; kingdom Metazoa; phylum Chordata; class Actinopteri; order Spariformes; family Sparidae; genus Diplodus; species Diplodus sargus. Next base: position 11,040,902 of record CAEMYA010000018.1, read on the forward strand.
CCACACATTCTGTCTGTCTGGCATAACGAAGCAAAAACAGAAGAAAAATATCGCTTTCTGTTATCTGTTTGTTAGCCTTAAGAGTGGCAGCTCCTATGTGCCGGTAACAAAGGCATAAATAATCATAAACACATAGCGGTGTGTGTGTGTGCGTGTGTGTGTTTAGGCTATTGTTGATGCATAACAACACGTTTGTGCTCTGCAGTTGCCAACCAGCCCGACACCGGCTGCAGGGGGCCAGGGGTCGAGGCCCCTCTCAGGCAGCTCTGGGGTCACTGCCACGAAGCTCGACGGGACCGGACAGATGGATGTGCTTCCGAAGCAGCAGAGCAGATCCTCTTTATCTCTAGTATTCAATCATGTTTGTTAGCCGGCTGGGTGCAAGCTGTGAGTGTTTGTGTACACATCAGAAGTGTGTGAAGGGTGTGTTCGGGCTAACTTTGCTCTGTGTCTGCTTGTTGTGTGACAAGCGACTGTTTGTTAACAAGTTTCATCATAAAAACTTTCAAAGAGAAAATTCACGGAGGTTTGAGCACAGAATGTGCATGAACTGCTTGAAATTCCAACGTTACTCAGTGTGAATGAGAGGAAATGTCTGAACTTGATAAAAGTGACTGTCTTCAACCAACATGTAAGAGCTGGCCACCTGTTGAGTTCAAGTGCAGCATATCACCAGAGTTACAGCTTACTGTAGCTGTCGTTAGCTAGTTAGCTCAGTTAGCTGTGCAGCTAGCGGGCCGGATGGGGAGATCGGGGACCCGATGTGTGTTGATGTTTACGTTGCTAAAACAGGAGTTTAAGACCGGGGCGAGCTGGTTAGCATGCTAACTTCTCTGCAACACAATAAATAGACATCATGACTTCTAAACTCTTATTTCTTCACATTTTATTGATGGGTGTGTCACATTTTTGAATGTTTTAACTAAATTCTTACACGTTGCCCCTTACATACTATACTGTGTAAAACACATCATTGCACTGGTTACATTGGAGTGTTTGTGTGGATCTCAGCTTATGTAGCGTACACGTGTGTACATGTAGTCCAGACAGACTGTGTACTGTTGCCGCATTACTTCAGCAGTTCTGAATGTTCCTGCGTCTTCGCTCGCTGAAGCCAGCAGAGATTAAGTGTTCAGGATGCCAGGCAAAAGGCCAGTAAGGGGTTTAAAACACAACAGTATCAACAGGCGTCGTGCTGTATTAATATGTCCACTCCATCCAGATGCTGGGGCTAAAATAAGAATCCATGACAAATGAGAGTGGTGGTGTTTAATCCGGTGAATGAAAAAATAAATGTGTAAAAAAACATATACAAATAGGGAGAGCGCTAAAAATGACAGAATTGTCTGACTAAAAGCCACATTAATACATCTTAATGACTTTATAATAACCAAATGTCTACTGGTGGAGCATTAAGAGCATATATACTCTGATTAAAACATGTACTGTGACGTTTTTAACAGTTTCACTAGGAATTGTTACTATTACTTTAGCAACGCAACTCTGCACTTGTTTCCCCCTTTGCAATATGAACATGAAAGTAGTAGAGGACTTTTATTTTGACAGTCCACTAGAACAACGAAACAAAGATTGCAGTCTGTCATAAAACGGAAAGAAGATGAAACAGCTAGTCATGGTTAATAACATTCTTATTCGACAGAGTCCCGACTGAATTGTGAGCTGTGCTGGCAGCTATTGAGCCACCAGCGAATGTTTGAGGTCACTTTTAGAAGTTAGTTAGTGTCTGCGTGGCGCCACTTTCAAAATCCTTGGGTCAACGAGAAAAAAACAACTGAGCCAGAAACCTACAGCATTTATCCCAGCTGAAGGTGGTCGCTTGTTAACTTTTCTCTTGCAGGGTTTTGGTCATTTCATTGCAATGATTTGCCTCCTCATGCAATTTTTCCCCCAAAACAAGTTTGCCCCCGACCCTGTTTTGCAGGGGCATCATTGCTGCATCCTGTGCATTTTATCGCCCCCACGTCACAATGGTAACTGGTGCAGCCAGAACGTTCTCCAGTACTGAGGAAGCGCCATGGAAATAGGTCTGGCTATGCAAGACTAAGGTAGCAGTACACAAGCTAAGTTGGCATTAGCATCTCAGCAGCTGGCCAAAGAGAACCAAAAGAACAGCAGCGTGGGATTTGCTGACAGTTTCATCAACTGGATTTTATAATCGTAACGTTATTTTTTTGTATTCCTGTACTTATATAAAAAACATCTCCAGAGGGCTGTTCATAGTTTTCTGGGGGCTCTATGTCAAATGTTGTTTAGAGGTCCCCATTTTAAGAACCTGGAGATTCTGAACCCTCAAAGACGTGTAACATTTCAAAAGTTCGAGATATTACAGGATTTAAACAATCTGCCGCACGACATCTGCAAAATACGCAAAAAAGATACAGGGAACAAATTTGTCGAGGAATAATAAAAAGCCAGCTGAACATACAAAATATCCCTTTCCCCTTCAATGAACAATAAACTCAATTATGGGTAGATAATCATATATTGTACACTGTTTTAGGAACCTCTGTTGGATTCAGTGGCGCCGTGCGATCGCATAGTCTGCATATACATAACAGGAAACAGGGCTGCATCTCCACCATGAACTGATGCAGGTGCTTAAACTGAATGTAGGAAATGAAGTATTTGTTGTTGTCCCCCCGCCTCCCCACATCCAACAAGGAGGAAACAAAACCACTGCCTTTGTGTGTTTGTCACTTTTTGCAGCCGCCATTATTGTTTACTCATTTTTTACAGCCACTGTCTTCTGTGTGTTTACAACCAACAATAATGTCTGGGGTCCCTGGACCGGATCAAATGCACTAAAAGTTATATGAGAGCAATAGAAAACACCAAGGGGAGCTGATGACAGGACGAACACATCACTTTTTAGCATATGGGGAACACGACGATCTTATTAAATCAATGGCTGAAATACATGATCGCATGAGAACGGGGGTGGGGGGGAATTAACAGAACTAATCCTCCTCTGCCGCGCGTGTAAACAGCTTAATCGCATTATTTTCAATATCGAAATAAGGGCGATCGATAGACGGAGAGGCCGGAGAAGGTGAAGGTGGACAGTAATCAGCGTCATGTCACTGAAAAATGAGAGAAGGAAGGAAAAGAGGAAGGAAGGGGAGAGGAAAAACAACAGCACATCGCAGAAAAAAGTCAGCTGACCTTTAATTTATGAGTTATTAAAATCATAATTTCCTCGAGTCCTAGTTCTATCACGGAGATCGATGGCAGGGGCACGACCGAATGTCCACACACACACACACACACTCAGAGAAAGACAAAAGCTTATACCCTGGAGTGTGTGTGATGGTCAGCTCTTTGTGCCGTTCAGACTACAATGTGTTCTCTCAGTGGGATAAACTCCCACACACACACAAGAAACACACACCTGAGTGCACCGGGAGAGAAAACACGCCTGCATGCACACATGCCCTCACACACTCACGTGGACACACACACACACACACACACACACCGATCTGATCTCAGGTTTGATTGCGGTGCGGTGATCTGCATCAGACTATCGGCTGTTTAGCTGCAGCTCGACTCGCTGATCAGCCCGGGGAAACGTCCAATCAGGAGAGGAGCCGCGGCGCTGGAGATGCTCGTTAATCGGAACATTGGAAATCAATTTACATGCGCGGCGCGTGCAGGGGAGTGATATGAAAGTCAACATTTACTCTTTCACCTGAGTATAAAAGAAAAACGAGGCGAGCAGAGAGATGCAGGTGTTACTGATGTGCTCGTGAGATAACGTGATTTGAGATGTTCTCTTACCGTTGTGGCTACGGGGTAAATAAAAGTACTTTCTGTTGAGGCAAACGAAAATGCATTGATGTAATTTCTGCCCAAAGCTTTAAATCCTATTTTAGTGGAGAGGAAAGTAACACAAGCAGGAGAACAGAAAGAAAAAGAAACCGAGGGCGTGAATTGACAAAGAATCAGAATGATAAACTTTTATTGACTGTGAGCTGCGGTGAGAAAGCAGCTTCACGCCGATCAGATAACAGCGCGTACGAGCCCGTGCATTCACACAGGGCGGCTGCAGTTACACCGCCGTCAATACCGGGCTGGAGCAGGAGGTGTAAACTGACCTACGAGGCGCAGATAAGAAGCGGCGACGTCATGCAAACATACAGATGTGAGGTTGATTTCATATCTGTGAGTGAGCTGTCCGTCACATACAGATGGAGCCATGCACTGGTTTTATAGGTAGGATTTGAATGAAATGGCTGCCCTAGAGGACTTTGGCTTAAAGATTTGCACCAGAGTTCATTATCAAGATACCGTTTGATCTTTCATACCCATTTGTGGTTTTATCTGGAAAATCGAAGAAAAGCTGAGAAATTGAAATAGCAAGTTCTCAGACCTTAAAGGAGACATGCTGTCCTTTCTTTCAGCGTTTATATAGGTTCATGTGCACAGAACAGTCTTGAAGGATAAAAAAGCCCAAAGTCCACACCAACCGGAGCTCCTCTCTCCCACAGAAAACTTGAAACCTGAAATGCCTCATCAGTAGCCCCGCCTTTAATTCCCTGACTTTCTGACATCACACTGCGTCACCATGTCACACATTTGCTTAATTTATGCCTCGTGGCTAGTTTGGAACTGATTTAGCAGAGCTGCTCTGCTGTCGTAAGTGGTGCGGGCTCAGACGTGTGGGAGCCGACCAATCAGAGTGGATTGGGTATTCGGGAAAGGAGGGGCCTTAAACAGGTGCTAAAACAGAGTGTTTCAGACAGAGGGGGAATACAGATAAATAACTGATGTGGTGTTTGAGCATAAAAACATTGTAAGTGCATACCTCCGCCAAGGCCTAACAGTTCCCTTCCAATCAGGTCTAATACAATATGTATAACTGCTTAACCATAACTTAAGATCAATAGATCTAGGATCTGCTTCAAATTGTACTCACTCATAGATAATAACCACCCAAAGATATTTTTCATTAGGTCCATGCAGTATTCCCTGAAAATTAGCATAGTTTCAACAAAAAAAAGCTCTATCTCTTAAAGAGAGTATGAAAACACATCCTAGATCCATCTTTTTCTCCAGTGGGCACCAAAAGTTAATGGGTTCTATTCTGGGCTGAGACCATCCTCCAATCCAGATTTTACAAGACAACATAACCACAAAAGAGCATCCCTCACATTTGGAATTTCTACTTGATAAATGATTATTGATCCATTATGAAAATCATTGCGGGTTGATTAATTAATCATTCTCGCACTGATGCAGACAGAGCCGAAGTCTTCAAACCTACGCTGAGCTGACGGTACTGCAGTGAAGAATGTAAGGAGGTCGGAAAAAGAGTGTTCCTGGGATGTGCTACGAGGGAGGCAAGAGGCTATCAATAAGAGGGAAGAGGCGTTAAGGCGTTTAGAATTGAGAGAGATGAAGAAGAAGAAGAAGAAGAAGAAGAAGAAGAAGAAGAAGAAGACATCCCACAAAGAGGTGCGGCGGTGGGCTGAGGATGAGGAGTGGAGATGAAGAGGGTGTGAGAATGAGGAAAATGACTCTACAGTCGATCAACATGCCGAATGGAGCACTTGGGACTTTTCCCCCCTCTGCTACTATTAACCAATAGGCTGCTGCGCTGGTTAACATATGGTGAGGGAGGGAGCGAGAGCATGTTTAAACGCGCGCACACACACACACACACACACGGCCATCATCGGTGAAGGGGCTTCTTTGAGTGATCAAAGACTGAATTCATTCATTTAGACTGAACCAGCCTTCCAAGACATGGTAATAGGATGGGATGTGAATGACTACAAATTGGCAGAAGTGTGTGTGTGTGTGTGTGTGCGTGCGTTTCTGTGGCACTGAACCAGCACACACACACATGCACATGCACACAAAGGACATACATCTCTTAATCATATGACCGTGGCGTACCAGGAGACACCGCTCTGTCAGCGTGCAGGCTCATCTCGCTCCACACGCAGGTTATTACGTCTCAATCGTGGGGCATTTGAGCGAGCTGGCGCAGACTGCACTCAGCACAGCTCCGTCCCACCGGGGGTGGGGGAGTGGAGGGAAGATAATGCGCTTCTGAAATATGACACCCTTCCGTGGGATCACACTCCCCCGCTATACATCCCTCTCTATATATATTACGTGCATATGCGTCTGGCTCCCTCGGTGAACTGATGCCCCCCCTCCTCCCTCCTGCACGCTGGATTCTCCTGGAAAACGCTGGGACTTCACGCGAGATATCGATGAATGATTCCAGGAGTCAAAGCTGCAAGTGCTGTGTCAACAGTGTCACCTGTGCTGTGTATTTCATGCTCAACCCCATTAAACGTGACCCCTCCCACACCCAACCCCACCTCCCACACGGGATGCTGTTTGAATAAGCTCTGTGTAAAATGGTTAACAACACGGGCCCGTGGCCGTAAAATCCAGCTGTCCCATTGATTATGGGGTAATAGCTGGATAGATTAATGTGTTTCTCAGGGGGGTTCACGCCTCGACAATGAATCTGAATCACTCACACAGACACAGCAAGCGGAGCAGCCCCTCCATATCCAATAACCTGCATTTCCATCGCCGCTCATATTTCACACGCCAATTACTGCTTAGCCCTCCGTCGAGCTTCTTCTTCCTCTTCTTCTTCGCGTCCTCCTCGGCAGCAGTCGCATATGAACCTTTCTCTGAAAACTCGCGGAGCTAAGATGGGTCAATTTGGAAAATGCAATTTTTGGGGAGAATTCACTAATGAAATCCTGCCCGTGGTGGAGGTGGTGCAGTGGAAACAGATTGGAACAAATCTGGAGTCAAAATGGGAAAGTTTAAGCGAACATGCAATGAAGAAGAGTGTGAGTGTGTGTGTGTGTGTGTGTGTGTGTGTGTGTGTGTGTGTGTGCAACATATTGCAGAGTGAGCCGAAAAAGCTGCGATGGAGCAGTGCTTTCAGTGCTCACACGCTCAATATCCCCAGCCGCCGATAATGTGCAGCACTACATCACGGGCATTAAATATTCAGGAGCTCAATACAACCAGGTGAATGTTGTGCACCTACACTCGCCCGAGCACACACAGGGAAAAAAAAAACAACAACACACCACATACTTGTGTTGGAGCTGATTCCAGCAAAAACTGAGTCACATTATGAAGACAAGCACAACAAAGCGACTGAATGAGTTTGAAAAGCACTTAAAGGGGCACTCTGTAGTTATGGAGCATATTCACAGTATTAATGAGGGAATAATGCAAACTCACTTTACTGCGGAATAAACAAGCTGCTCTCAGAGGAGAATCTGGTCCCTAGAACGCTGTTTGAAGCTGTAATGGTGGCAGGGTCCGCCATATATAAACAAAGTGAAACAGTATGAAATTGTGTTGTCCTTTAAGGTTGCCTTGTTTATTCAGTCAGGGACATGTCAATTTTGTTTAAGCATAAAAAAAAGATCAATCCCAAAACTACATAGTGCCCCTTTAAAGACGAGCCCTGTTGTCAAACTCGAGGACGGGGCAACGCCACCTCAGTCAGCTTGAGCAGCCGACGCTCCGTCCTCTGCAGTTCCCTGCTGATAATGAAGTCATTTACAGTGTGGAGGTACGATATGTAGTATTAATGAGACCTTTTCAGGCTGCTGCCATGATGAAAATCTTTAAGTGGCCTCGAGCCAAGACGGGAAAAGAAAAAAAAAGAAGAAGAAAAAAGCAATTTGCCAAACCATATTGAATTCAGCCAACTGTGCCATTCTGAATGGGTGAGTAAAAGAAGTGGAATTCAAAAGCAGTTAAAGGTGAAGCCGTGTAGCTCTGGGGGGAAGAACAAAGATCTTCATTGACTCATTTGTGTTATGCCTGAACAAACTAAACAAACAGACTCTCTTTGTTTTCAGGACTGAATGAACAAACTGACCTTAAAGGACAACTCCACTTAATACTGTTTTACTTTGTTTATACGTGGCGGACCCTGCCACCTTTCTAGCTTCAAACAGGGACATTATTTTCCTCTGAGAACAGCTTGTTGATTCACTCACGGAGGGGGGGAGATGTTTTGTCATTGCCTCATTAATATTGTAAATACTACAGTTGTGAGTTTGAATTTCTTCTCCTAACCTACAAAGTGCCCCTTTAAGATCCCTGGACTTTAGTTTTCACTGTCCATGGTGCTGATGCTCCTCTGGTTGTCTCTCTGAGGAACAGTTCTCTCAGCTTTTGTCATACTGCAGAGAATCACACTTCTCTTACAGTCCGAGTCTTTTGACAGAGTCTTAACCTCTGAGCAGCATCAACTTGCTGCTGCTGCTAAAAGAGATCAGAAAGTGAATTACATCATGGCTGGACTGTTTCCTCGCCGAGCAGAGAAGACACCGATCCTCCCTTTTCTCAACAAAGAGATAAAGAAATATGCACGGTCTAGTTTGAAGGAATGACATTATGCTCCGACAGACCGCTCCATCTGATCATCCTCTTACCTGGTTGTTAATGCACAGAGCGAGGTGTTTCCTCTCCCGAGCCACAGCCAGACTCCCGCTGCGCAGCCTCGCCTCCTCTCCCTGGTACATGCTTCTGGAAAAAGGACACCGCTCAAGTTATTTAAAAAAAAAAGAAAAACTCTCGGAATACGCAATATGTGTTGCTCTCAGTGATGTGAACAGCCTGTGTGCAGCTGCAGAGAGTGCCGTCATGCAGGGTTTTTTATTTTATTGTATTATCTACTCATCAGTGCCTGTCGAAGCAGCCTGCTGCCGGAGCTCCTCATCCATCCTAAATAAACATTTTTAAAAAAGCCCGTTTGCGTGCATGTGTGTCGGTGGCTGTGACACTGACCTGTACGTGCCGTTCCTCAGCATGACGAGCTGTGCCTCCCTCGCTCTGTCTCTCTCTGTGCGCGGTCAGACAGAGATGGAGTGAGCACTTTGAGTCGGGAGCAGCCGGAGAGGAGAGACTTGGGGGAGAATTCTCTCAGCCAATGGGGCGCTGAGCGTGCGCGCGTCTTTTTTCTTTACATTTATACACACAGCGCCCCGGCGTGCGCGCGTGCGTGCGTTGACTGTGCCGTTTAACTTGGCGCGGGGGCTTTAATCACAGTGTTAATTAATACGCACACACACCTCCCTCTCTCTTTCTCTCCGGGGAGCTGGTGACCGCATACTCCTGTATCTGAGCCTTTTGTGCCAGGCTGCATTATCTATTTGCTCATGTTCCAGATATGGTGTCATAATGGTTTGGCATCACACAGGTGTGGGCTGGGACGCACAAGTTGGGCAAACATGTGGTGTTTTCTTTTGTGCGTGTTTTTTTCTTTCTTTTAACAAATCGCACGTCATCTTTACACAGTGGTTAGGCGAGAGGCAGACAGGTGAGGGAACAGGCAGGTGAGTGGCAGACAGGTGAGGTGCTTTCAGCCCTCGACACTGGCCGGTCCTTTTGAATGGATCACTTCCAAATCTGCCCAGTGGCCAGCTACTACCAGAAGCTCCTTCTCCCGGTGTCCTACAGCCTCGTCTTCCTCCTGGGCCTGAGTCTGAACGGCGCCCTGCTGTGGTGCGTCTGCCGCCGGACGCGCCGCTGGAGCAGCACGGTCATCTACCTGACCAACCTGGCCGTGGCGGACCTCCTGTACGTGCTCACCCTGCCCCCCCTCATCATCACCAACGCCATGGGGGGCCTGTGGCTCTTCGGCAACCTCATCTGCAAGAGCGTCAGGTTCTTCTTCTTCCTCAACCTCCACTGCAGCATGATGCTCCTCACCTGCATCAGCGTGCACCGCTTCATCGGAGTGTGCTTCCCCATCGCCGCCGTGCGCATCAGGACCAGGAAAGTCGCCCTCTTTGCGTCAGGATCAGTTTGGATCCTGGCCGCCGTGGAGATTGCACCCAAGTTCGTTTTTGCGCACACGGGGGTGATCGACAACGTCACCGTGTGCTTCGAGATGACCGACCCGGCGCAGTTTGAAGCGTACTTCCCGTACGGATTGTGTCTGGTCTTAGTGGGGTTTCTGATCCCCTTCCTCATCGTCATCACCTGTTACCTCTCCATGATGAAGGTGCTGTACTGCAGGGCCGCGGACAGCATCTGCAACGCCAGGACCGCTCGTATGCGCAACAAGTCCCTGTGCACCCTACTGGCCGTGTTCGCCATGTTCGTGGTGTGTTTTTTGCCCTACCACGTCGCTCGGACCGTCTACCTGTTCGTGAGGGTCTACATGCCCGAGGACTGCGAGCTCGTCAACGTCGTCATGATCGCCTTCAAGGTGTGGAAGCCCGTGGTGAGCTTCAACAGCTGCGCGAACCCCCTGCTGTACTTTTTCGGCTCCAGGAGCCACCGGCAGAAGGTGAGGGCCTGGCTGTGGAGGAGGAGGAGGAAGAGGGTGCAGCCCTGCGTGTGTGTGTTGGGGGCGGACAGCACCAACAGGTGCGAAGAATAGAGCGCGTCCACCAGAGGGACAGCAGTAACATAAAGACTGGGCCCCCTCAAAAGAAAAGCTGTGTTTTGTAACTTTATTATTTGAAATACAGTAACCCCCCCCCCAAAAAAAAGGGATTTGAAAACATTCAACAGGCCAGAGAGGTGACTCACTCGTGAGGCACTTTGACTTACTCTAACTTATTGTAACTTACACAACCTGAGCGTTCAGATAACTAAGAAAATCTGCAACTGATACTTCAAATCACTGAGCTTGGAAATGTGATTCTGTGGCCAGAGGTGACACTTAAACTTTTGAGAGAATTAGCGCCCTCCGTCGTCTGCACAGGGTGAAGCACCAGTCCAGTTTTATATGATATAATCTCCTGGAAAAAAAAACAAAAACGTCTTCTGGTTCAAATGTAAGAAAATGAAAGCAGAAGTTCCAGTCAAAAATTAATACTTAAAGGGGAACTACGTACTATTGGAGAACAAATACAAACTTAGAAATATTTATTTTGTCCATAGCTGAATAAACAAGCTGTTCTCAGAGGAAAATAAGGTCCCAGAACACTGTTTGAAGCTAGAAAGGTGGCAGGGTCCGCCACAGCTAAACAAAGTAAAACAGAATGAAGATGTGTTGTCCTTTAAGGTCAGTATGTTTATTCAGTCATGAAAACAAAGAGAGGTTGTTTATCTAGTTTGTTTACGCATCAAAAATAATCAGGCAATGTAGATTTTTCCTCTCCTGATTAAAATTTCTCCCTCAAAACTCCAGAGTGCTCCTTTAAAAAACAACCGAATACCCAGTCGAAAATGGAAGTATTTAGAGTCATTTAACCAAAAACCCATCTCAACACCCAGAACAGTCATTTAAAAATACAATAAAGTGCGACATCTTTCTCAAAAAGGGGACAGTTTGCAAGCATCCTCTTTTCTTTTAGCACATCACAGTCTCTGGCCACAGAGGGAGTGAAGGACATCACTTCAGTACACTCCTGTGAGCGAGTGATGACAGATGGGTGGAGCAGTGGTCTGGGAGCTGAGAGCAGAGGAGAAGAAAGACTCTGTGAGGACGAAAAACTAAAGACTGCACATAAAAAGTGGAAGAGAGACTTGTGTTTAATTATACAGCGACGCAGTAAAACAAACCCTCCTGGCCTTCTTTCTTTAAAAAAGAAAAAAAGAAAGAAAGAGAATGTATGCCAGTGTCAAGATTATATAGGCTGGATGTAAAATCTAAATGGGTTTCTGTTTGAGTTATGTCTAATCATAAGTGCTGTGTGTGTGTGTGTGTGTGCATACCTGTGCGCCCAGCCTGGAGAGGTACCGGTTGCGTAAGCCGAAAGCAGACATGGGTGTTAGTCTAGCGAAATCACCCTCTGTCGGCTTACTGGGTCGCCTTTTCATCCTGCGGGAATAACAACGTCGCCATCTTTTACCATCTCTACAGCAAACACTGACACGCGTGCAGTTATATTAATGTTACCGAGAGGATTATATCGCCCCACAGATGAAATGACTCATTACCACAAAGTTGTACAATGACAAGAGAACTTGCTTTCACAAATGTGTGTTTAATTAAAAGTAATAGTCCTGTTAACAACCTGGCATCAAACGTGATTTGGTTCAACAAAAAGAGATGATTAAAAAAATGCCTTTCCTTCTAATCTCACTTTCTCTGATTGCACATTGGATCTTCTGTAATTTCTCAGTCATCTCATTTTTTTTTTCCACAGCTCAACAACATTTCACACTTCTGTATTCCACACATTCTTCTTTTTTTCAAAACCTGCTGCCCACATTACCCACAATGCAACTGAGTGACATCTTTTGTCAGATTACATGTGGCTTTCCTCCGGAGCCACAAAAAGGCTACATCACAAAAGCAGTAGCGCTCCCCATGACCTGTAAACACACTTTCATGTGTAAAATTAGTGGAGCTGCCCTTTAAGCAGAGACCGCACTACCGCCACGACACCGCAGTGCAAATGGGTGACGTGTGAGGAGCGCGGCGTGTCTGTCGGTGTGACACAGTGGTCATTTTAATGTGCGACTACAACACTATTGACCGTCTTCTTACGTGTGTTGGGCTTTTCTTTCTTTCTTTTTTTTTTTAAGACTAACTTAACACCAGGCTGGAAAACTACGAAACAGTGACGTCCAGTGATCGAATGTCACAAAGTACATTTACTCGAGTACTTAAAGGGGCAATATGTTAGAATATCGGTGCTCCAAGTTCCTGGTCCAGAACTGCAGCTACAGTTAGCAGCAGTTAGCGGTTGTTCTCGTAATATGCTGCCCCCATTTCTTTGGAGTATGAATTAAAAACATATTGCGCCTGTAAGTACAGTTTGGAGGTACTTTAACTGAGTATTTTTGTTCTTCTAATACTTGATACTTTCACTCCACTACATTTTGGAGGCAATCTTATTGTACTTAAGATATTTAAAAGCTTTGATTACAAGTTACCTTTCAGATATCAGAGCCAAATGATTCATCGATTCCAATAATTAGAGACATGCTGAATACAGAATCTGATAATTGTATTATATATATATATACACACACACACACAAGTTACTTTAACCAGTACTGTTGATACTTAAGCTCATTCAATATCAGACTTTTACTCAAGCACAACAACTTCTGAGGTACCAATTACAACACTGGTGCTGTCACGGTGTACTTCTTCATCACTGCAGCCAGGGTAGAGTTTAACACACAGGAGGAAAAAAGACAATTTCCAGCGAGTATCAAGTTACTCTTAACGTTTTGATGAGTGATTTGCCCAACTGAGGTAGTGAATGTTTATCATCCACAATCTGCCACCACGATAACAGCACAGGGAAACAAATCTATTTCCACATTAGCGGAATGGTGCGAGTTAAATTAAGTGCATGAATACTTCGCCTCACCGTTCAGATGAAGCAAGCAAGCATTTGGGGCAGTGCTCACCACGAGGTAATTACCTGAGTTTGATAAATGAGCAAAACAGTCTAGAAAACACCTTTTAAACGTGGAACTGATTCTTTAAAAAGGTCACATGAATAAAACTTCAACTGAGTTGAAAAGTTGAAATTGTGAATATCTTTATGCGGGTAAAGAAATGTGCCGCTCTCTTTTTCTCATCTTTCATATCTTTACAGTAATGTACCATTTGATTATCCAACAGGAAATTAATTCTTATGAACTTCCAAACCCGGTGAGGAGCGGATAAAAAGAATTAAGAAATAAAAGAATTGACCGATAATGATTTAACAATAAAGAGCAATGCTCTTTTTGAGATTATCCACCATAAAAGGTCAATGACGCATAAAATTAAAATGGAGCATGAACTCGCTCTGCCTAAGGAAGATTTTGGTCGGCAATTATTGTGAATGCTGACGGACAATATGTACTTAAATGAACTGCTGAGTGGTCCACGATAAGGCGAGTGAAAGAGTCCCGCTGAAAACAATTTGTAAAAAGAAACATAAACACGTCAACAAAGTTACTTCTATATACATATAAAACAAGTAAATTAATATAGGACTCATATCGTGAGTTCCAATAGCATGTCATAAAATCAAACGCTATTTATCAAAGATATAGGCACCTGTTGACAGGATTAGTCTCATCTTCTGCTCAACATTTAAAATGATTAAAACACCCTCCAAGCATCCTAACGATCCTCAGTAACTCACAAAAGTTGATGCCCAAGTCTCCCTCTCTCTCTCACTCACACGCACACGCACATGCACACACACACACACACACACACACGAGCCACTTGAGAGTGGATATTGGAGGAGATGAAGTCAGTGCGTCAAGTCTGAGACGTGTCATGTGTCCAGAAAGGGACGTAGTAAGCTATCAACACAGGGTTGGTCATGTCAATATCGGGTCCAGACAGTCAGTTCTGGTGGGAAGAGCCACAGATGACAGCACTGGGCGGAGTCAGTAGCGCAGTCCCGCCCCATGGCAGTTGATTGACAGCTCTGAGGTGGACAGTGCAGCCTGCTGGCTCCGAAGCCCAGGACCATGTGTGTTCCTTCTTCATTATTATCATCATCATCATCTGGAAAATATCAGTCACAGCACAGACCAGAGAGTATTAGTCAGTATTTCCTCACAGCACAAACTAAACACAACACAGAGCATGGTGTGCACAGAGATTACACAGATTAGATACAAGAATTCAGAGACAAGAGGGAAAGACAAACAGCTGTAACCTCTGTACTTACTGTGAAAACAAAAGTGTGCAAAGAATGAGAACAGAAATTAGCGACACCCAGAGCTTATGTGCTTGTGTGGTTTGGATTTTTGTTTCAACACAAAATAAACCAACCGCAAGTGGTAAGCTCGTGACGTGACGTTCAGTTTGTACCAGGGTCTCTACAGGATTCAACAAGTTAATTTAAGACCCCCTTGAGACCATTATGAATGCAATTTGGGACTTATTTCATGTCAACACTGATAAAAGAAGAACCCTCATCCACTGTGCAGTGGGTGCTTACCAGAATTGCAGGAGTTGATGTCGTTAGTGCAGAGTGGGTCACTCTGAAGATGGACTTTAGTGATACTCCCAATGTGAATGAAGAACTAAACTGGGTGATGGCAGACTTTTGCTTGTGGTTTTTTATAGCAGCTTTATGTTTTTCTGACCCCCCCCATGCTACTCTGGTGCCTTTCATAACCAATGTTAATGATTTAAGTGGTTCAGCTTCAAATGCATTATTTTCAACAAGCTTCAATCAAGCACTAAATGTTCCACACAGCACCATTAAGGTTGAACATTCTGATTATTTGATTTTAAAGGCCCTACCAACACCCTGTTGTACACATATCCATGTTTGACAATATAAGCAGTTCATATAGCAGCCATTTCCTTGACTATATATTGCAATAAAGTAATTCTTGTTCTATTACCTTTTTGTCATATTTATGGCAAATGTGTGTATTTAGGTCAACTGCTAAAGCTCATCAAAAAAGTGTTTTGCATTAGCATTAGTAAAAGTCACGTTCACACCTATAGTCTGGACAGTGTTATCTACAGAGTGATAACCGACACGCTGTACCTTATTGCCAGCAGGTCACTTGCAGTTTTGCTGTAACAACCACCCAAGAAAAAAGTAAAGCCCAATCAACATGTTGATGACAACAAGGCTCATGACCTCCTTTGCACTCCTGATCCTTGTAAACCGTAAAAACTAGGAGTTGTACGGGTACGGTAAAACAAAGCCTGATTCTGCGACTCTGCATGCGAGTCATGTGGTCGGTGCAGAATATGGGCTCAAAGAACAAATCCATAAAAACATCACCTGAGAGGCTCTTAATGAGGAAAACATGAACTGCAACTGCTCACATTAAAATTCATGCATAATCTGTTAAATCGTTCATTTTATCTCCCTGGACGCTCTTAAATGAAATGGAATGGTAAAAAACTAGTTTAAGTATTTAGATGAAATTGACTGGTTCAGGGTCAGCTAAGGACAGCAGGGGCTCTTACAGGTGCTCCTATCCCATTAGCCTGTTCCACTTTATAATACAAGTGGGGTTTGTCATTATGTTTCTGAGATGCTTGTCTAATTGTTGGGTAAGTGGGCGGAAAAGCAGTGATGGAGGGTGAAGAAGGGTCAACGCAACTCACTCTGCGTCTGAAGTGGCTTCTTTCTGGAGTTTGGCTCTGGCTGAGGCTGACCGGTTCAAATCTCCTCCTGGAGGAAGTGAGAGAAGGGAGAAGCGAGTGGCGGTAAGAAGAGGGGTGTGCTGAGATGTCACATGACAAAAGGAACGGCTGCGATCCTCCCTTACCTTTGAGATAATCCACGAAGTACAGCGTCACCACCGCCATCAGTGCAACTGCAAGGAAGAAAAACAACGTGATGAATCAAATACAGCAGCTCAAAAGTGTCTAACATGAGTTGGAGCGTGAACGGACATAAAATACTGACAGCAGATGCAGGTGCAGAAAAACACTTCCAAAAGCAGGTATCCTCTGGCGTCCAGGATGGCGCCTGCTGCCATGGCGATGAGAGCAAGTCCCAGGTTCTGGATCGACTGCATGCTGATGGACGAAAGCGGAGGGTTAGCATCATCAATAATTAACATTGATTCATTTGTAACTGTGTGTGTGTTTCAACTGTGGCTGTGTGTGTAACATCTCGTTGGAGGTGCGTACAAGCCGTAGGCCGTCCCCAGCTGATGCTCTGGTACCACAAAGGCCACCATTGGCCACAGTGCACAGGCCAGTAAGGAGTAGGAGACACCCAGCAGGGACTGAAAGACACAGCGATGACACACATGCTGTCATTAGTTTGTATTCCAGGAATATCTCTAAACATTCCTGCTTATAATGAACCACCGTAGGTAAAAAAAAAAACGATGTGAGATTACATTTACTATTCTGGACATTAAGTTATGTTGCTACAGAATACTGTTTGTTCAGCTACATATTTAGCTCCTACAGCGATGCAGTGGGAGTTGAATATTTTTACATTAAACAGCAACACAATTAGTGTTTTAATTTCTTCATAGGCAAACACCAACTTAGCTAGACATAATTAAAACAAATGAGGTGCCTGCAAAGCAAATCAATGGGTTTGCAACAAGCAGGACCAAAATAAACCTCAAGAAAAACTTTCAGTTCATTCTATGACTCAGTAATAGTACCACTGACGAACATGTATTTCTTTGGTTCAGTTCATCCTACAACGTTATGTTTATGAATGTACAAAATAAACATATTGTCAGGTGCATTACCATGGCGATCCACGGGTTCCAGAAGGTGAAGGCCAGCATCATGTGAGCGGTGAGGGTGGCGACCACGGCTATTATCACCCAAACCACATTCCTCCCAGTCCTATCAACCATAAAGCCCAGAACTGGAGACGCAGGGGCTGAGATGATGTAGACGATGCTTGGGAAGATCAGAGAGTGGCATGAGGGATGAATACTCAGGACATATCTACATATTTCAAGAGGACAATTTCACAGTTTCTACCCAAAACTGTTTTTAAGACGAAGCACTGTTTAACAGGACACATTAGGTGTCAGCGTGAAACAGATACCGCCATATAGGCCGAATAAAAAGAGTTTGGCCATATTGCTCTGAGTTTCTATTATGTTACTCTGTATCTTAAACTACATCATGCTGCCAGCAGACAGCACAAACACAGGTGTGAAAATACTCTGCAAACACGTTAGGATGGAAAAGCCTCCTGGAAGAGGTGTTGAAGTTTCCAAGCCTGGAGCCGGCGAGTCCACGTGTCTGGACTTCCGTGCTCTTGCATACTTTACTTATTTTGCAAGTTCTGAGGGGAATTCTTCTAGTCCACAAGCGCCATGACTTAACTAGATTTCACTGATTTAGTTACCCACAAATCACTGCTATGTGGGTATGACTTTGTAGAACTCATTGTGTGTAAAACAATCACTTGAATCATGTAGGTAATCAAAACAGATTTTATTATTGCAGTCTTTAGATCTGTCTATCAGCAGCTCATAGTGCCGTGCAGTCTCGTGGACTTGCAGAATTGGCGTGATGAAAGATAACAAGTCACTGTTCATAAGACTAGAGTGCACGAGGGTTCAGACCTCAAGCGCAGAGGATAGAAAATGTACTTCAGTAAATTGTGTCCGATGCCTGATTTTGTCTGAATACAGCCTCGGCCTCCAATTGCTGCAACCAACTCTTCCTGACTAAAGTCTAGACAACTCTTAAAAAACTTTCTGCAGTTTAAGCTGGTTAACGACATCAATCTGAGTGGAGGAAATCTATATATTAGAAAAGACAAACGTTACATGTGTGGTGGGAAGTGGACAGGTACTTTGGCCAGGCATCCATTGGAATTGGAAATATGACCGCACAAAAGAAAATGAAAGATATCATCAACACCTATAATGCTGCGTTGAGATAGATTTAATGGCCTGTTACTCGTAATCTGAGTTACCTGTTGACAGCTCTGGCTTCAGCTGGGGAGAAGTTGTACTTTTCGATGAAGAACACCCTGTAAATAAAAAAAGACAGGCGCTCAGGCTCACAGCACTGCTCAGCCTTCACACTGATGTCACCACGAGAGGAGGAGAAATGGAGCCGACTCCTGCTGCAGGTGGCTCTCGCTCCTGCATGTATTGTTTTCTGGCCCATTTGCATAACAACTATTTGCTCTGTAAGCACTGACCCTCCGTGGAAACACCGTGTCAGTTGCTAAGTGATTCGACAGTGCCTTTCAGTGAAGGAAATGCAGGTCGTGATGGCTTCAATTGGTTTCTTTCACCGCTAACCTATTTGTCAAACCTCTTTCTATTCCTCCCTCCCTCCCTCCTTCCCTCCCTTTGTGGTTCATGGACAATAAAGCATTGTGAGGTTGTTGCACTGTTGAATCTCTCCTTCGACAACAGGCACTGTATCAATTTAATGGAACTAATTAATTTAATTCACACCACACAATTTAACCATTACACCACCTTGAAGTCAACATATTTTTCATTTACTAAGAGACAAGAATCGACCGAGATATTTTCATCAAGCATGAAACCAAATCAGCAAATGAAGCCCAGACTGATTTTCAGAATTATTTTGTGGTTATAGCGCCTCTTATCTTTTTTTTCCTGTTGGCGCAAAGGTTTGTAGAATAATCTGAATTACATTAAAAGAATAAGTCTGGTGATCCCTTTTTCACGTCTTCATCACATGGAAAGATTAAACAAACACCAAATACTTCTACCGTTGTCCAAAAAACTGTGAAAAAACACATTGGGAAGCTACACTCTAACTCTGATGTTCTCCTTCATTACAATGGACATGGGCAGTGTTTGTTTGGAGTCAATATATGCGGTCTTGCTGCCACATATGGTAACTCTCTAGAGGAGGTTATCCACAGCTGAAAATAGTCGATACTATTAACTTCTGTTTGCTGTAAATACGGCTGTTCAAAGGAACTACTGAGCCTTTTTTTAAGAAATGAAACTATATACATGAACAAAGGCAGGTTGTGGAAGACTAAAAGCATCTGTGGTTGTGGTTTTATGGTGGGAATTTTTGATATTGCAAAAATACTCTGTGGCCAGTTTATTACATACACCTGTGCAGTCTAATGTAATCCCACACAACAGTTCAGTCATAACATCTTTCTCTACAAAGAAGTTATGTTCAGTTGTTGCTGACTATTTCTACTTACCATAAGTTTCATTGTCAAATATTCTGTGGGTAAGTTTCTCGATTAGTGTGTCAGAAAATAGTGAAAAATGTTGATTGGTGTCACCCAAAGGAAAAGTGGATGTCCACAAATGTCTTGTAATGTCCACAACCCAAAGATATTCAGTTTACTATCAGAGAGGTAAAAAGACACCAAAACATAATCTCATTCAAAAAGAGAATTTGTCTTTTTCTTACTCACACTGGTTACTCGATTATCAAAATGGTTGGAAATTAATTTAATAGTTCACAGCTAATCAATTGATCCTTGCAGCTCCATTTGTTGGAAATGTGTAAATAAAATGTTGTGTCCTCCCCATTTACACACATGGTGCATTCCAGTGTGTAAATATGGTGTCAAAGAAAACATTATAGTCATCATAAAAGTAGTCTTTATGGCACAACTGTTGCATTGGGTTGCATTATATTGTGCATGAGTGCTGAATAAAGTGATCACTGAATCTATGAGATGATATAACAACATTAGCTACTGGCCAAGTATAAGCATAAAAGGCAAGCATCAAAAATCAATGGGCATTGATGCAGTACTCACTGTCCCAGTCCAATAAAGGGGAAAACAGCGACGTAGTATCCCACACAAATGATGAAGATGAGCCACAGAGTGAAGGGGAAGTCTTTCACGTCTGTCAGCTTGATCACTTCGCCTGATAGGGAAGATTGGCACACAAGCAGGTCAGTCGGGGGGGCATTATTAGCAGGTTTCCTACATCATCAAGTCACTCTCAAGCACATTTTAAAGCGTTTTAAGGGTGCACTTTCAAGCTTTTCTTGAAACTTATCAACATTTAGTCACTCATAAGTGTCATTTCACATCACATTAAATCAGATGTTACTGTATTTTAAACAAGTGAAACGTATGTTTTGGGACAGCGTTCTACAGAAGGGAGGCAAATTCAAGTAAAATACAAAAAAAGCTTCATGATTTAAAATGCGTCACCATCTGTGAGAAGACTTGGCATCCTTTATAATCGGATGAGCCAATATAAAAAAACAACAACATCATCTTGAACGTAATGCTGTTACAATTTCAAGCAGTGCCAATCACTTTTCGAAGCACTTTCAAGGATTTCCAGCACCTGTAAAAAGCCTCAATAACAGTAAAAAGGAGCAACAGCCTCTCTGGGAACAGACGACCCACTACAAGAGAGAAAGTGCTGAAGTCAATGAACTATCTGGCCAGAATGTCAATTTTAGGTAGATAACACCAAGTCTGTCGTGGTCCACACAGTCTGCGAAAGCACCTCTAGTAGTTATTGACTGGTGAGGCGAAAGAGGAAAAACAGAAGATAACAGTAAAGACTTTATCTTGTTATCAGCACCTGTTTTTCCTTCTTCTTTGTGGAGGATTTTCTCTGCTCTTTTGTCAAGGAATCCCAACACCAAGGCACAGACCAGTGAAAACAGGCAGGTTACAGCAGCTAAGGACACAAAAAAGACGGTAAAATTACTACAACTGCTGATAGTTAATAATTGTTCATATGAATTTATCTCAGATTAAAGTGGCAATGGATGCAAACCAGAAAAGAAAACGCACAAGTGAAAGCACTTTTAGAACGTGTACACAGTAACTGGAGACGATTATTAAGAACTGACACTTCTTCGAACACATGTGACTCATTTGTAGCAGCCAGCAGCACTTTTAGTTCTCCTTACCACTTCTCTCTTCTGTCTGCTGGCTGTGACATCCGAGACACATTAGTTACACAGATAAGATAAAGGATCACTACAGATGCAGCACATGTAACCTGAGTCCTGATGTTTCAAATATGTCAATTTCAAGCAGAAGCGTGAAATTTATTATGTACCTATCATGAGCGATACGCCGAGTGTAGTGTGTCCAGGAGAGCCGACACCGTCTGCCACTTTGCCGTACACCCAGCCCATGATGTTCATGTTCACTGTGCTGCCCTGGAGACGAGGGCAGAGGAAGATCAATGGATTAATTCTCTGTATCGATGGCGTGTATTCATTCATACAGTTGGTTTATTCACAGTAGTGTTTGTAGTGTAACTCCATGATCTGTTGGTGATGTCCTCACCAGTCGAGCCATGCTCAGCTGAAGGCCAAACACCAGATTTAGCTCCTTCCCTTTGAACCAGTTGACTGCATACGTGTTCTGGGCCACAGCCAAGGACTCTCCTCCGATACTGCCCAGGAAAATTAAAACAGGGAGATGGATGGTGTAAGTCAAGGAATAGTACAAGACCAACAAATCATTAGGCTGTGAATCTGACAATTATCAGGGCTTTAAAGGGGACCAATGATGCTTTTTTTTTAAATGCTTTTTTTCTCTTTTCCATCAGTGTTTTATTAACTGTACGTTCTTGTGCATGTAATAGACCTCGAAAGTTAAAAAGCCCACTGGTGCGACCGATGAAAATGTTAAAGTGAAACTCTCGCCAAAATGCAACATAGGCTTTTGTGTCACTTTAAGTCACCAGATTTTTGGATATACGTGTATGTAACACTGTATAGAGCAGAAACAAGTGATGGAGGGGCAGAGTGGCTGAAACAGAGACACCATTCACCCTATGGGTGTACCATGGCACTGTACCATTACTTTGAGGCTGTCATTTTAAGGCAAAACAGTTACATAATGTTGCTTTAATTGTAAAATGTTTCTCACCCAAACACGAAACGTCCAACTTCACACAGCCAAAAACGATTCACCAAAGCTCCGGTGGCAAATATTACCTTTGCAGAGAGGGAAAAGTTCAGACATAACAGAAAAAGAAACAACTACATTGGCACCAGTTTTCTTTACATATTGATTCCTACTCAGATAATTACAAAAGAATCATCTAGATTTCAAAGTCAACCTACCTGCCCAACACAGACAAAGAGGGAAAAGATAATAGTTCCCAGCCTAAGAAAAAAAAAAAACAAGAAAAAAAAATGAAACATGACTCTGACCCAGATGGTGAGAACAAAAGCAGCTCCACTCTTTCACTTTCACCTGTGTTGAACATGAACACACACACTGATCTCAGAGTAAAATAACTGTGACTGTACCTGATGCCAAACACCCGGTCTATGAGAAATCCCCCAAAGAAGCAGAGAACCACATTGGGCCAGGAGTACCAGGCGTAAAGCTGCATGAACTTCGCAGTGTTCAGGTCCAGATCCTGGGGCAGTCGGGGAGGAAGGCACATCAGGTTCTGAACTGAAACCCAGGCTGTATAATCTCTAATGGCAGCATGCATGAGTAGTTTAGTTTGACTGTTCTGGTTGGATTATCATGCAAATGTCTCTTTATGCCCAGATGCTTCCCTAATCCGTCTTCTATGTAAAAAAACACATGACTAATAGGGGGACCATGTCTCAGCCTGGGAGAAATGTACATTGTTGCATTTATGGTGCATTTACAGGGGATTAATTACCTGGATGAATTCTGTCTGAAGAGCAGCCGGGTTGTCATAACAGAAGTAGCTCCCTGGAACAAATTAAGCACATTAAAAACACACCACATTCATGATGACGCCGCATTTACTTAACCTCACGAGCCATAATGTGGGCTTTCTTTTAACTCAGAGTAACTTATGCGACTTCAATCTTCACAACAACCGTCCAGGGTGCTGACAGGGAAGTCATGGCTGGTCTCCACTCACCGAATCCCAGGAAGCACATGAACAGCAGGACGACCACTCGGTGCAGGAGGTGGCTCGGGTCGCAGATAGGCGGAAGCGGTCTGCCGGGTCCGTTGGCCGCGGGTCTGCCGCCGGACGGCCCCTCGTCCTCCTCTCCCAGCAGGCTACGCCGCTCTTCGTAGTCCGCCATGTTCGTTTGTTTGGGATGTGAGGTACAAAAAAGTTGACGGCAGCGGAGGAGGATCACATGACTCGGCAGCGACGTCACATGACATGTAGCAGCAGCAGCCAGCGAGCGTGCCCATCCGGTCTGTTTATGTCGGCGCGCGTGCCCGCGAAGCTCAAGCAGCTCGCGCGCGAAAGCCTGTTGTTAGTAAAGTGACGGTTAAAGACGGATGGCTTCAGACATGGGCGCGTGTTGGTGCTCAAAAAAGGCATTTTAACAACCATTGATTGATTTAGCATGTGCCGAATTCACAAGAAGGGCCGAATGATTAGGAACTTGTCAAATTCAGAATTTGATTAAGTTCATAAAATGTTTTCTGTCCAACATCTTGCAAAATTGAGTGATTTTAAGATGGAGTCTGGGATGTTTGTCTCATTGGCTGTAGTTGAGTGTGTAAATGCTGTATCTGCTTCAATCTGCATGAGGATGTTCCAGATCGCTGTGGGTTGTAGTGCAAATCGATTTCATTGTTGTATTTTCTTTTTTAGTAAATATCAGATAGTTCCCGGCCATTCAAGTTACAACAAAAGCATTTATCATGAGGTCATTACATATGCCTTCATATGTAATGGTGAGACCTTAAAAAAGGTCACCTTGTAATGTAAAGGAGATTATCTTGTATTCTGAGAAAACAAGGTCATTTTTTTTCATCAGTTAAACAGATTCCAGTTATTTGTTTTGACTTTTTGTGGACTCAATAATAATATTTGAATATAACTTTTGAGACAGAGAGAAAGGGACATTTACTTACAGAAATTATATGGAGTCAGAAATGAGAAATTCTGGGTTATCTTATTGGTATTGGTTTTTTTTGTAAATAACTGAAGTAGGTGATGGCTTGCTTAAAAACCTGAAAAAAACAAAACACAACACAAAATGGCTCCACACAGCTCGACCCTAATCGATTTTAAAAGTTGTAATTTACACCCTCTATATTGAATACATTGCCTTAAGTGATGTTACTTGAGTCAGAGGGCACCAGCGCAAAGAAAGTCATGATGCATTTATGGTAAAACAGTTTCAAACCCTGGTTGAAAATTAAAATGTTATGTGACTCAGATGTATAACTCCTATACACTCCTACACTTAATACATAAATAACTTTTTAACCATTCAGAGACATGTAGAAGCCAACTACTTTTCAATTCTTTTCATTTTTTTTATCTACTCATGTATTGCATGAGTCGATGACATTTCTGAGCTTTGTGTCCTCCAGCTTGTGGCGCTTATTTTGCGCCCCTAGTGGCCAAAATTGATTCGGCTCGAGGGCATTTCCCTCTACTTTTATCAGTAAAAAGTTAAGGCCAGCTTTGTTCTTCCACTCGGTGAGCTCTATGGTGATCTAAAAAGTACATTTAAACTTGATTCCAAGTGTTTAAGAAGAGTGACGTACGCGGTTCAGTGTCTCTCATCAGTTACTTTTTGAACAATGTGTCACAAGGACATTTTTGACCCAAAGCTGAAGTCTAAGCTCTAATAAGCTCCCCTTAAAGCCATTTCCCCAGGACACCATGACATGAAACTGCTTATAAACCTCTTCTGATTGGCATTGCTGACAGGCAGGTTTGACAGGTATTCTGACAGGCAAGCTGTATCACCGTGTTTCATTAGGCCGTCCACATGCATCTAGTTATATGAAACTGTCAGCTCACACCTCCACCTGCTTCTTATTTATCTACCTCTTGTCTGAACTTGTGTCCGTGCACACAGCTAGGCAACACTATCTCCAGGGTTTATTTAATTTCCATGAATGTCATTTAGAATTTCTCATAATTCACTACTGCAGGGTCATCTGTCAGAGGATTTAATCTGAGGGTGACAAACGGTCCTTCCCCCGGCTGGAGCCGCCGCTCCGCCCGCTCTGTAGCTCATTAATTTCCTGCCCAAATATCAGCCTCTGTCGTAGCCAACAGAGGGTGGGATGGAGGAAGATCATTTTTCATTATTACATTAATCAAAGCCACATGCAGACACGATTGTAAATCAGGTGGGAGGTGACATTAATCCTGCAGAACCGGTTTGTGAATATCCTGAAACCCGTCTTCGGGGTGTTGCAGTGTTTAAAAAAGTCAATTTATTCCAGTTCTCAATTTTTTTTCTCTCCTCTCGTTCAATTCAAAAATTAATGACGCAATGACACGACTGCAGTATTGCGAAAGGCCATACGCCTTACCTTGCAAATGCTTACCACCTTTGGGTGTTTTTTTTGGTTTCCATAAATAGAATCACCTAATCTCCAGTAGAGTGATACGAGTCTACCGCTTCGGTTGGCCTCTTGCTCAATCTTTATCAGAAGTGCCTCAGAGAGTTGTCACCACAAGTGATAAATTAATCATTATCTCGAGTCGTGCTAACTATAAGAGAAGGACCATAGTTAGTAAACATTTTAAAGGAGACCTAATATGTTTTTGAGTGTTTCAGACAACCTGAAACCTGAACCTGAAAGTGAGCACAATACATATCTTTACCAAAAATAAATGAACCATCATTTTATTTCTTCTTCTATTTAACATTAGTTTGAGCATGTTATGAACTATTATCATAACCATCCTGTATAGACTTCTGTGGTAGAGGAGAGGTTTTGGTGGTCTTATCCTCCAATCTGATTGGCTGCTATTGTTGCAGAGCGAGGTGCTGCGTGTGCATTTATGCAGTCATTGCTCATGATCTTGAGTCTATGTAGGTTGTAAAGACAGATGTAATCAGAAAGGTTATTTTGTTAAATGTTTTAGACTCATTTGCAACCCCCTCAGCAGCATTCAAGTCAAAAGCCATGCAGTTGTAGTATGAAATATATTAATTTTATTATTATTGTTTTTTATAGTACACAGAAGCTATGGCTGTAAGCAGTGCCAATTGCTGTCCTCCGCTCCTTTCCCCCTTTGTTATCACCCAGTCCTTGTGTGCGCTGTGTAATCATCGGAGAATGGGAAGTTTTGAGACGGGAAAGTGCCGTTCTGACGAGATTAGAAAGAAGGAAGCAAAGAAAATGACAGTAAGCACTATTAAGGAAACTTGTGGGATGACTCTGCAAACATGTAGCAGAAGTGCTTGGTTCCTACTGTACCAAAAGCAGTAGTCATTGTTGGCATGAAACTTCAGGAACGCCTCCTGACATTTCTTTACATTATGATCACGTTGCATGAATTTCACAACCTATTTCATCGAGATATAATTGTATTTACAAGTAGAATAACACATTCTTCACAGACACAGTTATTTATAATGTCCCATTGTCCATTTATACACTTTGTTACTGTGGCAGCCCGTTATACGACAGTTTGTTACTTTGGGCCATCTGTGACATCTCCAGCTGAGTTGACGTTGCCGTGGGAGACTCCATGCCACCCTTGTGGAGCGCCCTACGACAGAGTGTGGCCGTCAGTCTCTTCCTGAACACTTTACACAGGAACACGTAGATGAGCGGGTCCAGACATACGTTGGTGGCCGACAGCCACAGGGTGGTTTCCTTGGCGATGTAAAGTGCATTCTGTGCCCGGCAAAAACCCACCAAGCTGCCGGTTTGGGTCAGAGTGTAGGGGACGCGGGCAAAGTGAAAGGGGGCGAAGCAGACAAAAAACACCCCCACCACCACAAAGACCTTCGCTTTGGTCCTGCGACTGGCGGCTTGAGACCTGCTCTTTGAGGCTTTGTATGACTCATAAACCTTCTTGCTGATGAACGTGTAGCAAACCACCATCAAGGCCAGCGTGCCCCAGAACACCACCTGCAAGGACACATATATAAAAACTAAACATGAAATGGGACCGTAGTTTCTCAGTTGTTCTCACAGCAAAATGCCAAACTTTTTAAAGCATAAACAGACATGTTTCGGGCCTGGTACAATAAAGGTTTTTGGTCTCTGCAGCCAAATCCCTCGTTTGTGACTGTATGGGTGTGAATTTTGTATAACTCGCTCATTTTAATGACGTTAAGGCCTAAATGTATGCATAATTAAAGGTACTGGTACTCTGAATGACAGATTGCTGCTGGCTGTCTAGCTACGTAGAGAAAAATGGAGGTTCTTTCATGATTATTCGCTGGTTGAGGTGTGGTATAGCACTACTGCAGTACAAAAAAACTCCCTCAAAAGTTCCCCTATGATTATGAGCCAAGCAACACTTGTATGCGTGGCGATTTTAATAGATCTCTCTCTCTCTCTCTATATATATATATATACACACACAATTTGACAAAGTTGACATATAGCACCTACGATTACGAGCCAAAAAAACACTTTCAGTGCTATTTAGCACACGTTTTTATTAGGGTGCAGCTGTTAGCTACCAGGCTGCCTGTTTTTGGATTAGTATGGCGATAAAGCTGCTTCTCAGCATTATTTCAGTGTTATTGGCCAATGCCCCCACAATGACCTGTCACAGTTACTATGTTCATGTTTATTGTATCGTGTATGGTCTGTGCAATAAATGTGTAACAGAGGAGAAACAGCCAGCCTGTCTTTGTCCAATAACCAAATCAAGATACCGGCACCTCTAAAGCTCACCAACGAGTCATGCTGTGGTCTTATTCAAGCTTAAAAGAAAAAATAGTCTGACACAAAATCTACCACGAACCAAATTGTGTGTCTTTTTTACACTTCAGTCTTTGTATTGAAGGAACCCAATGTTCTGTGTTGACTAGTGAGCTTTAGAGGTGCTGGTAGGCTGATTTTGTAACTATTCCTTTATTTCAATAGCTACCTGACAGAAGTAGTTGATTCCCTCGTGCCAGATCAGGCCGGCTCTGCTCTTCATGGAGGTGCACTTCAGCCTGCCTCCGGACACCTTTGGCGGCTGGTCACTCAGAATGGCGTTGGGTAATGCTATAGATAACATCACCACCCAGACAACGGCACTCAGCACCTGGCCCACACGCACCTTCTGCAGGGGACACTTCCCAAAGGGCCTGACGATCTTCAGGTAGCGGTCCAGGCTGATGAGGCCCAGCAAGAGGATGCTGATGTACATGGTGATGTAGAAGAGGACCGCAGAGTATCGGCAGTGGAAGGCGCGCAGCTGCCAGGAGCCCACGCCTGCATCGCTTAAGACTCTCAGAGGGATGGTCAGGGTCATCAGCAGGTCAGCCACCACCTGGTAATGAAGGATTTTTTTTCTTCATTTTGTTCTGCACTGACAACACATGTGAAGCAAAAGCCTTGCGTGTCTTACCACATTTTTTAGAAAGACGACAAACGTCGAGGTGCTGGGGATGTTGAAGAAGATCCAGGCAGCCAGGGAATTTAGTATCAGCGCGACTATAAAGAGGATGCTGTACAGGCAGGGGAACACCACGGCTGTCACACTGGTGTCCCGGACACACTTGATGGAAGTGTTTGACAGGGTGGTGTTCATCTTCTGATCTTTTGGCGGACGTTCGGAAGGGTGAGAGAGAAGAAAGACGATAAAATGAGAGTAAGATTGTCACAGAGGGTAAATACACAGTGAAGACATGTAAATACATAAACTGTGTGTGTGTTGTTTCCAGAGCCAATATATCAAACCTTCACTCAAATGTTCAGATACAAATAAGCTTTGTTTGCACATATGTGTAAGTGACATTATCGTCAAAGCTAGATTCGCTCTACGTCACTGCATTAAGACAAGGAGGTCACTCAGGAGAACTGACTGTTCTGAAGGTTTATGGTGGTAAAACTACCAGTTCAGTTCAGAATGCACAGATATGCTTAATATACAGTGATGAAAGCCTTCAACAACCAGTAGAGGAAGAAGTATATTCATACTTATAGATTCATGCTAACAGTGAAGTAAGTTACGTTGGTAAAGTATGTAACCAATATCTTGAATATGTACTCAATTCACAAAAAATGCCCACTATGACTGTCATGTTACTGCTTCAGCTGGTTGAGACTGAGCTGACAGCTGATGAAGGATTATTATGATTATGATTAACTGATTGATTCAGTCTGTAAGAATTCTGAAATAATAAGGAAAATATTGTTACGATTGCCACAACGCTTGTTTTGCCCAACCCATAATGAAAAATTTACAAATATTCAAATTAAAGTGAAATAATTGAAAGTTAAAGAAGTACAGCCTCAGATTTAAAAAAAAATTGAGCCATTAAATGTTAAATTTAAATCAACCAGTTCTTCCAGCGGTACTTGTATTTACTTTTAAGTGGTTTAATCATAAAAAAAACATTATATTTTATGATGCTCTTTTCATTTTTTTTGTATACAAAAATTTTTATTTGTGAAGTAACCAGAAAGTAGTGTGTCTATGTAGCATAGTAGAAATAGCGAAATTTCCAAAACAGAAATTGCATTCAAAGAAAAGAGTAGAAATAGTAATAGTTGCCTACCTTAAATGCACAGATGATTCTGATGTACGTGATAAGGATAAAAATAAAGATTTTTCTTCTTTGACTCCCTCTCCTTCTCATTCACACCGCTCCAGACTAACCAACTCCTGCATTAGTTCATTTAGGATTCTCCTCCTGTCTGACTGTATATCTGCTGGTGTGTCTGTCTTTACATTGAAAAACAGTCACAGCTTAGATAACTCTGAGACCAGGAGCAGGCGCCATGGAAACCCGCATATGCTGCACTCCTCAACTATTTTAGTGCACATTAATATTAATTAGGTCTGCTGCAGCGACCGTTACACAAAATCTATCATTGTAGCTTAATCTGGTGTATTCTCAAGAAGACCTGAAAGCCAGTGATTGAGTCTTACCTTCTTGACGTGTCCTTATCAGCTGTGACTGTGGGGCATGAGAGAAATGATAAATAGAGGAATGAAAAAAATGTCATTTAAAAAAACAAAAAAACAGAAGTGAAATAATCAATTCCTCTTTCTCTTTCCCACCCACAGGAAGGAAATGAAACATTAGAAAACCCAAAATTAAATACTTTTGTCTTCTTTAGTATAAAGTTCAACCTAATGCTGACCTAATGAGGTTCCAGCCTCTCTGCCCTTCTCCCTACTTCTCTCCCTCTTTAAGCGTGTGTGTGTGTTTGATGCTCTTACAATGGGTGGTCTCTTGGAGCTACTGTGTGGCTGTCTTGTCACAATCCCAATGAGTTTGCCAGTCTTCCTCCGGGTGAAAGACCCTTTCCTTCCTCGCTTCCTGTTCCAATTGTCTGCCGAGAGGCTTGTTCTGCTCCGTGCCAGGCCCCCTTCCTCCGCGAGCTTGCGTCAGTCTCTGTAGCTCTTGACAGGCGAACACCAAAGCCATGGACTCATTTCACGACCCACATCTACAGACCTCAGCAGCCCCCCCTCCCTGCTCCCCCCTCATCCTTTGGCTTATTTACTCCACCTCTATCTGTCTGTCACTGCTCATGATGAGACTCTACTCATGTGTTGTGCGTCTGTTGTCCAAGTCAAGGCTCATTTAATAGAGTACTTTGTGCACAATGTCATTTAGTATTTTTACTACTTAAACCAGATTGCCCGTGTCAAACATAACACATGACAAAAACAGTGTATAAGTGACTGACCGGTTCCTTCCCCTCATATCTGAACACATTTCCTCGAGTTTTTATTCCCCATTGTGTTCTCTCGATAAAAATAGTGCACTCTGAGAACAACACGACACGATTTCCGGTGCGATCTTCCTTGGATCATGGCCACCCGATGACCGATGGGAAACCACACGGCTGAGAGATGACATGCATGTGCTTACAACAGGCCCCCCAGTGAACTTTCAACTTATGTGACAGAGTAACTTGTTGTTGTTGTTTGATCAGAATCTGTTGACATGAAAATGACGCAGACACATGTGGCCTCCAGACCTAAAGAAGAAATAATGCCCAGTTTCAGGTTCCTCGTTTCATTTTGGGTGACCACTAGAATAGGTTTACATGCTTTAATGCTCAAAGGACACATCAGTTTTCTTATACGGTCCAGTGCTGCAGACCTGTAGTCCCCCTCAGTCTGAAATGCTCTCTTTAAAAAATGAGTTCTGTTCCACAATCACAAACTGCGCAGGTCTTTCATGGAACCATTTACACACTTTGCATTTATTTTTGAATTGATCACCACACTTGACAGCATTACGGCACATTTGTTTCATTTTTTTTTTTTTTTTTTACAGCTGAACACAATTTTTACAGAGGACATACACAAATACACACCGGTGAAACGAACGTGAGCTTCCTTTCTTTACTCTGCGCAGCAACCTTCTATGTTAAGTGCTGATTAGCATGCTGCAAACAGATGACATTGGCTGATAGACATCTTGCAAACATATCTGCAGCACCCTTAGATACATTTTGAAGTGACGCACACAAGCATTGTACAATTTCAGTGTGAGATGCAAATGTTAACAAGCTTCAATTGAGCTTGCTTTGCATGGCAGCTTCGTTGATGGTCTCTGTTTGCCTCCGACCTTCAACTCCCAGAGCTACTTTAAAACTGTGTTTTGTCGACACATAAAACAGCATTATGTCACTGGCTCCTTGCTGTTTATCTCATCCATCCTTATTGCGTTTCCTGTTAATGGTCTTCAAGCTATTTAGAGCAACACTTTGACAAGACACCAAACAGCGCAGAACCACTTAAGACTACAGCTAGCACTTAAGAAATTCAATACAGCAAACACCACAATCTTGAAATATATATGAAAAAATGATCTGACATTTAATCTTGAAAACCTACAGTGACGTATGAGCTCAGCCTATACCGTAACATTTTCAGAGTGGAAGTATTGAGCAGAAGTATAAAGATCCTTTCCTGGGGTAAGAGGGTCATTATCACACTGTGAAAATACTCCACAATGAATAAAAGCCGTACGCGCAACACATCAGTTAAAGGTGCAATATGTAAGATGTTTAGTTAAAATTATCAACAGAATATGAAGAACAACCGGTCCAAAATTCTTGTGTTAGCAGTATAAACACTTACACTCCCCTGATGCTACGAGCTCCCAGTCTGCACCAATAGATTCACGGCTAATTGAGCTAAATAGCTAACAGCAGCTACGGTTGTTTTGAGTATTGGACAGGTGGCCAATTCTTACAGACCTTATCATTTTTTAATAATACAACTACAGGGCATATACATATATGTATCTCTTTTCCTAAAATTAATATTTTGATTGTGAATTGATTTTTTGAGTCCAAAGTGATTGTTTTGGTTATCTCTTTATAAAAGTTCTGACAGTTGGCTACAGCTTCTATCAAGGTGTGTTAGCCAATAGTATAACGCTATTGGTATCACGTGGTATTTGTGTTTTGTCAGCGATCTTGAGTCTGTTTTCATGAAATTATCGAAAAAACATTTGTCAATAGCTTCCAGGTCATTTGATCCATTGACTCAAAGTCACTATCAAGATGTTGAATGAGACACAACTCTTTTTATTAGATTTTAGTGGAACCACTATTTTTCATGATTTTTCAATAGCTTCCAGGTCATGCTAGTGAGCGATAGCGATGTTGACGTTTGCTAGCTGGCATTAGCAATGCTAGAAACCACTTGATGGTGAAGATATATTAAAAAGTGATGTTGTGATTTGAATTCTATGGAATCATCAACGTGTTTTATAAACAATCACAATCACGTTTTTATTTTTGACTTTGTTTTTGTGCACTTTCAAAAGTGTGCTTAAAATTCGTGTGACATTTTATGGAAACATGGCTACCGTCAGATCAATGTAAAAAGCACCATATTTGTCTCTGAGATTTAGTGGAGTTAAAATCTGAAATTTACGTAATGGAAATACTCAGTTAAAGTACAGATACCTGTACTTAAATGTTCTCATGTACTTGAATCAACTGTTTTCTCTGCCGAGGCTGCTAAGAATGACATGGGCCCGTTTTGAATCATAGACATCAGTTTCTCCTTGAACTCCCTGCACAGAAAGATGTACAGAAGCGGGTTCATACAGATGTTTGTGGTGGCGAACCAGAGGCTGACTTTCTTGGCCAGCCTGCTTATTATGTAGAGGCAGCTGGTGTGGGACGAGACGGCGACTTGTTGAAAGGTGTACGGGATCCTGACTATGTGGTACGGTCCGAATGACACAAAAAACACGATGACAACGAGAAAAACACGCAGTTTGATCTTCTGTTTCCCCTGGTTGTTATTGCTGCCTGAGTTTCTGAAAGACTGGATCACCTTGTGTGTAATGCAAATATAGCAAACCGCAACGACCACACTGACAAGCCAGAAGAACACATTCACGTAAATCACCACGCTCTCGTGGAAGTTGAGTCCGGCCGGTCCTTTCAGCGTCATACACGTGCTGATCGTTGTCAGGTTGGCTGCTGATCTGTTAGTTAAGATGATATTTGGTAGAGCCGTGCTTCCAAAGTGTATCACCCAGACTGAGCATGACACCACTTTGCCGAAGGTCAGATTACCAAACAGCTTGCTCTGGGTAGTCATGATCTTGGAGAAGCGGTCCAGACTTATCACACCCAGCAGAGTGATACACGTGTACATTGTGCTGTAGAAAATGGGACTGACATAACAGTTAATGATGAAAGTTGTTTTCGATGCTTTTTCCAGGTCACTCGCGCCTTTGAGTGGGAGGATCAGGGTCATGATGATGTCAGCGGCTACGAGGTTTTTCAGGTACACCACGAAGGTGGTGGTGGACTTGAGGTGCAGAGACACCCAGGCTGCCACGCCGTTCAGTAACAGAGCGATGGGGAACATCAGGAAGTAGAGGATCGAGACGGCATTCGGGTTGTAAGCGAAACCGGTGCAGCCCGAGTCATACTGAGATGTTTGGTTGGATGACATCACTGCAACTGAGGAAAATGAAAGAGTTTGACAACACAGAAATTCCGCTTGTCAGGAAGCGTTAGCTTTTATGTTGGCGGGGAACAAATCAGATTCTCCCTCTGAACAAATGCAGTTTCATTTAGACAGCTGATGATTCCAGCACTGTGAGAGAAATCATTCAAATTCAACAGCAAATATTTTGTGTGCGTGAACTTCATGTCTTTTTTTCCACCTCATAAAATCAGGGGTGCGGATTGAGTTGCCTCTCCACTCACTGTGCTGGTTAGTGTCAAAGAGAAGATCGGCACGTTCATTGACCGTCCGTCACCTCTCCCGGTCAGGGTGGCAGGCTGAGGGAAGCAAAGGGAGCAGTGTGCTGTTAATGGTGTTTACCACACAGCAGTGTAAATACATTTGTTTTGAAACACTCGTGTTATTATAAGCTTTTCTATTATACATGCATGCAGCTTTCCAACACCTCTATTCAGTCATATATGGGTTCATTAGCAAACAAAAAATATCCTGATACATAGCATATCTCAGTTTTCTCTGATTAATGTTTCAGAGAATATTAATCAAGCTGATTTTGGGATATCAAGTAAGTTTTTTTTATTTTTATTGTGCGCTTGGAAAAGTTATATTTACAATATTAATGAGATAATAACACAAAATTCAGAAATATTTTTCTTCTCCATCACTGAATAAACAAGCTGTTTTTCAAGGGAAAACAAGCTTCAAGAACACTGTTTGACGCTAGAAAGGTGGCAGGGTCCGCCACATATAAACAAAGTAGAACGGAATGAAAATTGTCCTTTAAGGTCAGTTTGTTCATTCAGTCATGAAAAGTTTGTTAATTTAGTTTGTTCAGGCATGAAAATCAATCAGTGGAGATTTCCTCCCTCTGATTAATAACAATTTTAATCATGCTACCATAAAAAAAAAATTGCTTTAGGCGCTAAGAATGAAAATAATAACTGTACAGAAACAGCTAATCTTCTTGCTGATGGTGTCCTTCACTCACAATGTGTAGATAGTAACTTACATTGGATGTCTTGATTCCCTCAGTCTCAGTCACAGAGCTGCATGAAGACATGTGTGACAGTGCACTGATCTGATACAGTAGGTGTTTAAAGAAGTCTGTGAATTTACCTAGCAAACAAATCAACATTTGAGCTGTGATCGGACGGGCAATAAATCAGGAGGTATGCAAAAATAGGAAAAGCTCAGTGGTCCTTTAGCCAAAAGCAAGAACAGATGTCACCCAGCCAGCCCACAGTCCAAATACCAGACAGGATGAGGGAGGAATGGGATCATGTTTTGTTTTTTAAACTTACTTCAGTCTGCACATGAATCTCCTGCCTCGACTTTAAGACGGAGCTGATAAAGTAAGCGTTTAGGTTGTTTTAAGACATGACAGCCCCTGCATTTGTGATGTTACGTCCAGTGAGTCATTAGCTTAACAAATGTTCCCCGTATGGATGTACCCTTCTCTCTGATCATTTGGAAGGCTAAATACACATCATTTGTTTCCTTGCTCTCCAGGGTTGGTTGGCAGCGGAAAATATATTTTCCTTTAAGAAATACTGAAGCAGCAACTGATCATTCAGTGATTTAGAAACTCTCAACAGACGGGTTATTTTAAAAAAATCTTTTTCTCTCTTTCTGTGCTCTTCAACCCTTGTTTCTTGATGGGCTAATTGATTAAGAGACTGATTGATTGATTGATTGATTGATTGATTGATTGATTGATTGCACACTCTGTAACTTGACTCAATTACATTTACATTTTCCGTCTAATTTAATACTTAAGTTCAGTGTAAAGGGTTTAAGTTAGTGCAAATCTTTCCCATCACGTTGACTCACCGTGTACAGTCTATTTAAATGAACTGAATGCAGACTTAACAAACATAATGTTAGAAACATCAGTCATTCATTTCAAATTGTTTAAATTGTTACTCTAGCATCCGTAATAAATCACACTTATTTGATTTGTACACACTGACTCAGCATGATAGAATGCTATGAATATGACCCTTTACACTGAACTCATGTAATAGAAAATACATAAAGTGACTATTTTAAGAGTTGATTCTGCAGCAACTGATGCAGTGACATCATGTGACCAACAGGTGGCCCCAGTGGTTAAAGCTGCATTTAAAACACTGACAGGCTTTAGAGGAGCTCATTTAAACACAGGAAGTGCAACAGCTCAAGAAAACTAGATTGGATTTCAGTTCTGCTTCAGTCAGACCAGTTAGATATCTATGACAATGTTTCAGTGACCAAAACTATTGTTGCACAACAGTGTGTGTGTGTGTTGTGGTGAAGTCTTTTATTTCACTGCTCGCCTCTGAGGAAGACATTGCATTACTCAGAGGTCATAAGGGCATAACTGCAATGTTATTAAATACAGATACAGGATTTATGAGAATTGTTGTGGCAACATTAATGCAACCATTTATTTGACAGAACTACCCGTTTTGTACAACCGGACAACCGAGCAGCTTCTCTCCTCGTGTTCTGAGATTCTTCAATTCACCCTTCCCCCGTCACGTGATATTTTTTATTATTTTTTCTTATGTAGCATTACGGGGCCTAAACTCGGTTTTGTTTTACAACCATGGTGTCGTAAAATGACTCATAAATTAACTTTTAACCTTTTTTTAAACCTTTATTTTGTTCCCTTGAAGGGAAATATTAAGTCCAGTAATGTTGCAGGCAATATAAGGAATAATGATGACGAAGATGATCTTAAACAAACATGTGATGGAATGAAACTACATACATTTACTCAGGTACTTGTACTTTACTCGAGTATTTCCATTTCCTCTTACTTCATGCTTCCACTCCTCTCCACTTTTTACACCACAAGCTTGATTTAACAACTTCAGTTA
This sequence comes from Diplodus sargus, assembly GCA_903131615.1. Lineage (NCBI taxonomy): Eukaryota > Metazoa > Chordata > Actinopteri > Spariformes > Sparidae > Diplodus > Diplodus sargus. Next base: position 11,077,888 of record CAEMYA010000018.1, read on the forward strand.
CTACTTTGCAGATTTCTGCATCAGAGCCAAAATAACATATTTTAAAATTTTATTTTATTTTATCAGTAGTTGGATTAAAAAAAACAACAAATCACTGATTCTGATAATGACAATATCAGAATCGATAACCGGCAAGTTATCAGTCGACTCATAGTGTACTGTATATACATCGAGTAAATACATGTAGAATTTACTTGTACTTTTGATACTTAAATACATATAATATCTTTACCTTTGATACTTGAAGATTTCTATTCAAGTGATATTCATATGGTTGATGTTTTAACAGGATATCTGTGGCATGACTTTGTGCAGCTTTTATAACACTGTCTATTAATTCCACCCAAAATGGTGTTTATTATACCTTCCGTTACATATGCATCTTTAAAACCCATGGACTAACCAGACTGAGTGACACTGTTAAGCAGACTGTTGGTAAATGGTAACTGCGGTGACCCAATCCAATCAAGAGACAAAACAAAAGATGACTTCAACGTTAGATTTATTGATACACAAGTACATACGGATATATAAGTCTCACAATAGTATGGGATTAAAACATGGTGTTGAGTTATGAAAACCTGAAAGAAAGACTGTAATTACATAAACATATACATAAATGTGTGTATACTGTAGATCTATGTAGTACTGAGACACATTCCTGGGATTTTTACAGAATGTGTGTGTTCACTCGGTTCAACCCATTTTATTTAAAACTGAATCATAGTTTCATATCGCATATTTTTGCAATAAAATTGACTAATGTATAATATGTTGTTTATTCATCATGTTTCTACCTTTTGTTTTCCTTAGTCTCAATAGATGCTCATCTTCATTTGGTCACCAGAGGGCAGTACTATATAAAATGTAAAGCTCAGAAGTTTCTGTGAAGCTCTCCTGCTTCCTAAGTTGTTCATGTTTTTCATCCAACAATATAAAAGCACAGCTTTATTAGTGACCGATTACAGCTTATTTGTCTCCAACGTCATTTAACCTGACATTTCCTACTCTCTTTCATCTGAATACAACCTGACACAGATCTGGCTTTCATCATGTCGACCAGTTTGTCTCTGTACTCCCTGCACAGGCAGATGTAGAGGAAAGGGTCCAGGCAGGCGTTAGTGGTTGAGAGCCACACAACAAACTCGTGGACTGTTATCACCCACGCTACGGCGCAGTCGTCGATGTCGAAGACTTCGTTCAGTGTGAAGGGGATGCGCATGATGTGGAGAGGCCCGAAGCACGCGAAAAACACGAGAAGGATGAGGAAGACTCGGAGCTTGGTCTTCTTCTTTCCTTGGCTGTTGTTGCTCCCGGAGTTTCTGAAGGACTGCAGGACCTTCAGGGTGATGCAGATGTAGCAGAACACGATCAGGATGCTGACGAGCCAGAAGAGGGCCTCCATAGATACGACCACGTACTTGTGAAGGGTCACACCTGCTGGACTTTTCATTGACATACAGAAGTCTTCTGTTACGTTGACAGGAGGCCGATCTGTCAGGATGATGGTTGGAAGAAGTGTCCCGCCAAACAACACCACCCAAACCAAGGCGGACATCACAACACTGAAGGCCACGCTTTGTCCTAGCGCCTTCCCGCACGGTCGAACAATTTTGAAGAAGCGGTCGAGGCTGATGAGACCCATTAAAGAGATGCTCGTGTACAAAGAGGTGTAGAAAATCGTACTCGAGAAACGGCAGTTGAACGCCTTCAAGCCCAACCACGTCGCCGCTTTGGGAAGCATGCTGGCTGCCCGCGGCGGGAGCGTCAGCGTCAGGAGCAGGTCGGCAGCCACCAGGTTTTTGAGATACACGATGAAAGTGGAGGTGGAGCGGAGGTGCAGGGACACCCACACCGCTAGCCCATTGAGCAGTAACGCAAAGGGGAACAGGAAGAAGTAAAGGTACACGACGGCCAACTTTGCAGTCACAGTGTCTAAAGAAGCACAGGTAGAGGGGACGAGTGCTGTGGTGTTGGACCCCATCATGATATCTGGAAAGAAAAAAACATACAGACCAGATCAGAGTTTGCAGCGCTCTGTACTACCCATATCTGCTGCTGTTGAGCCTTATCTCTCATTAGGTTTCAACAAATTTTGAAGTCAAATTAGCAACATTGATCAATTGCTACAATGATTACATTACCAGACCTTCAAAGTTCATCCAATTATGAGAATTCAGTCAAGTTTGTGCATCCCTTTCAGACAGGGTGTGCTGCTGCTTTTAGCTTAGCCGCTACATCGAAGATTATGACTGAATAAAAGGGCATAAATAATGTTTCATCAAATCAATTTAGATTTTCATGGTGTCTGAAGATTTTTTTTTTCTTTTTCAGTGGTTTTAAAAAAAAGTCCCCATCTACTTCAGTTGATTAGTAGAACACTGCAACGCTGTTTTGCCATCAAGCTCCAAGAATGTTTACTATGCAACTTCCCCCAACTTTCCTTGATCATTCTGGTGAGTAGAAAATAACAGAATTTTAATTTTTGGGTGAACCTCTCCTTTAAGTGCTGCAGGATCACTCACTGATGTGATACAATAACAACAAGCTTTAGTGCATGGGGGTTTTAGAGTAAATGACCAGGCTGAGCTAAGGTCCAGGACTGCTTTAAATATTTCCTGCCCGCGCAGTCAAACCTGATTTGCATGTGTCATTAGTTTTAAAGACATTTTGTTTTTTTTACAAGGATTTGGTTTTGAATGCACCACCAGAGCATTTGAATGCATCCTGGATGTGGAACCTGACACTTCTACTTTTGACACATGTGTGACGGAAGTTATGTAATTATTGGATTTCTTTTCAATCGACAAACAAACTGGATTATATATATCTATCTATATATATATATATATATATATATATATATATATATATATATATATATATATGAAATGTTTTATCTTCTTTGTCTCCTTTGTTATTGGTTCTGTTTTTAAAAGCGTAAGAAGTTTCAACTGATTTACTTCATCAGAGCATTTTATGCATCCGATATTCATCGGTGTAGATAAACATATAACTACATTAAATATAACTACGGTTGCAGAAGAAAAAACAAGTGCTGGTTTGATTTTAATGACCGAGAATCAAGAATTGATCAAAAATTAACATGATTTTATCCTGGACCAATAAAATGTTATAAGACTGTGTTATATTTAACTCTAATATCATGAAATTACAAAATCGCTCAGTTTCAAGGTATTTCTCCTCCTCCACAGAAAGACACAGGTGACTAAACCACATTCAAGCAAAGCTGATGTTCTCGAGCCATTTCACTCTAAATGTTCAATCAATATGTAGTTTGGAATCCTTCAACCACCTCTCAGTCTTATTTGAAAAACACTTTTCCCCTCCCAAAAAAACCTTACGGAACAAACATATTATTGGGTCACTCACCAGCAGTAGCTGCCTCCCGACCTCCACGGTGCCGGGCCTGGGGAATTAACAACTCCGCCAGACGAATTAGCAAAGTGTGTTGGGCCCATTGAACCAGAGAGATGCAAATACATGAAGAGTCCTGCAGCTGCTGATGGAGGGGACAAAGGATTCAAATAACACAGATTGTGGAAGGCTGTGTGTTTTTAAGGACACTGCAAGTTCATCTGTCCATCACGGATCATCAGTTCCATCTCGCATTATTTCTCCTGGTGGCTGGTTCTTCTTAAAATATATGACATGTGTCTGTCGTGATAATAAGTATCATTGTAGCTTGTAATCCTTTTCTTCTTTGACTTTTAGTTCATATATGTACTACTACAGCTGATTGATAAACTTGACTATAGCAAAAAAAACAAAATACATCATCCCTTTCAATCGCCTTGATTTTATATTGTGGCACAAACCACAAGACACACTAGCAGTAAAGCTGTCGTTGCGTCTTTACTCCATGAATTTCTGTGAAAAAAAAAAAGCTAGTCAATTTGGAAGTCCCCTGTTCACCGCCCTCGAGGACTCTCATATTCCGCAGAAACAGTGATGGAATGTAATAAATTACTTATTAGTATTTCCATTTTCTGTCACTTTATACGTCCTCTCCACTACATTCTGGAGGCCAACGTTGTACTTTTTACTCAACTACAGTTATTTGATACATTTAGTTACTCAATATTTTCTGGACAAAACAGCGCATTTTTATAACACAAACACAGTTTCTGATTATCAAAAGAAATGATAGATGTCAGCTCTGATCAGTGGCCAGGCCGATAGTCAGTCGACCCACAGCATAGAGTATATAAATACATCTTCCTATATGTGTAATTTGATTTTACTTTCAATACTTAGTACATATGATATCAGATCACTCGATTTCTCTATGTTTTGATTGTCCTGAAGACTCAGTCAAACACACCTCAACATTTTCAAGACTTACAGTCCAAAGACTGTCAGAGAAGAGCTGCAGATGTCCTTTCATGGGATTTATTTTCAGTTTGTAAATCACTGCATCATATTTGTTATATGATATGAAAACATACAAGAGGAACTTCATGTTGTTATGAGCTGGAATGGAGAACAGAAAGACAGAAACATGCCACTGCCGGTTATTTCAGGTCAAACACGGGTAAGTAAACCAGGCATCCATGTTCATACATGGTCACTGACAGAAAACATCGACATGTTGATATCATATAGGCATATGAGAGAAAACAGATCACTGTGTCTGTCATCTGTATTTACAGTCACATAATCTGGTGACACAATGTGCCAGAATTACAAAGTCTTCATCATGTCGAGTGGTTTTTTTATGTACATCCAGAGGGGCCTCTCAGAGGGGTGCTGCCTGTGTCCGTGTCTGACCCGCTGCCTGTGATCCAGCTACAGGTACCGGAGGGCAGCCGCAGCGTCTTGAACAAAGTGTTCCTGAAGGACTTACAGAGGAAGAAGTAGATGAGAGGGTCCAGGAGAGAGTTTAAGGATGACAGGAAGAGTGTGCTCTCCTTCAGCTGAAAGAAGAAGAGTTTGAGCTTGCAGTCAAAGAGAACCCCTCGCGTCTGGCTCATGGTGTACGGCACACGGGCGAAGTGAAACGGCACGAAGCAGACAAAGAACACCGCCAGAACCAGGAACACGTTGGCGCTCATTTTCCTCTTGGACTGGCCGGGGTTCCGAACTGTTCCGCCGCTCTGTGCTCGACACGAGCCGACGTGAGCCGCCTTGGTGCGGGAGTAGGATCTGTACAGCTCTTTGGTGATCAGGGTGTAGCACACGATCACCGTCACCAGGTTGCCCCAGAAAATAACCTGACAGACGTGATTCACCACCTCGTGCCAGTAGAGCCCGGCCTCTGTCTTCAGGTCGCTGCACTTGATCTTTGGAGAGGTCGGGCTTTTGCATGTCAGGATCACGTTGGGCAGGCACAGAAGCAGCAGGAAGGTCCAGATGGCTCCAGAGAGGAGCTTGCGACGGGTCAGCCGGGCCGCATTCGTCCCCCTGAAGGGCTTGATGGTCTTCCTGCAGCGGTCGATGCTGATGAGGCCGAAGAAGAGGATGCTGATGTACATGGTGAGGTAGAAGAGCACCGAGGAGACCCGGCACACGAATATACGCAGCCCGGTGGAGGCCATGTTGGAGTCTGCTAACACCTGCGGAAACACAGTGTTCAGGCTTTTACATTTCATTGTTCAAGCCATGAAGTATGTATGCTTCATAGCTCAGTTGCAAGTCAATAAATAGAACATTTGTGTTGCCAAGTTGTAGCTCCATGACATCTGGATTGCATATATAACCTATTTATTACAAAAACACACTTTTATTTTGTTGCTAATGGCTTATAAGAAGCTCCTTACCCTTAGATAATGACTATTAACATGTGTAACTCAACAAAAAATAAGGTTTAATACCATTTATAATGAGTTGTTAACATTAATAACTAGACACTTAAAGGAACAGTTCACCCAAAAATTTTAATGCTTTTACTACATCGTCACCCTCATGCTGAATGGAAAGTCCAGTGAAGTTTCGAACTTCACAAAAACATTGCTGGAGCTTTGCAGCAAAACACCACTGCAGTGTTCTCCTGAACAACTAAAGCTGATGGGGACTTGTTTTTAATCCTTTAAAGACAGCCAAAATAAGATAAAATGGCTCCGCACAGCTCATCTGGCATAATACAAGTCTCTGGGAGCCTCGAAATCCCTCATAGGTTTCAAAAAGATGTTATTCACACCTGTATTTAAGCTGAACATTTCATTGTAGCTGCTACGCTAAAAGTGTTTCTGCATGCTCCATCTGAAATTTGAAGCACAAGTTCGACTGCATATCAAGGGTGTGAATAACGTCTCTTCAAATCATTTTGGGGGGATCTTGGGGCTTTTCGAGACTTGGATATGCTGGACGAGCTGTATGGAGCCATTATATATGTTTTTTTTT
>CAEMYA010000018.1:11084273-11169121 GCA_903131615.1 Diplodus sargus
TTTTTTTTTCAGATTTAAAAAAAGTCCCCATCTACTTCTGTTGTTTAGGAGAATGCCACAACGCTGTTTTGCTGTTAAGCTCCAGAGATCTTACAAGTATGAAACTTAACCTGGCTTTGCATCAGTGTGGGGGCTGAGTAGATGATAAATGAATTTTCATTTCTTTAAACCAAAGACGCCTTTATTAATGACTTGAACATGAATGACTCACCAGCAAAACAAATTTTTCCCAACCTTTCAACCCGAATACTTTAACGGCTGACCTGACCGTGCCACATTAAAAGAAAGTCAAATCAAACCTTGAAAGGGAACGTGAAAGTCATGATGACATCCGCAACCACAATGTTCTTCAGGTATATGATGAAGTGAGACTTGGAGGGGATGCGGAAAAACACCCACACCGCCACGGCGTTGAGCAAAAGCCCCAGCAGGAAGAGAAAGGAGTAGAGGACGGGAAACACCACCGTCTTCAGAACGTTGTCACGTGAACAAGTGGTGTTGGTGTGGCTGTGATTGGCGGTGAACATTGTTGGGGAAGTGGCATTTCTCTCCATGAGTGTTTCCTGAAAAATATAAGCGAAGTGAAGTCAAAATTACTCAAAAAATAAACAAACGGTAAATCTTTTTGCAGTACATATACGCATATAAATATTTACCACCCTCTCTCTCTCGCTTATATACATACATAAACATACTGTACATATGTTTAGGCACAAAAATAGCCTAAAAACAGAATTCCTACACTGTAAAATCTGACTGTTAATTAAATCTAGGAAACCAATGACCTGTAAAAAATACCAAGTAAAATTTACAGATGTGCACATTTGCTTCAAAGTACATTTCCAAATTTGCACATCTGTTATAAACACATTTGAGGCTTTTGTTACTGACCTGTTAATGTTTCTGCTTGGCGTCACTGATGTCCCATCAAGGTCCAAGCTCGGTTCTTATTGATATTTCTCTATTCCGTTCATGTGATCCGACACTGACAACACTGTCAATGCTTCAAGCAAGTGTCTGTTTGAATGTGTGTGCAGGTCGGTGACACAGAGTCTACAGGAAGACTTTCTCTTTTTTCTTCTCCTTTCTGCTTCCTGTCATGAGGAAAGGTTTCAGACATCTGCATCCTTCCAGTTCTATTTTAAAAAGTCCAGTCTGGTGTATTAATTGGCACAGGAGGGCAACTGATTGATGGTGTTTAAACACAGAGATATTAAAGTTAAATGCATCTTATGAACTATGAAAATTACACAAAACGGTGGTATCTGTCCAATAAAACGTATATAGGTCATCGCCCTCTGAGCGATCACTGCACGCTTGTTGTTTTTATGATGGCCTCTAACATCGACAAGTTGTTTTGATGATAAGTTTGATGATGCAATAAATGCGTGACTCTTCGTTGTCCTTCTACACGAGATGAAGCCCCTCTTAGTCATACCAGCGTGTAATTGTGGTCCTTAATTCAACGGCGGAAGTGTGCAGGAAAACCACCATTAGTCAGGGTTATGCGAGGTAGAAATTATTTGTCACACCATGAGTCATTTATCATGTCCTTCTCCTTCACCCTCCCCTGAACTGATGCCTATCCCAGCATGCACCGGACAAAAAACAATGCAAGCAATCTAGACAGCGTTGATGCAGCAACACAGTTGAGCTTTCATCCCCCGACCACACACTTCTGTATTGTGACAGCTTTGATGATTTATAACGTATCCCCAAATAGAGTAAATAAGACCTCTGATATGATATGATGAAATTCCTCTAAAAACAAACAGCTTGGAAGCACATGGCAGTAAAGACTTCTGTTCCAAGGTGGAAAAAATATGAAACGGTTTATTGGCAGATGCCTCGCTGATATAAAACTTTGCTCACAATCCCGTTCAGATTTTTGAACTCGCTGCCTTTCTCCCTCGTCCTCTTGGTTTTCTACTCTGGGCTCTCGAAGACTTTACCCGCGTTGTGAAATCGACCCGTCTCCGTGTTAGCGCTTTCACCCTCTGACCTCCGTCTCTTAGACACGGCGCGTGAATCAACTTCCCCGAACTCTTGTGTGTTGTGTAGCATTAGGGAACCCTGCCTACTCCAACCGAGTTTGGACTGTTTTGGGTAGTTACTGCGATAACAACATGCAGGTGCAGGTTCATTAACAGTGTATGTCGGGGACGGGTTCCAGTGTTTCTGCAGATAAAGTTTGACCAAAACAAGCAAGAGAAAATTACAGCGAAAGCAAACAAAACATTCCAGCAACATTCCGTTCCTCTTGTTCCAGGGTTTTGTGAGTTTATTGCTTGTTGTTAAGTTGATTAGAGTAACCTGTGGGCCATTTCTAAAAGGATGCGTGGGTAACAAGTGGATGCACGGTGATGTTTACATCATTATCTGCCCTATCTAGTGAGATCTAGGCCATATGAAACTAACATTAAGAAGTGTTTTCCTTTACTTACTGTGAATGTGACTGTGTTGTCCGTTATTTTATCATCTACACAATAAATAATGACACAATCAATTAAAAACTCTATACGTAGGATATATTGTGTCGAGACATCAGCAGAAATAAGAAATGATCTCGACTCAATCAAGGATTTAAACAATATGCAAAGGAAGTTGACACTAACAGCCACAAAAAGTTGTCCACCTATCAACATAACTGCAGCAATCAATCTTGCAGGTGGCTGAGAATGATGTCTAAAGGATAATGAGCTAACAAGCTAACGGGCACTCACGAATTAAGTTATTGTCTCTCTGGTATTTTTTGGCGTAACATGAGTTGAGGGCAACGAGCCTGTGTGCTGAGTCGAGTATATGGGTTCGTAGTTCTGAACCAACTGAGCTGTCATTCGCGTACGGCACAAGAAACAGTTCAAAGCAAGCTAAACGTTGTTTATAATGATATGACCCCTGTTGTGTTCACATATCCCCCTGCAGGTTTCACAACATACTCTCTTCTGAAATATTCTATTCTTAGGAATTGAGGGACAATTTGTCTGTATCTACTTTTGTCCTCATCACATGACCCTGATGGTCCTCTGCCCTTCGGTCCTACAGCGCTCCCGTGACTGTGACTTCCTGTGTCTGGGGACATGATTGTCATTTGTCAGCAGCGTTCACTTCCTGCGCAAACGCTTTTCTAAACCTCTCTTTTCGGTTGGACGACACGAAAAGCCTAAATCTGCTCACACATATACTGTACGTGAGGCGAGTTTCCCAACCATCCATATTTACATGCAGTCATGTTTCCCACAGCTGTGCACATCCCGGCACATCTGGGTCTGATCAGGGCTGCGCGGAGCATGCGTCCTCCTGGAGAGAAGTCGACAGCTACACTTGCTCCTATCCAGTTTAACACTTGTCTCTCCAGGTCACCTTTCTATTCTGTTTCTGTTGCTTCTGTTTCCTATTTATCGATCGCTCTTTTTGCGTCCTATTTTTTTTCTTCTGCTCATCAACCACTGCAATCGAAAAAGAGCTCTCCAGGACAAGCGTTACTGTGTAATCCTACCTCCTGTCCCAATGTTTTCAAAATTTACATGAGCCATTTACTGGAAGGGATAATCAAATGGCGTGTGAAAGCACAGTTGCAGACATGCATGCAGACACGCTGCATCTGCACCCGCGGTAAATCCTCGTCAGCTCGCTCTCAGACAGACAGGAAGAAGGGAATGAAGAAGGGAAATAAAGAGAAACGTAACACAACACTTGACTGACTTTTCCATTTGAACCACCTCTGAGCCTCCTCAACCATCCCCCTTACGCACACACACACACACACACACACACACACATGCTTCTCCCTCTCTGTAGGTGCTTTCCTCTGCCGTCACCCCCTGACCTTTGAGTCACCACTCATCACTTTCAATCTCTACCATTCCCAGACCACTTGAACACAGCTACCGTCTTGCACTCTTTTTTTCCACCCTGGGATGATGATGATGATGATGATGGAGCTGGAGAGCAGAAGGAGGGCGACTTCATTTCCTCTCCGCACGTGGGCCTTGGAGCAAAAATAGCCTGCTCTTTACGTAGCAATCGGAGAGTCTTCGGAGAAAAGAAGCCCTGGCGTTTGAGGGCAAACATCAGACGCGGAGCTGTGACAGCTGTGGTCTGATGCGAGGGCGGGATGGGGCCAAACGGCGACCTCCGACCCTCGCGGGCGCTCGGCGGTTGGTCATCTTGTCATCGTGACGGGGCAGACAGACAAGGACTTTCATATCACACACAGAGAGAGAGAGAGAGAGAGAGAGAGAGAAAACACTCATGGTGGTCCGTGCTCGCGGTTTGTTTGCGACTGTCTTTGTCTTTACGTATGACTATTTATGTGTGTACATTTCCCTCGACAGGCTATCAAACCCAGCGGCTTCTGCTGGCACGGTTGAAATGTGCGGGCCACACTTTGTTTTGACAGTGTAAGGTTTCTTTAGCTGCTGCTGCTGTTGGTGTGCTGCTCGGTGTAGGTTCCAGCGGGGTCTGCCTCCCATATGGTTATCCACACAGACACATCTACAGCTGCTCACGTGGAGGCAAAGGGGGGAGATGGATGGATCTTAAAAAAGAAACAAAAAAAAAACACCTTGAGTGACAGTATTTCAAGCTTTTATGGAGGATTAAACCACATTTGCTGTCATGCACCATCAGAGTGTAAAAGCATCGCTCCTCGCCGATCATAAAGACGTATTGAAATGGTGTATTTGTCCAACTAAAGCTGTTACTTTTATTTCTTTAGTGACTGCTGACTTAAGTACATTCCTTCTATTCTCCTGAGCCCCATGTGTCCAGTGCGGGTGTGCTGACCGTCTGCATCAAACGCACACACACCAGCATCGGTCCAGCTGGCTCCTGGGCTTTCGTTTCTACCGGTGAATGATGCAGTTGATTCCGTCCCGAGCTCCAGCCTGTCGCAGATGATTTCCTAGCAACTGCTTTTATGTTTGGGGTATTTTGCTTCAAATCACAGCTCATCTCCTGGGTCTGGCATATTCATCATGAGTGACCTACTAAACACTACCTGGCGTACACAGCTGCTCTTTTTTTTAACGAATGCATCCCCTTAGGAGTGACACAGAGTTCGTTCAAGATTCAAAGGTGATTTTATGCATGCGTCCAACTGCGAAGAGGGTTCAGTACGAAATATTTGTCCTGATTCGGCGCGCATGTGCATTTTGTTTTGAAAGCAAGCGCAAGAAAAGACGACATTTTCAACACTACGGTTCTTTTTTAAAAACAGCTTTTTGCAGGAAGCATGGCTGTGAGGTATTGTATGTCTTTGCGGCAGTGTAACACAGCGAACTTTGTTTTAGTGCCGTGGCGCCAGACTACAGAGCAGCTTCCGTCCTCAGGCTGTGAGAGCCCTCAATGAATCCCCAGTTTTAATTTGGAGACTTATTTGACCTGAAATAGTCTGAGTCTGACCCAGTGACAGGCGTTAAGAATAACGACTTCTCTTCTCTCTGTAGAGACTATTTCATAGCCAGTTAAATTGTAGCATGTTTAACAATCAAATGACTACATGTAGTATGTAACTTGTCACTCGCAGAGACAAACAACACTCTAACTATATTATACTAAACCATAACCCAACTTTGCCATTCGTTTCAGGAGTGATTTAGCCTCTTTCAGCTAATTCTTTTTTTGGTATTAGGGCCCATATTTCATGGCCGTTAACTGTTTTGCTTCACTCTCATCAGTGCCGCGTTTTGGTCAAAATAGCACAAATATTTCTCTCAAGTGTTTGTGGGGACAGAGTCTAAGAGAGAGCGAATGTTAGACTGTTTGTCATGTGGACAAACAGTCTGACATGTGGACATATTAATTCACCGATGGCAGACGCTGCCATGCCAGGTACCAGTACTCTCGTCAGGAGTGATACAGGGCTTTCCTATCTCAAAGTGTCCCACCACATTTCTCTGCTCAGCCGGTCACACATCCACTCCCAGACCGATGGAACAGCCATCTGGAGCAACTTTGGGTTCAAAACGACTTTACAGCGTGATTTACGTTTACAGTTTAATGCGCTGCTTCAAAATTTGCCAAAAAGGTGCACAAAGTAGTAAGAGGTCAAAATCATGACATTAAATATGAGATGTAGTATGTAAAAAGGCACATTGTCGTGTAGGAAATGTGTGTCAGCCCCATTTCAACTCCATATACAACTGCTTTGATGCCGGCACAAATACTGGCAGTGTTACTTAAGCTAATTAACTCAGAAGGGAGCATTTTTTACAGATTAATGCTGTAAGATGGAATGGTGCATTACTGTATCGAGCACCTAGAAAACAAATAAACAAAATGTTAGAATTGTCTTTTTGCCATTTTGGTCTATATTTGATTTATCAGTGGGGAGGCACACGTGAGGATTCAATCTTATTAGCTGTTTTGTGAACATGTATTGTGTAATTGTCTGCATCAGCCTCTACAGTAGCTTAACACAACATTTACGCACTTTACCCAGTCACGCCTTGTACACATACTCTCTACATGTCTCCCTCCCAGTGACTCATTATGAGCAAATCAACTCAAACACCATTGCGCAGTGGTGAGGCAGTCCGACATCGGTTTTGATGAAGAGGAAAAACTCTGCAATGAAACCAAAGTGGTGACACTGGCACCTGTCAGCAGTGGCATTCCCCTTTTAAATTCTCATCCCGGGTGTTGATGTTTGTCCGATAATCCCTCAGCCCACTGTCTGAAGGAGCAGGATGCAGAGCCGTGGAGGATCAGGGGAAAAAAAAAAAAAAAGTGGGGGACAACAGCTCCCTTTGATAGACTGACCAGTGTGGGATACCAGGCATATTTGACAGGATGTCTCTGTGTGCTTAGCAGAAACCTGTGTGCACACACAGGCCGGCAGATAGACCACGGGACAGGGCAGAGAGTGTTGGCATCAGCTGTTAACCACAATGGTGGTGGACGCATGTGCGAGAAGGTCAATGTCATGTACAGACCCGGACAGGTGGCACTCCTGTTGACGCAAATAGGCCTGAACCTAACACTCTTGCGTCATGTGAAAACTAAGGACTTTAAGCCCTAATAGAATTCCCCTCTGACACTTTCCTCGTCTGCTGCGGATCAAAAATAATACGTCAGGAAATGATACAACAGCAAATTGCTTTAGGGAACGTCTAGAGCAGCGATTAAGCTCCAAGTCGCAAACATGACTTCAGTAGCAACCGGTGAGCTCAGCGCTATAATGAGCGTCTGTTTTCCCTGTGATGTCATGGTGCTATCTGAGGTTGCTAGGTGCTGTAAAGACATTTGTGCAGGGCGGACAAACTGCAGCAGGTGGTCCAAGTGATGTCATGTAAAATGATTTCACTGCAGCGAACGGTGTGAAACTAAACCTGTGAGTCTGTTTACAAGATTAACTCGGTTTAGTCCTGGCTGCTGTGGCTTTTCTTCAACACCGGAGACAAGTTTGGCTATTTAGATCTAAATATTGTTTCATTTCATTTAATCCCTAGTGTTATGCGGAATTAAAGAGCAGATACAGTGTGATGATTAGAGCTGTTGATGCCATCTATTGGCTGCCTGTCAGGATAACACAATCAAAGTATACACTGGCATGATTTGGCTTGATATGAAGGATCAACATTCGACTCGTCTCTTATCTTTACTGTGTTTTGCTCTAACGCAGAGCTGTCCCAAGCTCAGCCTTCTGCTCCTGTCTCGTTTCTTATTCATACGTCCAGTGTTTCCTCAGCCGTGTTACAGCTCCTCCAGATTGCATCTAAATTACACATTGGCTTCTCTACAGAGTGGTTGTAAGTTCAACTTCATTTCCAGGAGCACAGAGGGAAATGCTGACGCTGGATGTGTTTGAGTAAGAGGAATTTGTGAACTCTCTTTCACAACAGCCCTCCAACTCTGGCTTTGTCTTATAGTGCTGGAAACAATGAGATTTCAAAACGATATGGGACATGAGTCAAAGGGGGAGAAATGCAGAAGATGTCATTTCTACAACCAGAGGCACAGAGAGGAGAATGAAATGGCTTCATTGTCTAAAGAAGTGCAGGCCTTGATTTCATTAAAAGCCTAGCCAAAACTAATGTTTGAGATACTATTACTGAAAACAGCCACATTTACACCACGGCTACAGAATGAGAGGGTGAGAAAAATGGAAATAGTATTCTATGGCTACAACTAATGATTAGTTGATTCTTCTTGATTAATCAATTACACTTTGTTTTAATAAAATAAGAAATATGCTAAAAATGTGTCTGCAAAACAACAGATTCTTCTTTTTTGTTTACATTCCATTTCTATTTCATTATTATCAGAATGCTGTGCAAAACCCATTTGCTAAGGGTTAGGAAAACATAATGGGTTGGTTTAAAATACCTGTTTTGGTCACCACAAACATGTCCCGGGAAGACCAGGTCCAGAGATGGTCCGACTTCCTGTAAGAAAATATCTGTTTTTGGTCACCACAGACACGGCTGGAAAAACACCCAGTTTTGTCGTCACAATCATGGATGGAGATGGCTCGACATCCCATCAAAAATACCCAGACACAAAGAACACTCACACTGCTGCTGTGTCCTGTTTGGCATCCCCTGTAACTCCAACGCTGTCCCCTCCACCTCCTGATATGACAGTTAGTTAATAAACCAGTAATATGAATGTGATACGGGACATTTTGCTCAGATGTCAATATGGTTCATACCTTGACACGTACAGTACAATGGACTGTAGTTGACAACTACACAATTAATGGATTATTCGTAGCAGTGTACCCATGTTATCAATGCTAAATTCCTGTAGAAGTTCTGCCCCCTAGAAGTTTCTTTCCCCTTAACTTCCTGCTGACATCCCCACCCCTCTTACCTTGATGAATTCATTTCTGAACTTGAAACAGTTCCTGGAAAAGCTAAACCTGTCACACAGAAAACATCAACCTCTGCTGTAAAGTCGCAGTGCCACACTGTTGACGCAGCCTAATTGGGTGCCCTGGCTTGTTTAAAAGCTTTTCTCCCCCTCTGGGACGCAATCATTTAGATTCGCTTTGATGTTTTAGGTTCAATGTTGTTGTGACCGGAGTGACGAAGGTTAGGTATACAGCAGTGGGCTCCACCAGTCCACCTGGTTACTCTCTAGGGACCAAAGGACCACATCTGCACCCAATCAGATCAGAGGACCCCCACTGATGTTCTTCCTCTGGCCTCGGGACACAGACTGAGGGATATGGTCCCATTAAAAAGTTTGTCCCATGCCTTATGATGAACATAAAATCTCTTTTTTTCATTGTACTTATGAGGAAACCCTTGACTTTCATGGGAGCAGTTTTCATTTACTGAAAGTTTGGACAATTTATGGCTAAAGTTAGTTAATTTATGACAGTGCCTTTGGGGGTGGCTCCTATATCTAGCTTGCATTGCTTTAAGTCTCCCTCTGAACACCTACATGACTGCAAATCATCTACTGTTGGGAGCAAAAGGACAACTTGATACCTGCGTACTTTTACTTTCCCTTACTAACGGCCAACATATACACTCCCGGTAAAACTGAGAGATTATCAAAGATAGTCCTTTTCCTGAGAGTCAATGGTCTGAAAAACCTTGAACCACCGTCACATCATGACAGATCCGACCTGTCAGAGGAGTGCAAAGATGAATCCGTCTTACTTGTGGCTAAAAGGTGGATGTGTGGATTCTACAACGCTGGTGTGAAATTCCAGCATCATCACAGGTACTCAGAGAGATCTACTGTATGAGCAGAAATGCGTGTGTGTGCAGTAGAAAGAGCCATTTTAGTATTGCGAAAAGACCTCCCCACCTATAAGCTTTGCATTGCAGCAAAAATGAGGCAAGTGATCCGCTCGACCTGTTGCCAAGTTGGCAGCATCAAAAGAAATAAGACAGACTGTCTGAGCTAACAGAGAAGTACTGTCTGAGGCTGCTGCTGGTCAGCTCCCAGCAGCCCTCTCCTGAGATCCTCGGGAGAGGAGAGGATTTCCATGTTCGGGCTACGAGCGCATGGGTTTAAGTACGGAATTCATCCCACAGACCAAAACTATGTCTCACCCTTCTCCTTGCTTTCCCTCATCGACCGACTCTGTGGACTTCATCCTTCTTTTCCTCTTTTTCTCACCCAGCTCCAAGTTTCCTTCTTTTTTTTTTTGGAAGTGTTGGTCATGACTTATTTCAGTCTGCACAGAGATATATGATACATTACATTGTGGGTATGAATTTGTAAATGAAAGGTGCAAGTGTACAATTTTCTAGACCGCATTGTTGAGGTAAATTAAGGGATTAATTGCTTCAAAGACCTTTTGAGTTACCAAGAAGAGAGCAGACCTGTAATTAAGACATACTGTATGTCCTATTAAGGTTTGCCCCGGTAATATACAAAGACCAATATGTTTAAGTTTAGTTTAGTTCAAATGTTTTAACTCATACAACTTTAATAGTCTCCTTTACTTGGTAATTGTAGAATTGTGTAGAATTCAGCCTTGTCAGTGTTAATAGTTCCACTTATGCTTTTTGCTGCTATGAGAAACACAATTGCTTTTGGAATTTAGATTTAAAAAAATAATAAATACTGGCAACAGAGTTTGTATGATTGTAAGAGCAGGTCTCGCCTCCCATTGGTTCTTAGAATTGAAGATGGACGGCCTTGCTGATTGATGGAAAAATGGAGAGCACTAAGGCACTGATTGCTGGTAGAACAGTGAACCCATTGTTACATGTTCCCTGCACATTTAAAGAGTATGCTGAGGTAAATTCTGTCTTGGTGGTCTCATACTACGTACTAAGTTGTGAGAAAGTTGGAAGCTGGATAAAGATAAAAACGTTTTAAACAATGAATGATCTGCTTGTGTGATCTATGAGTTTGGAAAAGGTGAACCGCAGGGTGATGAGGACAGTCTTACCAGCAGTAAGTCATTAGATTCTGTGCAGATTTGTTCTGTTTTACCACAGTCTGGCCAAACAAAGCCATACTTTTACCCAGGTTGTATTTATTCATCTCGTGAAATGGTAAGGGTAGGGCAACTATTCACATTGACATCTCACTTCACCAGCTGTGACCAGAAATTGGTTTCAGAGGTACAGTATATTTGACCCGTTGAAGGTGAAACTCACACACACACACACACACACACACACATACACACACACACAGCAGAAAACCACACACTAGCCCTTTCAGTAGCTTCGTCTGAAACCATATTTTAAATGGTACGTGTTAGACTTCAACTCCTTTCCTTTCAACACCCAGGAGGAAAAGAGCAAATGGGAAAATCACATGTTTGAAAATCCTCATAAATATCCAAAGTCATTGGAAGGTAAACTCCATCACTCTCCAAACACCACCCTTCAAAACCAGAACTGAACAAATAAACTCACCACTCCACGGAGGGCACATGGTGCGAACGGTGAACCGTCTTTCACATTTAAGAGCCGTACATAAAAAAAAAAAACTTGGTGGTTTTTAAAGACATCATTTAACCCGTTTAATTTGTGTTTGATTGTCGCCTCGCTCACATATGCAAGCACTTTCCTCTCAAATGATGGGAGGGAAGTAGGCTGCATTCCACAGTTTATGGAACACAATTCCCTCTTTCCCCATATCTGCCTGGGTCATATCACACTGCTGTAAGACTGGCTCTACACTAAGGAAAAAAGTGTTTTTTCTGAGATGTCAAGAATTGATTTATTGGGACATACCCACTTGAGAACAAAATACTGACCTATTTTGAGTGTCCATTAAAACGCAGCTGTTAAGTATTGGAAGCCACTGTAAATTAATTATTTGCTGTTTCACAGATGTTTAAAGCCGTCCACCGAGTGCAGGAAAGACTCTGATATGGCTTTATCAGAAACCCTTAATGAGAATACTAAGAGAATTGCAGTGATGTATCAATTCTGGACTGATACTATATTAAAAAAAGGTTCTTGTGCTCCTCACCAGTCTGCATTCCCTTCACACCTGCACTATGTCTCCTTTGGCTCACAGTGTTCTTGGCCGATCAGCCTCTTCCCTACTCTATTCTTGGCTGATAGGCGAGGCTGATATTTATTTTTTGGTGTTATTTATTGCCCCGTTTGTGCTAGGTACACAAAGACATTATAACTAAACTTTTTTAAAGTCATTATTGCCTTTTACACACTATTTGAAAAAGTCTCTACCTCTGTCACATGCACTGAGGTGGATTTGAATGTGTAACATGTACCAACAATTTCATCTTGACACGGAATTGTTTCTTTTATTCAATGTAGTTTTTCTCGTTTTCCTGATTAATGGAAAAAACATATAACTCACAGCATTAATTATGAGGCCTTGCAAAAAGGAAGCTATAACCTATTCTAAATGTGCGTCATTATAGGTTGCTCACAATTGGCGCAATTGACTGAGAAATTGTTTCCAGTTGTTGCCCTGAAGACAGAGGGTATTTGTCTTAATGAATCCACTTGAATAACTTGTTTCTATTTCTTTAGGAGACAAAAAAAATGTAAATCTGCAGACAGTCCTCAAAGAAGCAAACAGCTATATAGAAGAATGTGTCTCAATGACATTAATTCACCATTATTCATTTAATTCTTTGTGTTGTAGCAATATATTTCTATCTTTTCTTAGTATATAACTTTGGAAACAGGAATAGTACATAAAATCAATTACATACAGATTCATATATTTAAAAACATATGGTTTTGTTCCCCTTTCTCTGTCTTGACATCATCCCACACCTCACAGTTCAATTTTTTAGGAAGGCAGTACAATCAGCACACAAACACAAACAAATATCAAAGGCTCCCCTGTGGGTCCTCCTCACTGACGAGCTGGGTCAAGAACTATTTTCACAGCTGGAGAGTTAAAACTGTGTGTGTCTGGAAGGTTTCTACTGCAGCTACAGCCATGACCTACTCCTATAGGTACAACTGGATAATCCTAATGACCTTCATTACAACAGCATTATACTAGCCTTTTATTATAGCCAATCCTCTGCACCTTCAACAATCATATACTGTTTTTATATACATGAAATGCATCAAATTGTACAATAAAAACGTTAAAAAAACATGAGCAGAATTCACTTTGTAATGTCTTTTTCCTCCCATACTTTGATAGTAGATATAGTAGATACTACAAACAGATAAACATATACTGTATTATTACAGATTAGCATAATGTATAACATTACTGTAAATTCTTGTGTACAACACAATAGACTGATTTAGTATTTTGGACCAATGGACTGCACTGTGATAGACATAAAGGAATCTGCTTTAAACTCATCAAAATATAAAAAGTATAATTAAGAAATCTGATGTAATTCTGGCATGAAAGCGCTGTACTGTCCATGTCGATATGTATCCAGTGTAAAACAAGCCTCATTATTTTTTGAATAAAAATATTTTCTTCCACTCTGAAATCCAATGACTTGCTCTTGAAAGAAATGATACTATATACTCCATCTGCTGTCTTTTTCATTTGCTGTTAAAGGACAAAGCTTCACGTTATGGCAGCAACAACTTCTGGAAAATGTCTAAAGGGAATTAAACTCCTCCTGGGAGTCTTTTTTCTTTCAATCAGTCTATTACACAATTTTCTCCCTCTCTGTATATATGCTGTAATAGTATCCCTATGTGTGGCCAGCAACGCCTGCTCAGAGAAATCATTTTCAGTTTGACTCCATGCGCTGGCCCTTTTCTCCCATGAGAACCACCTCTGAATTTCCAGACCCCCAGTTCCAAAGTTATAATAACAACTTTTTAGCTCTAGGCTGGGTTTTCGACTTTTAAAAAAACACATAATTTTCCCTTAATAATGTCTGTTTCCCTTCTCTTCTTGTGCTCTGTTTATTTTTTTAATCCACATTTGTCACCTATTTAATAATATTCCACAAACTGTGATCCTCACAAATCCACACGTGAGAAAACATGTACTGCACCTCACGGTGACTGTGTCTGTTAATGTCTACATTCAGATGTGCATTTGTCCTCCTTTAGCCTTGTCTTTTTCTCACAGTACATGTACATATGTGGCCTTTGAGTCTGTACCCAGGTGGTTCTTGGCCAGGCACTTGTATGTGCCAGAGTCTGAGACTGTGGGTCTCTGAATGATAAGTGTGCCCTGTGGATGAAGCAGTTCGCTACCCATAGGCCGGCCCTGTTCTGCCGCTGACAGAACTGAGCGATCAGGCAGCTCCCAGGTGATCTCTGGCTTGGGAATCCCAGTGGCAGCACAGTTGAGATGGATTGGTGTACCGGTCACTGCCTTCACATTAGGAGGTGGCCCTGCAGTGATCCGAGGAGGATATGCGATGATGGCAACAGGGACAGCGAGCACAGCCTCCCCGGCATCGTTACGAGCCCTGCAGATGTAGTTCCCTCGGTCGTGTAGAGTAGTATCCCGAATAACCAGAGTACCATTCTGTAGTAACTGATAGCGCCCAAGGACTTGAGGCCGAGTCAGAGTGTGGCCACCTGGAATGGTCCAGTAGATTCTGGGTCTGGGACTCCCATCAGATAGACAGTGAAGGAAGAGAGGGTCTCCAGACACACTTCGTATGATGCCCCTAGGCCTTGTCAGTATGTAAGGCTTCTGCCCAACATCCAGAATTATTAGCTTCTCTATGTAGCCCACTATGTTCCTGGCACCACAGCGGTACTTCCCTGCATCCTCTTTACTTGGATTGTAGATGATTAAAGTCCCCTCGTTGCCGAAGTGGTGGCGAGGCCCACGGTCAGGTCCACTGGTAAACCGAGTGCCATTAGGCAAGGTCCAACTGATCTCAGGCACTGGGTGTCCATCAGCAGAGCAGTTCAATACTGTGGTTTTCCCGATCCGAGACACAATACGTTCGTTGAAGGGGTTCTTGAAGATCGGTCTTCGGAGCGTGCCGCTCACCTCCAGCTGCACCACCAATACTGCCTCCCCTTCGTCATTCCTTGCCATGCATATGAACTCTGCTGTATCAGTCGGCCGCACATTACGAATCTCTAATGTCCCATTGTGGTGGACATTAATCCTGCTGCCAAAGTATGGTGCTGTCAGGAAGATGTTATCAGGCATAATCCAAGTGATACGTGGAGTGGGATTGCCCTCCGCTTTACAGTCTATTAATTTCCTGGCGAATTTAACAGCTACATCTTTGATTACTGTTCTGTTCTGCTTGTAGCCATTGATCGCTGGTGGATTGCCGTCAATATCAAGCTTGTAGACTTTCCTGTTTTCTCCAGCGGGGTTGCGAGCCATACAAATATAATCCCCAGCATCCATGACCTTCACATTTCTGATGTCAAGTGAGCCATTGACATGCATCAGGTAGCGTTCATTTGATGCTGCAATTACATCGTTTGTCGGCAGCATCCAAAGGATCTTGGGTTTGGGTTCGCCAAGTGCTTCACAATCAAAGCGGATGTTTCCTCCAGGCTTCACCCTGGCGTAGGTATGGCTGGGTGGACGTATCCTGGGGGCAGCAGTCACCACACTGATATGTACAATCATTTCATCCTTGCCCCCCTGGTTCTCAGCATAGCAGGTGTAGTCCCCCTCCTCTGAAATACCAACCTGGAGAAGCATGACAGTGATGTAAATCTTTTGAAAAGGTTTTTATGTTTAACAAGGGAAGTTAACATGGCTTTACATACCTGGTTTAGGTAGAGAGTTCCATTATCAAAAAGTGTATAGCGTCGTGCTCGCCCTCCTCCACTGCTGGCATCAGACTGAAGAGCACTGTTGACCACTGTACCATCTGGTAGACCCCAAGAGATCTCTGGCTTTGGTGATCCCGAGGCTTTACAATCAACTTTCAAGTCTTTACCATAGGGAACCTGCTTCTTTCCATGGAGCTTAGGCTCTATCTTGGCGGGCTTCATTGACACACCCACTCTCATGAGCTGGAGATCATCACCAATTTTGCTTCGTGCCACACAGATATAGTCTCCAGCATCTTTATCACTCACAGAGCTAACAATAAGTGTACCATTGTCCATGACCTCAATTCTGCTGCCCATCCTGGAGATAAACATGACAGAAGATTACAGAGATTTAGTATGTGAGGAGGAAAGAAAAAAGCCTGATTAATTACAAGTTAGCTCCATTTGCTATTGAGCAAGGGAAAATTAGACATATTATAATGACCTTGTATGAACTACTGTACTGTTTTATAAATTGTATTTAAAGAATGCAAATACTGTAGTCTGTGAGCTATAGAAGAAACCACTTTTTTTCATGGTTATACAAGCAAAGTAAAAACCATTACTTTAGAAAAAAAAACTCATCAAGTAAAATTACATTCTTTATGTGCTTGCACACACCACAATTATACTGATAACTGTGACACATTTTTATATAACCACATGAAAATATAGGGCCATGACAAAAACAAATGAGAACATTGTGGTTGAAAAAAATGGCTAAAATAGTTAGAAAAGGACAATTAGACAGCGGAAAACTAATTTAACAACGTACATCAAACAAAGAATACATCAACTTAAATAAATTCACTAAGGAGGTTTAAGAGACTAAAGACTTTATGAAATGACCAGCAAACCAGGCCAAGACCTTGGCAATGAATTGAAAAACACTAGCACTGCACTGTTGTGTTTTGACAATAACAAGCTTTCTTTTTTCCTCTGATGTTGCATGCATAGCGAGAGGCCATAAAATTGTTTACAGACAAGGAATATAGTGCAATATAATACAAGTAAGGCAATATTCTGAAGGTGCTCTCCTGTTTCTTTATTGGTGATAATAATTGTCTTTTGCAGAACACAGAGAATATGCAGAGCTTATGGAAATATTACTGAAGCTACTTTGTCTGCAAGTTGGTAAAGCTTCAGATTAAATATAGCTTGGCTTTTCACTGCCACATGTCTAAGGTCACAAAGCTATTGCACACATTGACCTTGAAAAACTAAAGTATATTTAAGTTGAATTATTATTGTAATTTTTTTTTCTACTATTTTGATTAATCAGAATGGGTTGTCTGATGAATGCACACAAGAAGATTTAGTGTCATGGTCATGAAATATTTGAAACGCAATGAAATTAAAGGGATAGTTCGGGTTTTTTGAAGTGGGGCCATATAGATATGGCCCGACTATAGATATGTACTTTATAAGACCCAACTTAAAAAAACCCGAACTATCCCTTTAAGCTAGCAAATGAAGTATGGTTATTCTCCTTTCATCTTACTATTTTGCTAGAACATGTACTAAAATGTTCACTACATTAAACAGGGAAATTCTCATGAAAATATGTTATTAGTATATTCTAACGCAATTATATCCTTATAGTCTCCAAATCGACAAAATACCTTCAGATCTGTGAGCTACTGTGCCTACCATGTCCCTCAATGTTTTTTTCCACACTGAGGCTTCAGTCATTGCATGTATTGGATGTTTTCATTCAGATTATCCGAATGAGCAAGCATCACTTCAAAGCGCAGGCTAGCTTATTCTATACTTAGGGGGATAACCCAAATGGACAGTGCATGACACCAAAATTGAGGAAATGTAGAGACTTATTGAAATGAAAACAGAAATTCTTCACATACAGTGATCCCTCGAGATGCCTTTTTTGTTTTATGATCCTCAAACTGGGATGAAGAGCTTAGCTGTTGTCCGCCTGTTTCCAATTAAAGTTTGATTTACAAATCTCTTGACTTTGGGATCTTGGTGCATGAATGGGGACATATCACTAAATCCTGAAGTGAAGGAGAAGAATCCTGTGAAAACAATAAAGCTTCTTTTGCAAGTTCTGCAAGGCCTAAAAACTCATGAGCAATGTTTTAACTATTTTGTGCAAAATGTTCAACATGTCTGTTTTAGCTTTAACTGACAAGTTCACAATAAATGCTACCCTCTGTTCTTCTGTGCATATCTGACACTGATCAAGACATTTTTACCTGTGCCACTGGTCCACCACAGCTTTAGAAGGCAGCCTCCAGATGATCCTGGGTTTAGGGTCTCCTGTAGCTGAACAGTTTAATCTCAGCTGGTCCCCGTAGAACAACTCTGTCATACGCTTGGAAGTCTTCACTATCAAAGGCGCAGACACTCGCCTCTCTATTGTCAGAGTCACCACTCTTCTCTCTGAGCCAGTAGAGCTGGTAGCAATACATTCATATTTCCCGCTGTCTGCTTGAGTAACATCCTTAATGAGCAGGGTTCCATTCTCAAACACTGATATCCTTGTGTTACTGTTAGGTTTCTTAGATCGCACAATTGACCCGTCATGGAGGACCCAGTGAATGGTTGGCTGAGGGCTGCCTTGGCCAGTGCAGGGTAGCCACAAGGTGTGGCTCTCACCAGCTTTCACCTGCTGTCGTTTGTCCTCCAAGATTCCTGGTGGAGCTGCCACCACCTGTAGTCGGACTGTAGCAGTATCAGCTCCAGCTGGATTACTGGCGATACATTTGTAATGACCTCTGTCATAAACAGACACCTGCTCAATGACCAGAGTCCCCTCAGCAGATACCGATACCCTTCCCTTCTCAGTGTTCTGTCCCCTGACCTGGGTTCTGTTAGCCAGGATCCAGGATATCATGGGTGTGGGCCGACCCTCTGCTTTACATTTAATCTCCACAGTGTTTCCTGCATGAGACTTTATCTCACGCATTTTAGGCTCTAGGATGCGTGAGGGGTAAGCCACCACTGAGACGGTGACAAGAAGTTTATCTGACCCATGATCATTCTCAGCTAGGCAGAGGTACTGGCCACGGTCCTTAATGTTGGCGTTCTGGATCAACAGGGTGCCATTATTCAACACCTCAAACTTACCCATTCTCCCCTTCATGGTAATGGTGTTTCCTAAGGGAGAAAAGGAAATGTCTTTTAAGAATGATGTAACTGAAACTCACTTCCTCCCCTCAATTGTGATTTTGAATTAAAATGTGTTTTGTTTTTTGCCCATTTTGATATTTCCTTATTGTTTCTTATGTCTGTTATTATGCAATATAAATGCCATACAAACACACAACAATGTCAAAACCAATTTCAGAAGATTATATTCTAATATTAGAAACAAATATCTCAAGTGCCGTTTCTTAACAATAAAAATACAAAATAATACCTGTGCTTGATGAGAAGCGTTTCCAAGTTATCATTGGCTGGGGGTTTCCAACTGCCTCACATGGCAGGAAAGCATCTGAGTTGGATAACACAGTGAAGCTGGCTGCATTGCCCCCAACTATCCTAGGTTTGCTTGTCATGACCTTTGTTGTGGGTTCAAAGTCAGCAACATTGCCACTCCATACAGAAGGATTGCCAATGTTGTTATATGGTGCCGGGGTGTTGGTGTATCCTTGCTCAGCTCTAAGAATGGTCATTGAGTCAAAGGAAAATCCATTACCGGCACTGCCTCTAGCACCACTGCTCTGCACAGTAGGTCTGATTCTCCTGATTGCTGGCCTAGGAGTGTTGTGACCATTGAACCTTTGGGATGGTGGTCTAATGTTGCTGTGGACTCTGGTCCGAACCGTTGTGTAAGGCCCTTTTGTCGTAGTTGGCATGAATGTAGTAGTGGGGGAGTGTGTCGTTGAGGGGATTGCAGATGTCTTTGTTGTAGTATAGGTCTGAACACTGCTCGATGTGCTCCACTCAAATTCCTCATGTAAGTCCTTCTCTTCTTTTGATGTTTCGTCAGTGGAAACAGTTATTGCAGTTCTTTCCTCCTTCCTTGATGGCGTGTACAGGGGCTTGTAGAATGAAACAGTACATTGTGGTAGTGTGGTTGTTTCTATTACAGTTTCTATTGCTGTTACCTCTGTAGTTAAAGCCTTGGTTGTGGTACTTGGGGGTAATTTAGTGATTCCAGGTCTCTTAAAGGGTCTCCTACCCCTAAAGGGCCTCCTTCTGTGCCCTTGCTTTCCTCTTGTCCCACCAGGTCTCTGTCTGACTACAGGCCAATTATCAGGTAGTCCTCCAGACCCAGATGATATGGCTTCATCAGGATTTTCAACTGTGGGTGGCTTGACAGTCGATGGGGAAGGTAAAGTCTGTGATTCTGGCAGGGATTCAGCGATGGTGGTGGACCTGGAGTAATATGATGAACTAGTAGTCATCAGGTGGTGAATGCTGGGGCCTGATGTTGTGAACTCAAAATCTGCAGAAGACAAATCTCCATAGTCATCATTAATGGAGCCCTCTTTGTTCCCTGTGTGTCTCAATGGAGACAGAGTCTCAGGTTCAGCCATTGAGTTTGCAGTGGGGTTAGGCACAGCAGCAGGGGTTGTGGTTAGGGTCACTGTTGTAGTTTCAGTTGTAGTTGTAGTTGTAGTTTTTGGGGTGATCAAAGGTTTTCGTAGCCTGCCCATTATCTTTTCTCTCTCTCTGCTTCCAAACAGTCTGTTCCATGGTATTCTTCCACGAATAACCTTGGAGGCAGTTGTAGTAGTGGCGGCTGTTGATGAGACCAATGCTTCTTTATCTGTGGTCAAAAATTGATCAATTGCCGGGTCAAACTTAGGGGCATCAGCAGAGGTGATGTAGCTACTGGAAACCTCTGGCCTTGACTCTGTCTGGGCGAAGGGTGCCTTATAAGTGATGTAATAGTTTGTTGTAGAAGCTGCAGTTCTTTGTGTAGTGGCAGGTCTTTCTGTTCCCTCTAAAGATGAACTGGATGACGCTGTTGGTTTGACCACCTGCAGATCTGTCTTCTTTTTGTCTTTGACACAACAGTCTGAAAACATAGAGAAAAAAGAAAAGGAAATAGTCACATAAAATATCAGCTGATGAAGCACACACTGAAACATTCAACAATCACTCACATTTGCTTACAAAACAAGACTGCTCACCTGTGGTAAGTTCAATCCTATATGCCACGGTTGCATTCCCTTCTTTCTTCACTGAGGGCTGCTTAAGTTTATTGATGATGGACTGTATGTCAGTGATCCTGCTGGGCTTAATGATCCTCCTGCGGCCTTGGAAGGTCCTCCTGCGGCCCCCTCCTCTGCCGTTCTTGTGTGGGATGATATGGATCTGCTGCCGGGAGATGATGGTGGATCCCGCAGGCAGGTGAGAGGATTTGATTGTTTGGGTAGTGTGGAAGGTTATTTCATCTTGCTGTCTCTCTGTGGCGGTGACAGCTGTGAATGTCGTCTGGCTTTCTGGGTCTGTGGATGTGTCAATGACTACCTGGCCTGGACCATCCCTCATTGGAGTGACATTAGGGTCTGTGGTAAATGAGAGCGCTGCCCAAGTGGATGTGTCTGGTTCTGGAGGTTGTTCTCCTGTGAAATGGAGCTGAGTTTCTTGCGAGGAGTCTGTGACAGTAAGTTGGAGAGTGACTGGGCGTATGTTAAAGCCTGGCTTGGTATTTCTTTCCAAGGCATAAAATTTAGAGGTCTCATCAGAACTAAGCAGATCTGTGTTGTGTGAAATTGTGTTATATGGTGTAACTGCATCACTTTGACTTTCACTCCTTCCTGTTGGATAGTTTGTGAACGTGTACTTGACTGGTGTAGAATCTGACTGCATATATGACACTGTTGTTGCTACATTACTATGTTGTCCTCCCTGTGTTAGAGTTTCAGATTGCTTGTTCTCTTGATCAAATATTCTTCCTCTCCCACGATTATATCTTGTTGGTTCATTGGTCCTCGGCACAATAATGAGATGATCTTCATTGTGATCCTCACCAGAGCCAATTTCCCCGTCACCGGAAAGACCAGTGTTTGATTCTGTGCCAGTCTTTACTCTTGATCCATCCTGAGCCTTTTTCATCATTTCAGCAAATTTCTGAGGGTCCACTCTCCTAGAAGCTTTATCAAAGACCCTACCACTCCAAATACGTCTGTTGCCGACTGGTCCTCTCCTTCTCTGTCCCAGTCTACCTCTAGCACCTCCTCTACCTTGTGATCTGTGTTTGGGGTAAGGTCGATCTGAGGTGACAGTCCTGGATTCCTGACTGGTTCTGTCAGAGGGACTAGAGGAGGGGACCTCATTGAGGGTGACCGTGTTTTCAGTCAAGCGAGGGTCAACCTCGTCCTCCATCTCTGTCCCTGATCCCTCTCTGTGCAAAACGGTTACTGTCTCAGTCCTTCCTTCAGTCACTGTCACCTGAGACACAAGCAGGTCAACACCCAGATGATTTGCAACCAAACACCTATAAAATCCTCTGTCCCTCTCTGTGAGTGCCTGAATCAGCAAGGTGCCATTTTCATACACTTTCCTGTTCCCATGGGACGTGTCCACTACTGAGTGATCAGGGAGTATCCACTGAACTGAAGCCTTAGGGCTCCCTGAAGAGCTGCAGTCAAAAACCAAACTTTCACCCAATGGTCTTGACAGTTGGATACCATTGACCTCAGTTTCTTCCACATCAGGGGACAGAACTGTCACTCGAAAGGTAAGGATATCCGCATCCAAGTAGTTTGTGGCAATGCATCGGTAGCTGCCTGTGTCTGAGGCATCTACACCCCGTAGAGTAAGCTTTCCTTCAGCAGTGATTATGATCCTCCTGTCCTCACTGGAGAAAGGAGCTCTGACCTTACTTCCATCAGGTAAAATCCACTCCAACAGCGGCTTTGGTTCACCCTGGATTTGACAGCTCAGTTGTATCACACCCCCTATGTAAAAAAAACAAATATTTTATCACATTGATTTTTATCATGCAGCATGTAATTGTTAACAGAACTGAAATGACGTTCATACTAGCTGTGAGCTAGTTTATTAAGCAGTTATCGCTAACTCCCACCTGTAACTGCAGTGTGCTCAGTCTTGGTTTGATTATCTCGCTTGATCATGGTCCAGGAGTAGCGATCTCTCTTAGGTGATGTGTTTTCCAGACGTAAGCTGACCACAGACTGGTACTTAATGTGCAGAGTAGAGTAAGTGGTAGTAGTGCGGTCTAGCTGGAAGCTCACCTCTCCCTGCATCAACCATGCGGGTGAGGATTTAATGTCAGCCACGATGTTTGTGTGAATTCCTTCCTCTCCTTTTTTGGTTTTCAGTTCACTGTACCTGTACACCATTTCTGGGCTTCTTGTCAACATAAAGCCTCTCTCCAGTCTCATGGGAGAGTCACTATAGGTGGCTAGAATCTGCCACAGCTGCTGTATATGTTCATAGTCAATATTGCACACTAAATATGTGGTTATGTCAGCGGTAAGTAAGGTAACATTGTTTCCCTCCACCTCCTCCAATGTTTTTGTCAGGTTCTCAAAAGCAGAAGGCCTCTGGACAGTGCAAGAGAGACTTGCATCGTTGTGAAACTGGTTAGTCAAGTTCATTTGTATAGAGCCTAATGGAGCAATAAAGTCTTTGGGGGAGACTGGAGTAAAGTCCCCCTCATCCAGGCTGATGTTTTTCTGCTTAAGATGGGGTTGAATCCAGGGTTTGGTACAAGTGAAGGCATCATCGGGGAGAAGGGATAGAGGTCTGTTGTGGTAAGGGGCAGGGTTTTCACAAACAGGACACAGCTGGCCTCTTGGATATCTCCGGTCTCGCTTGCATTTCAGCACACCTGGAAACATTTAAATCAAATGGTGCAGCGTTAAGTTGCTTGCATGTAAGAAAAGAACATTTACAGTTTCCACATTATGGGCCAAGCGAACCAAAACTGATCAGTAAAACTTGTGAACCAGAAAAGATCATCATCACCATACTTTGAGTTGGATTTGACATTGACCAAGTCATTAAAAGCATGACTTTTGTTCCTCTGTGTCTTATGTGTTTTCTGTATCCATGAGGATGAAACAATGACATGACCTCCTGTGATGCCTCTGCAAATATTTCTATGTTTCCCTTGGATATGCCTTTCTTCCTTGGATACAATCTTATGTACTATTAGTTGTAGGAGAAAATGATACCACTTTAAAAGTCTGAGTAGAATAACCTATTAAAGTACTAATGCAGTTAACAACTTTACCAGACAAATGTTATTAAAGCTGCATGCAAAGGTGTGCTTACAAAGGTTTAAATCAAGTCTTTTTTTTGCATTTATGCAAGACAAAGACAAATTCTTTTGTTAACAGAGAAGAGGCTCTTTTCCCTTGTAAACAAGTTACAAGCTAACACCTCTCTAAAAGCTTGCAGACTCAAAAACAAATACTCTCTCCTCACCTGTGTTCCTCTGTGCCCACGCTGAGAACCAATTCATACGGCAGTCACATGTCCATGGGTTGCCATGGAGGAAGACGTTCTCTAACTCGCTGCAGCCTGAGAAAATTTCTGCAGGCAGAGTGGTGAGGAAGTTGTCTGACAGGTGGATGTTTTTTACTGAGGACACCTTGAACACCTGGCTGTGTCTCAGTGTGATGAATGTGTCTGGGTGTAGCTGCTGGAGGTGGTTACCCTCCAGATGGACTAACTGCAGGTTGGTAAGGCCGTAGAAAGCCTCTGGGCTGATGAACTCTATGTGGTTGTGGTCCAAGTGGAGTCTCAGCACACTGTCCAGGCCTTTGAACGTCTCTTTGTTGATTTTCTTAACTTTATTAAAGGACATCTTTAGGACCTGTGACAACATGATTAAGAAATTGAAAAATTTGTAAAAAGGATGTTGACTCACTGAGTTAACATACAACAGCAAAATAATAATTTGAAAATAATTGAGTCTAGTCTGGAAGAATGCATGCAATCAGTTATTGGAGAACATCCTTTATAAAAAAATAAATCACAGTGCAATATAATGCAATCCATTATAAAAGCCCAGCAAAGCTTTGTGAAGCTTGTGGTGATTTGGTCAGAACTGGGCCAGGGTGTAGATGAAGCTCTAACGTTCGCACTGCATTTGTACTGTTGTTGTTTGTTAGACATACAATTACTATGCTATCAAAGTTCAGTGGAAGTAAAACACTGTTTTCAACACTAAGAATCCATCAATTTCATTTTACAAAACCACAGGATGCTGGCAGGATGTTTGTACGCCATTATTACAAGATAGGTCTGTAATCTCCACAAGAGACTGACAAACACATCTTACCTGTAAAGACTTGAGGTCTTGGAAGGCTCTGTCCTCTATACTGTGGATAGCGTTGCTGTGCAGCATCAAGAGCTCCAAGTTATCAAGTCCTGAAAGATCATCTTCTCTCAGGACAGTTATACTGTTGTACCTGAGAGCAGAAAAATTAAATGAGACTTGAACTGATTAGCTCAAATGTACCACATGGTAGTAAATGAACAATGGAAATAATCTAATTTAAGGCCGTGCACACCCATACAAATTACTCTTCCACATTAGTGTTCTCAGGGCTCCAGACTAACTTTTTTTACTAGGCTCACGGTGGCCACTAACTGAAAATTTTAGGAGCCCAATCACAAAATTTAGGGGCACACACTGTAAATCAATTATATTGACTATATAATATAATATAATAATATAATACTATAGATATATATATCTATGTTGAGTTCAGTTTCACGCTGTTCATTCTTTGCAGGTTGAGTTGGCCTTTACATTTGGTAAAGGGTAGTTCTTCCTTGGCAATGAAAAAGGCTGTGTTAAACTTAAATATTAATTCGGCTTCCTCAGTGCACTGATTAACAGCCTCTTGCCTTCGAAAAGCACCTGACAGTGGAGTTGCATTTTCATTGGAGTACAGGTCAGGGCATATTTTATACCTTAGACTAGCACTGTGTTTGACCAATGTGTTATGTTTTAACTGTGTAGTGCCAGCATTACCTAGTAATTTCATGTTCCCCGCATGTTGTGGATATTGACTGCAAAATTTGCAGTTCATGGAATTCGTCTCTCTGAGATACCTTAATCAGATAAATTCACACAGCCATTCTGAACAAAAACAGTATTTTCTGCCCTTTTTTGCCACACTTATGTCTTCAGACTCGGACTCATGCTCTGAGTTAGGATATGACTCTGGCACACTACTGGGCTTATTGGGAGAAAATAAACATCAAGAGATTGTTTCACCATTGTTCGACCCCCGAGTTTGAGGTGTCAGTAAGGCACGGTCAAAACACCCGCACTTGCCTTTAATATTGACATACTAGATATCACTGCTGGCCATAATTGATCCTCATTACAGCATCTGTCATAAATATGCAGACACAGTTAACACAATTGATTTTGTTTCCACCATCCAAGAGGATTTGGTTTTAAGTGCAGAGACACCAACCTTAATGGTCCTGCACTGCCACACAGGTGTTTTGAGTTGAACTGGCAGATTAGACCTCTCTTCAGTTTTTCCTCCAAGTTTTCCCTCCCTAAAAGGTTAACCTTGCCACTGAGCCAGCATGCACAATCCTAGCACCCTGACGCTGGAACGCAGCCATTATTTATGTAGGTTATTAATTTCAACTGTGCTAATCCTGCCATGGCATGTCAAAATATCTGCAGTAAAAATGTCCTGGCCTGACTACACCTTGGGAAGAGGTCTAATCAGGCACCTAACTGAAATCACCTGTGGGTGCGCAGAATAGTATCATTTTTTAAAAAGCTTAAGAATCACTTGAACATGTTTTTAAAATAGTGACAGTCTGATGCTGAATGGCAACTTAACGGCACACCTCCTTTACCATCATCCGGCAAAGTAAGTCACTTTATGACATGCTTACCTTGAGCACAGCCCCATAATGATGTCAGAATACTGCGAATAAGTTGCTCAATTATTGCACTTCACTTCATTTTGGAGGCAGGTATTGTACCTTTTTGTACTCCACTAAATGTATTTCACAATTGAGCTGAGCGTTACTTCACAGATTACATGCTGCTTCAAAGCCAAAGTGATGCATTTTTAAATTAATTTGCATAACAGGAAATTTGATAACAAATAGAAAAAATAATTATCAGGAAAATGTAAATATACACAGGCTGGATTTAGCTAATTCCATCTACTCGAATGACTGTAATTAAGTCATTTTCTTGGGTAATTTTCAGAGTATTTCACACCATGCCATCTACTCAGTTACTCGTAGTGCTAAGTACAATTTTAATTAACATCTAAACTGTTCATCTGCATCTTCCAATAAAGCTATGTAATCACAAAGGTGCCAATGAAAACCCTGAGATAAAGACAAACAATGTGCAGCAGGCCCAGGTTTGGAGAATTGGGAGTTATTTATACTGAAGTTTTGGAGAAACAGAAACCTCTTTGATTATTCATTATCAATAATGCACTAAAAAAGTAACAAGAAATAAAAGTAACTATGGGTAGTGTTCACACAGTATACTTTTTTAACTTGACAATTAATACATAATATAAAAACTACTGTTATTATTATAATTCCAGTAGTTTTACTTGTAATTGTTTACTATGTCAGTAATATAACTGTCCTGCAAAATATAATTTAATTGATCAACCATTATCTTATGTACTATAGCTTATATATTGATTTATTTTGTCTTCTACAAACATTTTTTTCCCATAATTAATTACATAAGTTATAATGATATCAGTATGTATTCACCATTCACCATCTACTTACAGAGTGACTTTCAAGTTACACTTTAACACACTTTTCCAACACTGTCTGAATACATGTAGGTGTGTGCGCACATTCAGTTTAAGAGGAAAAGACACAAAACTATACTCAGCAAGTTAGTTTAGCTAGTAGCTCAAGGGGGACACGAGGACGTTAGCTCTTCGTTGGCGCTGACGCAGGTCGGTGAACTGAGAATTCAGAGCTGAGATAATTGGGATTTATCCTGAAATTTGTATTTTACAAAAAAAAAAAAGAAAAAGAAAATATTTGTAGGTTAGCTACTTAAGATATCTATTAGCAATATCTCCCCAATTAGCATTAAGTTGCCAGTTTTCTCCGGAGCTAATGTTAGCTTAATGAATGCTAGCTTAGCGACTGTAACGAAGCATTCCTTACATTTGATATAACATGTATTTTATTTTATTTTCTAAACCAGCTTCTGCTTCAACCACCAGTGCTGGCGGAGGAGGATGAGTTTACACTCTGTATAATGCAGTAGCTTACATGAGTGTCTCTGTAATGTTGTTCCTGCTTATACAAGTCTGTGGTTTAAATCACTCACTAGGAATCATTCCTCCCTAGAGTATCTGCAGTTGTCAAACCTGCTCTGAGCTGCGGAGAAAAGCGAAAGCTCACCCGAGGTTAATTCTTTCCACAGCTGGCTGGATGTGGTCAGGTATCGCGGTCAGGTATCTGAAGGTGCAGTGAACTTCAGTGGGAACATAGCAAGCGCATGAGCCGGGGCAGTCACCGCTCGTCGGCGGCGCGGCGGCGGCCAAGAACAACAGAGCCGTCAGCAGCCACCTCCGCAGGTATGAAGCGCTGCAGGCGCACACGCTCATTGTGTACGGGGATGGGGCTCCAGCTGCACGGACAAGGGGGACGAGAGTTTGTCCTGGACCATTAATGAAACCCACCTGGAGGAGAAGACAGCGTCTGTTCAGACAGAGAGGACAGACGATAAATTCATAAAAAGTTGTTAGAAAGTCGAAAAAAAAGCAACATTTTTAGCTAAAACAAAATATGCATCACTTCACTCAACATTTTACAACTCACATTCGTAATTATTTGCATAGATAAGTATTTATAGGCAATATGCAAAGGGTAGGATATATATATGACAAGAGCACACATGGTTGAATTGTTGATACAATCAAATAGACAATCGTTTTAAATGCACAGGCAGAGATGATCAATGTTCTCATCATATACACAATTGTAATAAATAAGAGGTAATATTTACCCCAGAAATAAACAGTTATCCACAGTTTCCCTCACTGCACTTCAACAGCTGTAAGAAACAGAGCAGCTGCACATGTAGGAATGTAAAAATCCTGATGAAGGAGTAAAAAAGGTCCACATCCAGTTTCCAGTAGTTCTCCAGTGTGATGTGAGTCCACTGTGTGTGAGGCGTACTGGGACGGGAGTCATTTCTGTGTGAGCTCCTGCAGCTGAGAGCACACTCCGGTGTCCTCCGCCCCCCCTGTAATCTGCTGTAATGTAATCCCACGGTAACTCCAACTCTGAAATACTCAGGGAAGTGCAGGAAATACCAAGATAGCCTGCCGAAAGCCATCAAAAACATCCAAATCCTTCCTCACATGGAGGACAACAACAGTGGAATTATTAGTTCCTGCCAAGACAATAATATTTGACTTCAATGATTATGTTGTAGAAGTAGGTCAGAAAATTGTTTTGCACAGAAGCACATCTTAGAAGAAGTATCTAAATGCTTCCCTGATGTGATCAATTAGATGTAGCTCCAAAATAATTTGTCTGATCTTTGCTCGATCTTGGCTATTAATAAATTGTACTTGATTCAATTTGGACATGAAATGAGTTAAGCTTCTCTACACCACAAACTCCTCACTTCTGTGACAATGATCAAGGACAAATGTGTCACAGATTAGCTCCAAAAGCATTTTAAATGCCTAGTATTCTTTGTTTTTATTTTTGTGTCTTGCTCATTATAAAACAACCACAGGCCAACTGTCATTCCAGGCATGTGGGGGTCAGTTTCCTTTTTCTCATTTTACCAAAACCAATTTCTTTTGACTGGTTTGTAGAATTCTTAGAGTCCCTCTGTGCCCACAAATCAGCATATTTAAAGGCGGACTACTTCCCTTTCACATTCTGCTGTTAGTTATTTGTACAGTACCTGTATCAGATATGCTACAGTATGTTTCAGACTGTTTCTGACTTTTACGTCCAAGACTGAAGTCAAGTTAATTAATGTGAGTTGTTCATTTATATGAATCAAACCTGTAATCTGAAACACAAACTGACTTTGTCAAATGCCAAATCACATAAGAAATAGTGACCCCTTGCATCATAGCATACAATTAAATTTCATTTTTTTAAATGATGCTATTTCATAGTGTATATACCTCATTTATCTAACATGCATGTTTGATGCCACAGACTAAAAGAAATGACAGCTTGAGGTCACCCCAAACTAGTAGAAGCATCATGTCTGACAGGCGGTGAGATGTCTCCATTGGTTGATTTGATTTATCTTGTTAGCAAAGCAATACAGTACATAAAATAAGCACGGCAGAAACATCAGAGGTTGGATCACCATGTTCGCCTTCCTCTACCCAGAAGTTGTTAGCAAAAAGTCACAGTGATTCAATTCATAGCTTCCCAAATCCCTAAATTACTTTCCCTTGGGATATCAGTGAGTGTACCTGTAAATGGGTATTTTCCAGTGCTTGGCCTCCCGAATTCTACTCTTATGTTCCCTTTCACAAAGCTGATGCTTAACCTCATTCACATCAATAAACATCAACAAACAGACACATACTTTGGACTAAGGGAGATTTTTAGTCTGAGCAGTGTCTTTAGTAACACAGAAGACTAAGCATGACTTAAGTATAACATATTCAAATGAGATAGAGATCAGATAATTTCATTTTGAACTAGTGTTTTGCATGGAGGGTGGGATTGTGGGGGATCCCTCTCATCAGTTATATCAGGTCACAGGGGAGGTTGGCATGTTCCAGCACTTGTGTCATCAGTTTTGTTTTCTTGAACATCTGGACAACATCACACCAACACATGTGGACATCACACCAACACATATGGACTCTCTTCTCTTCTTTTCTCTTCTCTTCTCTTCTTTTCTCTTTGAGAATGATCATGTTTTGCTCTGACATGTCACTGCAATGCAGCAGTCACTGTGTGAGTAACACATTCCTCAAATCTGCTGATTAGTTACACTTGATTTACCAACAATAATAAAGGAGGCTTATTAATCCTATATGGTCAGAGGCTTCTCACCAAGATTGTTGACAGCCACTCGCATGATTCACTTACCAGCTATCATAGCAGTTGGTGTTAGTGATTCTCTTCTATACTGTCTGCCAGATAATCTTGATCCAGACAACTTAATTCAGTTGTGCGGGATTTCATTTCATGCCAATTTCTAAACTCCAATCAAAGTGGATTTAGTCCGCTAACAGAGCAGAGTTTTCCTTCTAGGAACGCACATTGTACCGTTAATTATGCCCTGATCCAAGTCATCATTATAATTGCTGAGTTAAACCTCTTCTAGAGATGGCAAATGGCCGGGACCAGAGGTTTGAGGAGGAGAGGGGGCGGGAAGAGGGAAAGTGTGTTTGAATGTGTGTGGATATGTGGCTTGAACAAAATGATTTGTTTGTTTGTGATTCTGTTGATCACAAAGTTGATTCCTGTCCAGCGATTTCTTGCCAAGGAAGCTGTTTCGATTTGGCTTTAATTTGCTCCAGATGACGGACTACTACGCAGGCAGTTGTATTATTCTTCAAGCTATAACACTTCAATTGTTCCAGGGGGTAAAATTAGGCTCCCTGGTGGTCTTTGAATGCATTTCATTCTGCGGCATGTTGTTTGATTTAAGGAAACCCCTAGCGTTTGCATGCAGAGTTTATCCCCTCGCTGACTTGGTGGACAGCGGGACATGATAAACTGATATTGCTTTCTTCTCTCCTCTCTCGGTGTGGGCTGGGTCGGCTGTTAAAACTCACAGCTAGCTGGTAGGCTCTGAGGAATCTGTAGACACATACAGCATTGGCGGCGGCTCCTCACACACGCTGCTCGGTTATGACTCGGGGCCCACCTCTGTGGGAGGTGATTGACAGGAATAGTGTGGTTTGGAAAAAATATCGCCTTACATGAGACGCTCTCTCAACATCCTTGACATGTTTTTCCTCATGTGTGGAATTCTTTCTTTATAATTCAGCACATTTTTGTAATCTTCTGTTACAATGTTACTCTTCACATTTCCCAATATTTCGAATTAGACACATTGACAGTAGAAACTAATGTGTTTGTATATCAGCTGGCACCGTGTAATTACTGTGGAAGAGATCTAAACTGTGACGTCACTGAAGTTTATTTCTCATAATGTCAGTTTGCAGGTTTGGTGGCTCCAACAGTGTGTTTCACAGAGTGGTACACAAACAGAGAGTAGCTCTTTAACGGTTTGGATAGCATCAGAGTGACTTGGTTTATACATATGCAGGGAGGGAGGAAAAATTGACTGACTGCAGACACACAGGCCAGCAGTTTGTGCACAGATAGCCACAGATCTTCTTTACTTTGAAGGTCCTTGTACCATGAAAGATGCAGGAGGAGAAGTGGCCGGCAGGATCAGCTCTGGCTGTTACAATCTGGTTTCTCAACAGTTCAGCTGACCGTTCCAGCTCATCGTTTTCGCTCTGTATATTTTCCTTTTCTGCCTAAATTGCAACATGAATTAGCAGGCTAAACAGTTTTTGATGGATGCCAATTTCTGTTTTGGTTGAGTCACATTCAAGAATCCGTCTTTGTGTGATCTCTTGTCTGCTTTTCTTGATTGTGTCGTTCAATGTGTGCTGGTGGGGGGTCCGTCCTTTTTATTTATCTGAAACAGTTCTTTTTCTGTCTCTGACTTTTCTCACACTATGACTGGTTCCTCTGTTCTTTTGACTTCTTTGACATCTGAGTAACCTGAGCTATAGTCACTGTAAATGTGTATACTTGGCTAGTATGGGAAATACTGGTGTAATATTTGTGGTTTAAGCAGTGCTGAATGATATGCAGAAAAATATTGTAAGATAAAGCTACTGCAACGTGAGTCATGATTTAGTGGGAGTGGTAATTTTCGTACCCTTGTGTCACAAATCAATATAATATAGTTTCAGATTGTTGTGGTCCTGAGGAATTGTATGAAGTCCTAAATTAATGTAATTACTCTTGATGAGAAAGAAAATATTCTGTTTGTTTGTGTTTGTCATGAAATGGAATACAGTCCGTCTTTATAGTCCATCTACAGTCTGTGTTTGTAGAATAGTGTTTTGTGTGAGTTTTAGGGCAATCAAGTTCCTGGAATTCAGTTCTGTGACTTCACTCCTGCACACACACGCTGACTCAGGTTTCATAGACTCCCAACTAAACTGATAAAAAGGAGCCCAGTTCTCTTGACACGTCTGATCAGTTTCACATTAGTCACACATGTCAGCAGCTGTCTGTGGTGATTCTGGTGTTACCTCTGGCCTTTCAGGGTCATGGCACGATGACTGTCGTGTGAGACATGGGGAGTACAGCAGCTCAGAATATATCTGGCTCAGTCAAAGGCATTTTGTGTACAACACTATTAGATGTAGTTTGTGCAAATAGACTGGGTGCCAAGATTGATGATAAGATGAAAAGTCTTGCAACATTAAACAAAGTCCCTGGAATTTTGGCATGTGGAGCAGTTTTTAGTCCAGTGTCTTGATTAAAGGTACCTCAGGCGCAGAACTGGGGTCGCTACCAATAAAAGTTAATTCTTTCTTTATTTTCTTATTGTTCTGTTTTAAAAAAAACGCCACATATTATTTCTTGACAAACAAAATCGATTATATTACCTTTACGTTACGGTTTTCAAATTTGTGATTGCGAAGAAGGTCATGAAATTATTTCTAATCAAATGGCGAGATTTGAAAAATGTAATCCCAGCTCATAATTGTCATGCTGTCCTTACAGATGTATCGCTCTACAGTTGAAATACTTGGCCTACGTGTAATTCTCAGTTGCAAGTGAGCTCTTCAGTGAAGAATCAATGATTATATGTGAGCATCTCTAACTTCTGGACAGTTTTCCCTTGTGGCCATCTGTCTGTGGGACACTGACCTTTTGTAAGAGAGCTTTAAGCCTCTCCTCTCAGCTGCTATGATCAGAACCATGTGTGATGAACTTTGTGGTCGAGGCTTTTTAGTTGGTGTGTGAGTGGGTCTGTTTAATGCCTCACTTGTTTGTTTGAATAACTTCCACTACTACATCAAACTGAGACCAGGCGTGTCAGTTCTTGTTAAAAATGTGGTTTGTTATGGACATTTAAAAATCATGGATAACTGTGTCTTGTTAAATTAAATGGATATTAATGTCCTGAGTAACATTACAGTAAAGATATATTGCAGTGTAGTGTTGTCTGTTTGTCATAACCCCTGTCAATCAATATGGAAGTTCCTGTGTTAGGAATTGTAATGCTGAGGGCTACAGTTGTGTATACCTTTGAGTCTAAGGTTAACATTTATCATTATCTCACCACCGTGAGTACCAAGAGCTCATATGTGTTTGTGGATGAATGTGCTGTGACACCTCCTGGAGTTTTAAGAAACATGACATCCACTTACAGAAATAGTCCACAACAGTTAACACATTCTTATTCCTCCTGTGAATGTGAATATATGCCTGTGTGTTTGCTTATGGATGATCACATATGTTTATGTTTTATACACGTGTGGATAGATATGGAAGTGTTATGTCCTCATGCACATGCACACACTCAAGTGAAGCAGGCTTTGAAGTGTCAAACACACCCTGTCGCTTGAGGGGCTGTACAGTCTATTTGTATTTTGGATACGTCACAACAAATTCATTTCCAAAAGAGCTTTCTTTGCTCGATTGATCTGCCAGTATCTCCAGGCTTCTTTACACATATCATTTTGGTCATTACTAAAGACATCATTGCAGGCTTACAGTATGACTTACCTTTTTTCATTTTTTATTTATTGTCGGAATCATATTTTTCATCATGGCCTCATATATCCGGGATTTGTGGGATTGGGCCTAGGTACTTGATCATGCCACACTTTTACAGCTTATGTCTTACTGAAGGCTTTTCGGAGCCATGGTTAAGAGTTTGGTATTTAGTGATATTTTTACTACAAAAAGTTATTGCAGCCCTCAAAATCCCCATGGCTGCTGGCATTGACCGTCATCTCTGTTAGCGAGCATGTAAATCACAGTGATAGTGAAAAGAGTTCTGGCTACGTGGAGGATACTCTTGATAGCGAGCAAATGCTTGAGATTCTGAGCGGACTGTTTGATGAGTTTATGATGGATCTTTGTTTTCCAGCTCTGAGCTCAGCAGGATGTGCTCATTGTAATGACTGTAATGTAAGAGGTTGAGGGCCGGTAAGTATTTTAGTCTTCAAGACTACGACAAAACAAAACCAGATGTTTGGATTTTGGCCTTATGAATATACACAAGAACAGAGGTTAGAAAAAAACTTGAGTGAGAACGACAAAAGTAATTTATTTCGCACTCGGTTCCCTCTCCTCTCATGTTCTATACGGCCTTGGCAAAACTCCGTTTGGCAGTGTTTGAATTCATCATTGGCTTCAGTTGTCCACATCTTTTTATTGTCCAGGATTCAACAGGCTTTTGCGCAGTGTGGGGTGAAAAAGTTGGAGACTGCTCTACTAAACCCTGCTGAACTATGTCATGTTTCTGATACCCCTAACCCAACCCCCGTAACCCAACCCCTCCTGACTCTGGCACTGAGTCTGCAGCGTAGAGTGAAAGTAGCAGTCAGTCATTAACTACAGTTTGCATGTGTGTGTTCACAGTATGCATGTACATCCGTGTATTCATCTGTCCTGGCATGTGTTTTTTTGCTTTTTATATGTGCTTACATTAATTAAAACAAACAGTACTGTTAAAGCGATGGAGAAAAAAATGGAAAATGTTTATTAAATTCTGGCATAGACTGGCACAATCTGCTGATGGTGTTGCAATGCTGTGTTTACCCATGAAATTTAAAGCCGATGGTTAACTGGGAAAGCACTGATCTGAAATATATTTTGTGCAGCTGTGATAAACATTTATAATATCTGTAACTCCCATGGCAGTTTTTAATTAGTTCCACTTTTATCAGTCAAAAGGTTTATTACTGCCAGCTGTCTTTACTGATAATACTGCAGTTTGTCAGCTTGTGATAATATCTCTACTGAGGCCATTCTGTTGTCTCTTATGTATTCAGCTCGCTCCTCTGAACAACACATAAAGATGTAAACAATACTTTTTTGTCCTGGTATGTGTTGCTAAACCCACAATTTGTCCTCCGAAGTGTAAGGCCTGTGTTATTTATACTTGAAAACCTGAGATACATAGTCAGCAAATTATATCGCAACTATGTAAGTGCCCAAGATTTGTCACTTTTTGTGAGTTTGTAGACTTTATACTCCTTTGACATAGGAAAGATGAACTGAGAAGAAACTGTACACGATCAGTTCTCATTACTGTCAGCCTTTTAATGTTTAGGAAACATTGCACAACTCAATAGAATGCATCAGCAGCTCAACAGCTAAACCAGAACTACTGCAATCAGAGAAGAAAAGCTCCCTGCAGAGGCATGAATCTTACATTTGAACTGTGACCTGGCTATGAGAAACCGTGCATTACGGTTATTGAGCATGATGAAAAACTTGTGTAACTGTGATATATTGGTTCCTGGTATTGAATGCTGGCCAGCCATTTCACATTGATTGCCTTTGTTCTGGAGCATCCTTAAGGGCCATCGGAGTCAGAAGAGACAAATATTTGTCGAACCTGGATAATTCAGGCTTGTTAAATGCATCATTAGAAAGTACAAGTAGGACAAGAAGGCTTGGATCTGTCAGACACTATAAATGTGATGATGACAAACCTAATACATCTCTTCTCAGATTCATCTGTGTTGTGCATGTGCACAATTGACCTGTGATTCCGGATAAACAAAGGGGGGGGGGGGTTTATAACTCATGTACAGGATTGTATTGTTGTACATATGCACCCATTTAAGACCGACGCTGTAATGCACCCTCTGCTCTGCATGTATTTTTGGCGCATCCACGCTGACCTGTGCACGTTGTCTTTAGATTCAGCTCATAAATTATACCCCGGCCTATAATGCTCAACCTGCACAGCAGGATACCATGAAGGAGTGCATAGACAGGACTCCTGGAGCTGCTCTCATAGTAAACCATTTATTATTTTCCCTCTCCCTTCGGCTCTCCTTTTTTCATTCATCTCTCCTTTACTGCTGCCTGGAACTTCTGAGTCAGTTTCTGATCAACTGCAAGTTTTTTTTAGTAAGAACAAAATAGATTATCAACTCTTGGATATTTTCCATTCCACTACTTTACTTTATTATGGTTTCTGTTGTTTTTCCCTGATTGTCCTCACTTAAATTGTTTTGATGTTGACGTTGGAGATGTGTAAAGATGCCTGTTAGATTTGTG
This sequence comes from Diplodus sargus, assembly GCA_903131615.1. Lineage (NCBI taxonomy): Eukaryota > Metazoa > Chordata > Actinopteri > Spariformes > Sparidae > Diplodus > Diplodus sargus. The sequence goes on from CAEMYA010000018.1 coordinate 11,121,101, forward strand.
TGTGTCTTTTATGTATGTGGCCACTGGCTATGTGCAGTTGTGTGCAGAAGCATGTTAGTGCATGTGAATGTCTGACCTCATTCTGGTATGTGTAAACTTGCCAGGAATACATGGTGTCATTCTAGAGACTTGTTAACTCATGTGTTTACTGCTTTGTTTATCCCTCTGATTGCAGTGATTAGGTTACCATGGTGCCATGGACATTTTCGCACACCCTGCTCTTAACTGTGGATTGAATGCTGGCAACCGGTCCGGTGCACAAGGTTGCTTGGCTCTTGGTCACACAGTTGAATACATAGCGTACCTATGTTGTGTGCTGGTTTTGTAGCTTTAGTGTAGTTGTGCAAAGATGACCAAAACACATACTCCGAGAGACAGTCAGTGAAACCAATGGCAAATCTACTGACAAAAGTATCACTGCGATGTTCAAATCTCAAGTTTAGCTGTAAAATTACATTTTCTTGATATGTGAGCAGTTGTCATGTAACATTACTTAATAGTATCATCTAGTTTTATTATTATCTTGAGGCAAGACAGAATGATTGATAGATTGCACTGATATCTAAAAGCATGAGGAGTACATGTTTTACATTTGTGCTGTCAGTGTGAGTTTTGAAATAGGTCACATATTTGGAAAGTAGAGCAAGGAAGATGTCACAAGCTTGTGATCTGGCTGGTGTAGCAGGACTCAGTGGTGCACATTGCCTGTTTCTTCTTGTTAGGCCTGAGTGATTCCTATGTACAGAAGCACCGAGCCCTTGGCTGTGCTTCGAACTTCCTGTCATGTCTAGCTGCTGAAATCCCCACTGATGTGGAGGTTACAGCTATAGGCCTCATTGAACAAACATGAAGAAAACATGACAGCATATGTTTTTGATCTAATGCTCCAGAACATGGGCTGGATGACCCAGGGCCTTGAAAAAACAAAAGCATCCCGCGCTACCTTTTCTTTTTTAATAGCGATTTATTTCCATGCCTGGTGAACCTTTTGGTCCCACTGGCCCCAATAAAAACAGTGCTTTCCATTAGAGTCATTAGGGGACATCGAGATCTGGCTGGTAATCCTGTATGTCCTACTCGCTTTCATCTCCACATACACATAAAAGCACCACATTGAAGACACATGTGTGAGTTAATTCACTGAAGATGAATGTGATTAATGAAAAACAGTTATCACTTTCTCAGTTGCATAAAATTAAGGCCATATCTGAAATGTGTCAGAATTTGACAGACATGTATGATAATTTACAATACTTATTGAAGTAAATCCAAAAATTAAAATAGTACAACAGGGTGCATATTAAGTTAAGAAAGGTTTGGCAGGAAGTAGATTGCTATATATCATTTTATTGCTAATGGAATAACAAGAAAGATGTGCACTTCCTGACCAACATAAATTGTCGGCTTTAATGACAGAAGTTATTCGACTCATCTTTCCTGTAGCACAAAGCATAGAATGGATTCTAGGAATGAAATCCTATACAATTTTTATGCAGTGCATATGCACACATGATGTGTGCATAATGATGCAGCAGGGAGAGGAGAATGGCAGGATTGTGTTGTGATAAGTGGATCTGTATTGTGAGGACGCAGAAGACAAGTAACCAGTAACTGCATACTTTCAAAGCTGATGTTGTCAAGTTGTATCAGTATAGTTTTGGTCTTTGGAGAAAAGGCTGAGCGCACTGAATTCCATCAATGACATATTCTGCATCCTGTGTATATATTCCTTTTTTGAACAACAGGCCTATGGAGCAATTGGAGTTTGTCTTTGGAATAACAATTGTTATAAAGTGAAAATCTCACCAAAAAGTAACCTAGGCTTTTTTTGTGAATGTACATAAGTCAAACCCTTGTGTAAAAGCATAATTACGACGAAAGAGGCACTCTCAAGATTTACCGCGGTTTAGTTTTCAGGCAAGCTCATTTTCAATGGAGTGCTAGGGGCACTTTAGCGCTAGCTATTTTTAAAACACTAAGAAGGCTCAACACAACGTGAAACTTTGCTCGTAGTATCACCAGGGTCACATGAACGTGAGCATTGGGAACATTGTTTATCCAGCCTTAAGAATCATGAGTAGATATACAGCTCCCATTACATAAGGAATTCCATATTTTATGACAATTGCTTCGACACAATAACAACGAAATAATACTGGACAAGTCTGTCTATCAGGCAGCTAAAATATTTGTATGTTATTCAACATTCAGGGGATTTATGATTATTGTTTTTCCAATGGATGGGTTCTTGAGTGACCTACTTAGAACGACCATCTTTTAAATTTTGGCTGAAATTCTGTCAGTTGCATCTACCTGTAAAAACAAAATGAATGATTTAGATGACAGTGAGCTGGAAACTGATGTTACCTGTGAGGTTTACTCTATATCTCAAAATATTGTGACTTATACATTTAAGATAACAGAAATAGTTGAATAATAACTGACCAAATTTTTCATCATTATGATTACAGCTTTTATACAGCTCAAGGAAAAAAAAGTTTTAATGTTAATTTAGTGATGACTTGCTAAAAAATTCACAAAAAAAGCTATGCTGCTAAAATATTGTCCGTGTATGAGGGACCTGTGAATTAAATCATCCTCCCACAGTCAATGTAATGAGCTCACAATGTCTCAGATGATGCCAAAGCTCCATCAAACATGTGGCTCAGTGATCTCAGTCGGACCCAGTAGGTCTTCCAGTTTCTTTGTGTCCTCAGTGTGGGCCAAGTTATCCATCACAAGAACAAATCTGAGTGCTTTACAAGTCTTATTATAACTCAACCAGAATCCTCTAAATTTAAGAAGTCGCAGACGTCTGAAGCAGGAACAGACGAGACTGACCTTATTTTTTTACTGAACATTTAAATGGTATCTGGTTTTCAGTTAATGAGGCCACAAGTCACAGTGCTGCATTGTTCAATCAGGAAGTGACACAAAAGACGGCAATGAACAGCAAAGGCAAGATTCCATGTTTCCGCCCTCATGTGAAAAGGACAAAACCTCAATTTTCTTGACTTATTATCAGTTTGGGGGCCATTTCAGATGATGGAAACTGAATAATTTACCACACCCAACCTACCACAGGACTTGTGTTGTAGGTTAATAAAAGTAAAAGAAGAAAAACATCCGGCGAGTTTGAGAGCAGAACGACTTTTCTCATCAGAGCAGTCTCAGTGGCGTCAGTAAGACCTGTATGGAGGTTGCATCATGTTTTGGCTTAAAATATTGGAGATGCTTAACCTCCTGAGCCTTGAGCTTGGAGGAGCCCACTGCTTTAGAGATCAAGGACTGTGAAAGCAACTGCACAGCCTGAAGAGGAGTCACTGACTGTGTAAAAAATGGATGCTGTGTCTGGGTCTGAAATTCTTTCTCATGACCATCACTGGCTTCAAAAAGAAGTCTGACTGTATGTAAATATGTCATCATTCGCTGGTTTCAAGTCCTCTTCAATAAAGCATAATGCTCATTTTTTAAAATTGTGGTCCCTAAAGAACAGAGAGCAGGAAAAGTTGTAAAGTGTGTTCTGGGTCGAATGTGTCCAGTTTTTCTTTCCATGTGCTGCCAGCAGGGAAAGATGGCAACTTGTCTCAAGAGAGTGCGTCTCTAAATCACTGGTATTCCCCTGCTGTGACTTGTATGAGCTCGACTCAAACAAGCCCTTGATGGCCGTGGGGCATTACTATAGCACATTTAAGTGTACTTGCACAGGCTGAAAATCTTAGATCTGTCAAATTGCATAGTTGTGTTATTGTACCATACAATATACAGTACAGCACGCCACCAGAGTCAAGTCTGTAAAATGTATACCTTTATTAATTTTACTTAACCCTAACCCAAAATGAACAAGCTAAAGAGTGATTATGGCATCAATAACTACACAAGTAGTTGTGTCTGATCTGATTTGTCTCAGCTGTCCAGTATCATGACTGGTTTTTCCATCACCTCAACGAAGACAGAGAACCAGAATGTGGAAGTCCAGCTACTGAGTACAAGGCAAGTGAACTTTTAAAGGTGAATCAGACAACTGTGTGTCACATGACACGTTTTAGTCATTAAAATTGAGCAGTCCTTGTGTCACTGAGCCAACTGTGATTCAGATAAAAGTGATAGTTTGGGTTTGACTGACACCTCTGACCATTCACCGCTAGGTGTCAGCAAAGCAACATGCCTTATGCCAACATAAGCGTTGTTGTAAAGAGAGGGAGGCTGCAGAGCAGGAAGTTTGGATAATCTGGGGAAATAAAGGAGGACATGTAGGAGTCCCTGATACTGTGAACATTGGATTCCAACAGATAGTGTAATGTTTACAAACGACAACAGTACTTCTTTTTACGTTTCTGTAATCTTGTTGATAAGGGAGGACATTTTATCCTAGCAAACTTGCGGGTGGTTTTAAGTAGAATGCTTGTTTTTCGTCATTGGGGAAATCGATGTCGATACTAATAATCAGAGAATCAATGATGATCAAAATAATTAATACGTCATATAAATGGATAGAGTCCAAATCATGTAATTTATTCTGCAATTTTATAATGATTTTTGTAATTAGATGCTGGAGATAGACAGCATCAATTTATAGAGTGATGTTGCAAAATGACTTGTCCTGCTACTGGGTGACCTTGTTTACCCAGCCTGCATCTCTATTGGAGTATCAAGGACAGTGAAGGGAGAACACTGTGTGCTAAGTTTCTTAAGGTATCTAGAACAATTTGCAGCTTGGAGGCTGGATGTATATACTCTGGACATATTTTAGGCAAGTATGATATGTTGCAACTTTAAATAATGCTTACTATGGTCAAGAACAGTGAACTAGTTATTTCTCTTCTTACGCATTGACCAGTACAAAGGAACAGATGTTTACTGTCACTGTAGATGAAGATTTAGTGGTTTTCACAGTTTTTTGCAGCAGTTGAGACATTTTTTTCATCATCACAGGCTTATAATGCCCATCTGGAAAAGTGTGAACAATTAATTGTCTACCAAAAATATTTGTGTTTGCTCCAAAGTAGTTAACAGTTTGGAAGTGCAGGTGTTTGACCGGACAACCACTGTTGTAAAGGAGCTGAGATGCAAGCCCTTTGTCGTTGATTGAGGTCATAGCACCATCTGCTGGTGAAAGTAGAGTTTAATGAATACTAATGGACTTCAACATGCATTATACTTAAAAGTTAGCTGTAGTGCATCACAGCTGTAAGTTTTTTTACATAAGTAAAACAAAAAAATATTTATATTTTGTGAAAATTAGTGAAGGTGTTGTTCAGGTAAATAAAGCTGTGTCCTACTGATGAATGTGATCATTTCTGCGTAATGTAAGCTGTTGAAATCAATCTGTTGAAATATCCTGTTGAAGATAAAAAAGATAGACAGCAGGTCCAAAAGTCTGACACCATATTGGAAATCTTTAATATTGTCAGGTAAAGCTGTAGAGGGAGAGAGAGAGAGAGAGAGAGAGAGAGAGAGAGAGAGTCTTGAATGTGAGAGGGTTTTCTCTTCAGTCACCTGACCTGGACATTTATGGGGAAACTTGAAGACTGGGAAAGCCAATCATTCTGTGATATTACAAGAAGCTTTGTGGAAAACTGTCAAATCATGCTCGGATGACATGAGTCAGCAGGTTTAGCACAAACCTGTGGAGTCCCTGCCAGAAAAGATTCAATTTTCACTCAAATTGTTAAGCTGATATTATCCTTTTTAAGTAGGAGAAAAATTAATTACAGACAAAACAAATGCAAAATAGAAAAGCTGTATCTTGACTAATTGTCCCCGAACTTTGGCCCCCACTGTATTTTGGAGTGATAATTGAATGATTTTTGTTTATGTTGCAATTTGGAAGCATGGATAATATTCTTTTTAGGGTTAACATAAAAAATAATATCTTATTGTCAAGGGAGAAGATGAAATCAAATGATTTAAGTGACAGAAGAGTAAGAGTTAAGAGGCTCCCAGTTGGAATTCATGTAAAAAAGGTTTTCTAAGGTTAGCTTTTAAAGCAGGAATTTGTTGGCGGAAGAGAAAATAAATGGAAAACACAGTTTCCAAGGTGCCAGTATAACTTTGTTTTGTCACCAGTTCTCTGAAAAATAAAACAATCAACAAAACTAGTGAGCGTGAGACCTCCTGAGGTGATGTGGTGGATACATGTGTCTTGTTTAAGCCTAAAACATAATATGGCTGTGGCCTCCTTGCGGCTTGGCTTTGGACAGAAGCGTCGGCCCACCACTTTGGTCCAAAATGAAACAAACCTTTGATGATCTACTGACTTTTCTTCTAGTGCTTTCTGTGGTTTTGAGTGAAATGTCTCTGGAACTATTGAATACATTTTCATATAATTTGGAACAGATACCCATGGTTATTGTCAGCATCTAAGCATGCTGACTTTAGCCTTTACTTTAAAACACTGCTGTGCTTAGTTACAGAGTTGCTAATGTCTGAACGTGTCTTAAGTTCATGTAAAGATCCCCAAAACCGTTTTATGTTTCTCCAATTTAAGTCAGGGTCAAAATTATTAGATACAATGCTGATAAACCTTTACCATCATTCATTCACTCTTATTCTGAAAGAGTTGTCTTGTCTGTGTGAAACGTAATGCAAATACCTTGTGGTTTCCTTGTGTCTGGTGATAACAAAGAGGAAATTCACATGGAATGGGGTGAGAGGCCAACATTCCTTATGACAAAAGTGTTACATAGGCGACTACTGATAAAGAGCTTATCCACTGCTGTTTGCTACACCCAGACCAATGATCATGAGGCACTGTGTGGAAAAAAGATCAAGATTCTTACTGCTGCTCTGGATCCTAGTCACGTAGGGAAGATCTGATGGTGAATGCTGATGAAAACCAAAGCCATACAGAGTAGCATGCTTATGCTCATAGGAATATTCCAAAACTGTTGGAATAGTTTTTGTGTGGTGTTTGTTATGACACATAAATCAAAAATATATTCAACAAATCATCTGTTATGTCAAATGGCGGTTAGGGTGGTTTTAGGATCTGTCAGCACTTTAAAGGATAAGGTTTGCAGAACTCTATATTGTTTTGGTTCATTGTCCAAAAAAAACCTCTGAAACTACCAAAACCAAAATTGTGTTTGTCTCTCCATACAGGTTTTGTTCTCACACTATGGCAATCAGCCCCAAGTACATTCATTCCCTCTGAATGTCATGCATTCTTTAAAGATATATAGGTTTATTAAAAAGAAAAAAGACGTTCCTAAAATAACTGGGCCAGTACGTTTTAAAGAGGTCATATTATGTTAATTTTCAGGTTCATACTTTTATTTGGGGGTCCTAGTAGAGTAGGTTTACATACTTTAATTTTCATTTTTCTCATATGGTGCATTGCTGCAGCATCCCTTTTCACACTGTGTCTTGGACCCTCCGTTTTAGCTACAGAGTGGGATAACGCGCCTCTGTTCAATCTTTGATGAGAGTTGCACATGTGCGTTACTAAACGTGCAGGATGTAGCCAATCAGAGTAGGGCGAGTCATGCTCAGCAAGGTAGCATGACCGTGGTACACATATATTTTTAAATAAATATATAAAAATATATATTTATATAAAGCTTGTTACATTGTGACGTACATAAGTTATGTCAGTAAAAAAAGGCTTGATCACAATCTAGCTGTTTCAGGAAGTGCAGGAGCAGTGTTTTCTGTTGAAGAGAGTAACTCCCTTTGGCTTGGCCTTTTTCACTAAACACACCCTTAGGTAAAGTTAGTCAAACTGGAATAAACAGCATTTTTTGACTAATTTGAGCCATTGAATTATGTCACATTTGATGTGGTGAAACAGGATGGGTTACAGAGGTTTTGCTGAAAATACTGCCCATGGTTATTGTAATAAAGGACCGTGTCACCCAGTTACTGTTTCCCACAAGATTTTGTTAGACTGTGTTGGGGCAGATCCCGTAGATTAGGGGTTGGGTCAATGAAGTGCTATTGTAAACAGTTTTGGGTTCTAGTGGACAATTTGATAAAATCGCATTTGTTGTACAGACATTAATCATGATGACAGAGTTTTTCTTATTATCTGTTGTACCTTGATGATGGTGGATAACTGCAGAGGACCTCAATGACATGGCCAAAGACACTAAGGCACTAATTTGGGGACACAACATTGTTGTTGGTGTCTCCGGTGCAGCCAGTAATGTTGAAATGCATCTTGTGTTGTGAAACTGTGGTGGGATAAATGGGAACAACTTGTGGCATATTTATTCCGTGTTTTAGAGAATGTTTGGATAGCAACAAATAGTTATTTGTATGATAAATTCATTGTTGGTTTCTCTCTTTCCATGGGTTTGTTCACAGTTGAATATTAAATACTGACTATGAGCAGCGCTACCGTCATAAATATTCATTGTTCATATGCCGCTTCAAAAGAAGAATGCAACAACAACGAATATTCATAATTGGAAATAGCTAATGAGTTAACTTTAACATTGAAGCTGCGGTTAAAGTCCATCTCTTTAATCTGAATCAGCAGCAATACTGTAACTTTCCTTTTCACTTCCTTTGATAGAATGTGCTGTCCATGTGATTGCCCAATTCCCTTAGATCCAGTGGCTAAAAGGTCGATTGCTGATTTCCAGTAATATCTTGTTCCATTCCCTTGCCAAATGCTGTCCTAAATCCCTTTTCCGTAACTTATACAAACAAGCCTTTCGCAGGCTAATCTTTATTAGAATACCATCTCAAAGAATAGATAGCTTGTCTTTCAGCCAAGTAAGTAATGAAAGTATTGGCCCACAAGGGAACATTATGTAACAGCATGCTGCAATAAGTCTGTCATCTGCACTTGAAAGTCCCATACTTTATGGATGCAGTGGTTGACACCACCCTGATACGACAAAACAGCTTCGTTGTTTGCTGTGGTGGAGCTTTGTCCCAGAGTAAACAGAGTAAAGAGTAAACACTTGATCAGTCTAGTTACCGAACAAAGGTAATAAAGGACCATTGTATTACCTCTTAGAAAATATGTTTTTCATTACTGATGATGGTAACTGTTGCAAGCTCTTAGTGTTTGTTGTCAGATTTTTCATCATTTAGCGAGTGTCCTTACCATTTCATTTGTTATTTTGTATATCTCAGTTTGTTGTTTCTCAGCAGAACAAACTTTGTATGAAATCAAAACAGCAAAAAAAACAAGCACAGACAACATGTTGATGTTTATTTAAGATCCCCTTAAGTAGCACATGGATGTGAGTGTAGTCTTCCTGGGGTTCTGGACAACACGGAGTAATTTTGAAATGCATGATTGCACAGTATTTTGGTTGGATAAGTGACAAGATGATGGCCCAACAGCACAGGGCAACCTGCCAGGCTTATAATTACAAGTGGACAGGTTGCAGCTCTGTTTCTGGCCTACAGCTTGAAATGAAAGCCAGCCGGTTTACCCTTTTTAGCCACACTGGATTACTGTAAATAAATACACTGCATGACAAGTTAATGGGTGCATTGTTATCTGTTTAGCTGAATAGAAGAGATGGAAAAAACATTTTCTATTACATCTCTCTGTTGTAGCTCGTGCCAAAACGTCGTAACAGCCATTCAGGGATATTGCAAACATGTGACGCATTTGACTGTTTTATGCATTACCTTTTCATGGACCCAAGTACAATGTCTTTTTATAAACATTAAATACATAATAATATATAATATATTGTACCATTTTGTATCTCACACATACAGCCATAGATTCTGGGAAAGTGAACTACCATCAGCGCTGATAACTCTTTTACAAAGTCTGATGTCTCTGGCAATGCTATTTTATCAGGTTTGGTAAACCTATTTTGTTAATTATTATTATTGTTCTTATTGATTGATACAGCAGTACTATGTGAGATTTAATGGGATATCTAAGAATATAAATCCAGTAGCTTTATTCTGCTTGGCTTTAACAAGTTAATATTAAATTATTTGGTAGTAGCTATAAAAATGTAGGCCACTGCTCACAAAACAATTCGTGTGTAGGTTTTTCCATTCTGCCCATAATGTATTCTGGGATTTATATCACAGAGAAGTGTTTGCTATATTACAAATTCTAATAAACTTTTAGGACACTATAAATATCATCAATAACTTGCAGCAAGTACCAAACTTACATCAGTGCAACAGATTCTGACACTTTTTAATAATTAGAAACCCAACATTCTCTTATATTAAACATTGATGTGTTCTTTAACCAAATGAAACATGTGTAATTAGGAACCAAATGAAATCAATTTCATAATTTATGAAAAAGAAAATACTCTTTTTTCTCTTAACAAATTCAGTTCAGTATGTTTGTTTCATCGAGCCAGAAACCAATGTCAGTTGGTTTTTCCATCAATAGTAATACTATACTACACTGGAACAGTTTTATCTTAGTTCAACAGTAACTTAAGGTGAATCAAAATGCAAGACTTGAACTACCTTTGCATCATAGAAATCACACAACATATAGGACACCTCTAACTTTTTCAAATAATACATTTATTAAATTGTTGATAAAAGTGGTCCTTGAATAGAACCCAGCGGCACACCTTTATTAACACATAAAACTCGACTGGTAGTCAGACTGAACAGTATATTGTTTATGCATCGACATTGTGATGTACCCATGCACAAAGGTCACATCGCAGGACATGCTATGTCAAGTATGTTAGTTAACTCGTCTCTTTCACATTTTCATATTGTTTTTTGTGTTTTCTCAGTATTAAAGCTGAACATTACGCTTGCAGCACTTGATTAATATTAAAAATGCTTCTACACAGTGGTTGTGTCAGTGGTGACTTCGGACTTCTTCAGAGTTACTAAATTTGTCTGGTGAAAATTTCTGTCTTTCTCATATCATGATAGATATTGCAGAAAACCAAGATAGCGCAATGTGAGTTTTATTCCAATATCGTGCAACTGTAACTGGTAGCCATCAGCTTCTGTTCTACCACTGAGATCATTTGCAAAGCAAATACACATTTTTTCATCAAATCCAAAAGATTCCAGTTGTTTCAGAAGAATTTAATGACAGTGATGGATTGACAAAAGCCTCAGATAAGTCAATAAAATGGGCTACACAATCCTGCTTATTCAAGAGATTTTTTTAAGCCGTCACAATATATTCCAGTCTAACACTTGAATGATAAGATTTTCAAATTGAGTGTTTGACAAAAAAATGTTACCACCATCAGATAAAAAAGAAATAATGTATGTTAATTATTAACTAATAATGGAACTTCTAAAAATTATAGCCTTGGCTCTAGCTTGGCCCTCTGTGGCCTTTTTGTGGACGAATATAACTAAGAGCATTAAACGCTTTAAGATTTGTAAAATGCTTTAATGAAAAGATCTGAGTGCCAAGTTTGTTTGCCCAGCAAGGTGCAGTTTTGATTAGCACCAAATGTATTGCTTGAAGAAGTAAAGTCTCTTTCCAGCTGTGATGGTAGAACGTTTCCTTGGGTAAGGATGAAGCAGAATAATGTTATAATGATTTGCGTTAACAGAAAATGTTGTCAAGAGAGTTCAGCATATACTTTTGGTTAAATATGTCAGTATTTATAAATATGTATTTCTGTGTATGACTTATTTCGTCCAGAAGATGTGATAATATCAGACAGAAATGAAGCTGGTTTCAACAGGAGAAAGCTAGTAATTTGTTAAAGAAGGGTTTTGCTTGCAAAGGGATTTACTAGATTCTCCATTTATTGAAAAACTATATGAAAACCATGCCTGATATTAGTAGGGCTTTGCAATATTTACAATATACAGTATATATAAATCATTTTATATATATATAAATAATTTCCCAGTCTGGGATCATTAAAGTAATTCTGTCTATCCATCTATTGTTATTGTAATATGACACTATATACTGTCTTGATTTGGGATATCGTTATCTCATTATAAGTGTTGTGTTTTACTGGTTTTAAAGGCTACATTTCAGTAAAATGATGTGAATTTTTGAACTTACTTAGTTCACTTAGTCATTATATCCGCATTATTTTTGATAATCTATCAGTAATCTCATTGTGATAGTATTTTGTGAAAGAACCAATATTTATTGCTGCAGTTTTGAAGTATGGCCTGTTTGGTCAAAAATATTGCAATGTTTTTTAATAAGTGTTTCTTCCACATTGCAGCCTGAGCTCAGAATCAAGTGCTTTCAGAGGCCCTTTGTCATTCAGCTCATCCTCTTGGCCTCAGTGGGGGCCCTGCAGATTAAAAAGTTACAAAGTTTGCTGCTCGTACTCATCACAGGCAGTGGAGGTCTGGATTGGATTTCTTAATTATGAGCATTTGATGTGCCTCTGTCAATGTCAAACTCAAGAATGTGCAAAGGAATGAAACGTGACCAGTCTGTATGCAAACACAGACATTCACATGTGAGCATGTGCACAGGCTTACGTGGCCAAGCACACACACTTTAAAGCATGAACACACACACACTCACACGCAGTTGTACTTCGGCACTCAAACTCCTTGTTTAAGACTTCAGTTAACTTCACATCTGCTTGAGCTACCCCCACACGCAGCAGGGTGTTGGGCAGCCACGTGGCAGAGCACAGCACAGCATGGCTCTACGTAGATGAAGACAACATCCCCACCCACGCACGCTCTGACACCCGTCTACCCCACTGACAAGACGCGCAGAGCGAAGAGAGCTCCATGAAAGATTTACGAAACCAACTGAGGTGGTCTCTGTTAGAAGCTGAGTGGAGGCCGGTGGTTGGAGGCAAAAAGGAGGGAGGGAATTCCAGGGAGAATCCCGGAGTGTCTGAAGTGTGATTTTGTATTCAGAGAAGAGATTTAGTATTCCACCGCTCAGCAGTGATCAGTCTCACAGAGGCTTTCACCAAGCCTCCATCACCCTCTGGATCCTGCAGATTGCATCTCAATAGAGTTTGACGGCTGATGGAAGGAGACACTTGCCAGCCCCTAAACACAGGCCAATTACAAATTCCAACTTGACTTAGAGAAACTTTGAAAAGGTCATAACACCGAGGTCACCGCAGAGTCACGTGGAGGCATGTGGTGTAGGTTTCTGAGGTGAAGGCTGCAGATAAATCCCACTACTGTACAACACACCGTCACACATTCTAGTTTAAGTGCAAACTTACACTCATCCTTTACACTGATTGACAGCGTGCATTGGGGAAAGCCAAGAATAAAGTAGTCTGCACCAAAATAACTCTCTGAATACATCGTCCTCAACCAGTCATATGAAAATACTGCATGCATATACATTGTAAAAATCTTTTCTTTTTGAAAACCTTGATATGGATGTGGACTATCAGTACTTTGTGGTCCAAGATGCCCCCTGTGAGGCTTCATCTGCTCGAAATAACACTACACTGACACCTGTGTGTATATGTCGTCCTGACTGAAGAGGTGGGCATAAAAGCCAGACAAAATCAAAGTCACATCCTGTACTGGGAGGAAAAACTTCTCTCCTGAACCTCCAAGTTCTTGGTTAAAGTGCTGCCACACTAAATCAGTTCCTCGTGCAGAGTCTTTCCAAAACGTGAGTGCGTGAGAGAGTCATATTCCGTTGACAGTCAGTCCTGCCAGGAAACTCGACATCTCATCTGGCTCTGTCACCAATAATATAATTAGCTTAGGCTGCCTTGCAACCATAGCTGTTGAGCTGCACTACAGTCATTCTGTGTGCTGCTGCGCTCAGCTGATACGTTTGTGCAGCAGCTGCAGGAATCTGGGTGACTTTCCCTTAAAGAAACAAACAATCCCTGTATGCGTTATATTTCTGACTTTTAAAACGAGTTTGAATCAACCAGGGTGACGGAAAAAAAAAGAAAAAAAAAAGAGAAAGAAATCCGCAAAGCCCGAGTCACTGTGGTGTTTTTGCATCAGTTGCATCTTGGCACAAAGTTTTCTCGTGCACGCTCAGGAGACACCTGAGGAATTTGCGGTGCGGGCCAAGGTGGGACGGTTCTGCCTCGTGAGTAGCGCACAGAGCGCGCGCTCCTGTCTCCCTATCACCGACACCTAAATTAATTCTCCGGGCTCCACTAGACGGACATGCATTACGGAACGCGCACGAGCAGCGAAGAAAAGCTCCGAACATGCACGCCGATAACCATCAAATGACACCCAACACGTGCTGTCACATTTAGCTGGTCCGGATCCAAAATTAATTCCGAGCGTAAAACGCTTTGCGCGGCGCACCGGGCCGACTTGTTAACGAGCGCAGATAACAGTCTGTTTGTGTTTCGCACCCCGTAGTCGGTCGCCGGGAAACGCACGTCGTAAAATGAGGCTGGGAAGCGTCATTTTATTCGTCGCTGTCTGCTCTTTTACCGCGTATTATATTTATGAGCCCATTCCGGAGGAGATTGAAGAGAGATGGAAACTCATGCTGACCAACTCTTTCTTCAGAGGTCTCAGCCACCTGGTAAGAAAAACACTGTATCCTCCGTCCTGCTACCTTAAATCTGCTGTACTGAGCATTACACCGGTAATGATAATACTTATAGAATAAGCTATGGACGCGCATGTTTTTCTTATGACAGTTAAATACATGATTAAACCATATATCAGATGAGAAACATGCAATTGTCCTGCCTTAAGATGGCAGGGTAAACCTTTATTGTATTTTGCTGATGTAGATATACATGGTGGTTACACCAGATTATATCAGATGCTAATCCATGTGTTGTATAGCCCTGCTCACCTGTTCTAATAATAGACCCTATTAAGGAAACTACACTTGATAATGAGTAGTGCAGCTCAATTGACTATAGGTTTAAAACACATCCGGTTATGCACACATGGTTGTAACAGGGGTATGAAAATCAGTGATGGCATTGTTTTGCCACACCTTTGTCGCAATTTAAAGACCAAATACTCAAGTAGAAAGGTGCTGCAGTGGTTTGAGTCAACATTTAAAACAGGACTTTGTTATTTGTGCTGTTGAGAGAAGAGGGTTAAGTGTGAAAGAGTCTTTTTTTCCTTCTAAGGGAAACAGAAATATTTCAGCATGAAAAATAACTTTATAAAGTAAATCTCATTAATATTTTGTAACATCTAATGCACCACATATTCAAACCTTTTATTTGAGCCTGTAGTGTTGAATTATATAGCCAAAGTGTA
Source organism: Diplodus sargus (assembly GCA_903131615.1). Taxonomy (NCBI): domain Eukaryota; kingdom Metazoa; phylum Chordata; class Actinopteri; order Spariformes; family Sparidae; genus Diplodus; species Diplodus sargus. Next base: position 11,136,182 of record CAEMYA010000018.1, read on the forward strand.
TTCCCCAGGACCAGGCGCACAGCCATTCTCTTAAAATATTCATTACTTAATAAGGGCATCATTATAATAAGTGTTTTATATTTTTAATCAGATGTTAGTCTTGGGGAATGTACTGCAGACATTGATAGTAAGTGACAGATTTTTCTATTTCTCTCAAACCAAATATTCAGTATTTTTACGAATCAAATTCTGAATAGAATGATTTTTATTGGAAGCGGTTCTGTTTTCTGTTTATAATTGTGCAAATGATTAGTTTTGTTTATTGAAACAGAGAGACTGCTTCAGTGTTGTTTTCTTCCTCAGACTGATATGAGTCCCTGATACCACGTAGAGCCTCAAATGTATGTCTCTGTTCTGAGTTTGTTGTGGTGGAAGTAGGAGAGCATCAGCTGATTAACCTCATGCCAGCCACGACTACCTACCTCAACAGTTATAAATATACGACTCATGCTTTTATTACTAATCATTTAGTTATGACCCCTCAAAACAAATAACGTTAGGAGCTGCCGTTGAGCGTTTACAAGGAAGTATTCACATCACTCCTCCCTCACTTTTGGTTATTGACAACGTAGTTTGGCTTCTTAGTGCTTTCTGTTTTGAATAGTATGAGCTTTACATTGGATAAACTGGCGGTACTTATGTAAAATAGGCAATAAATTGGTGCAGGTTTGATGAACAACAAGAAATTCTGTATTTTCTCTCTATATATCATGCTCTTTTTTGCTTTCCAGGCAGACTTAAGTGAATTACTGGGGCTGAAGGACTACATGGGGGTAATGTACTTCATTACTCTGGCTGAAAGGGTAGTGCCAGTGTCTGACGAGCATGTCAAGGTGACAGAGGAGAAGTTTGATGGAGTGGAGGTGGTGCTGTACCAGCCAAAGCAGCGGGGCGGTGACAGTGAGCTCAGGAGAGCTGTCATATACCTCCACGGTGGGGGCTGGTGTCTGGGGAGTTCCAGTAAGTTGATGGGTGGGCCTGTCTACTCCTGTATCACACAGGAATATTAGGGTTATATTTTTGTTATGGCTTTAAGGATTGATAGAAAAATGTATATATGGGTAATACATAGTTTTACAAGTGTTCATCACAAAGTAATTCTACCAGTACAATGCAAAAATACTTGCAATTCACTATTTGATTGATGCAGCAAATGACTTTACAGCTTTATGTAGACTCCCTATGACAGTTATTATGACAGGATCATAAATAACTCTCAAACAAAGGCAACCCAAGCTTTCACAGATTCATGACAAAATAACACACCGTCTGCTGGAGCAGTGGGAACCTCGGAGCTAATCCGAAATGTAATGACATGACACAGAGTTTGACACATCTCATGCTGTTCTTGCAATCTGTTGAACGGCTGTAACAATTACAGAAACATGACACTCACCAGTAAATACTGTTAGACTCGATGGCGGGTTCATCTCTGTTACTGCAGTGTTACCTTCATGTAAGGTGACTTGTGATACCAGAAATGGATGGATGTTATTTTGGTGATTTGTGTTCTTCAGTGTCTCTGTTCTAAACTGTGTTTGCTGTCTCACTACAGGGATGAGTCCATATGATCTCCTGGCCAGAAAAATGGTCACTGAGCTAGATGCAGTGGTTCTTTCTGTAGAGTAAGTATTTCATATTTTATATACAGTTAAACGCAGCTGCTGTAATATATTGCACAAACTGCTGGCCACTGTAGGGAGAGGCATATTTAATTCATAAACGTTATTATTTCTCTAAACATTTCCTTTTTTCTTCTGCATTACTGAAAGTGAAGTCCTTCTGTTTCCCCCACTCTTTCTCTTTGTCGCTCTAACAATTTTCTGTTGTTGTATGTGCCTGTCCTCCTTCATTAATCACAGGCTAGATGAAAGTAAGGATGCAGTAGAGTGCAGCTAACAGGTTTTCATTGGGGTCTGGCAAGGCTTTCCCTGTCACAGCTTCCCTCACTGTTGTTCTTTGGCACATCCGGCTCTTAGGACTGTAACTTTTATTTTCCCAGTGCCCTACCAACTCACAGTTTTTCAGCATTTATCAAAAATCAAGTGAAAGATCTGAGCTTATTCATACTATTATGCTTGTTGACACACAGCATTTGACAGTGGGAGGGAGAGTAGATCAGTGTTCTAGTGTGGGGGTATTGCCTTATCTTCCTCATCCGAATTCCTGTCTGCAATTTGTTAAAGGTTCAATGAGTAATACCAGCATTTCCCAGTCTCAAAGTCAGCCATGTGTAACATTTGGCTTCAAGATCGAAACACTCATACATCACTTATGACACCAACAGGGCATAGGTCAGCAGAAGAAAAGAGATGAAACAGAAAAAAGTGTAGTAATTTCATCTATTGTTTTATTCTTTGAATATTACAAAACATTTTGAACATGCAAGTGAAACTTTATTGCCGTTCACCAGAGCTAATTTCTGGATTTCTACACCTATGATAGAACGTATATATTTGTGATGATTTTTAATAAAAATGCAAATAAAGACTAGTTATTTAGATAAATCTGCCAAATTTACACAAAACCAATATCAGGTAATGTGTCTTAAAATTACTTGTCATTTTCTGCATTTTACTTATTATGTCTCTAAGTTTTGCACATTCAGAATTTGTTAAAATAAAAACCAGACTACTGATTTAATCACTTACAGCCCGATTGAGAAGCTTTATGTTGCATCATTTATTCATGTACTTATCTCTTCTCCCAAACACTGCCAAATAAAATGAGAAAGCTAAACTTCAAAACTACTATTTGTCGTGAAGATCATTAACACAGTTCTAAATCTTACATTACATTACAATGAAATTTTTTAATTAAAGCTTTTCAGCTGGTATTTAGGCTTTAGTTTGTCACCTGCTACCCCCTAAATGTCATCCTGTTTATTATCCCTGGCTCACAATGTTATCTGTGCACATGGCCTTTAAAGCTTATGTTTATTTATTCTCTGGCTTAAATCTGCACCTCTCTGCTTTTTCAGGTACCGCCTTGCCCCTGCTCACCACTTCCCTGTCCCATATGAGGATGTATACCGTGTGGTCAAACATTTCCTCCAGAAGGGGGTGCTGGCCCAGTTCTCTGTAGACCCAGGTCGCATTGCTGTGGCTGGGGATAGTGCAGGGGGGAATCTGGCAGCTGCTGTCTCCCAGCAGGTACTGAATCTATTTTTTTTTTTTACTGCCAGCTCTATTTTCTAGTTCACATATGGAAAAAAGAACAGTATGAATAAGTGGCATGAGACAAGGTTAATGAGCCAGTTTAAGATAATAGTATTTATTACTCTTTACTATAAGGACGTTTCCTCGCTGGTTTTAAGGTGATACATAGGGACCCAATATTTCATGGCCTGCATTGTATACCATTACCTCACGGATCTGAACTGTTTAGCAGGGAACTACTTTCATTTTGAGTCGATTTCTCAGATGCAAACTCACTTACAGTCAGTAGAACAAACAAGTGACCTGCAACAATGAGTGTCAAAGCCACAGTAACCACACTCACAAAAATGTGTGTATTCTTAGAACATATGATTAAGTTTATTCTGGGGAATTTGCAGTACTAGAAAAGACAAAAAGGCTTGATCAGCCAGTTGGGTCTTCATTAAAGGTGAAGGGTTGCTTGATAATGTTGCACCCTCAATAAGTGCAACTGTAAACAACTTAGCAGAGGATCCGACAAAAGGCACAGTAAAGACATCAGCTGTAGTGGAAGTAGATTGTCCATTCACCAGTTGGGAAAAGGAGAAATCCCAAAAAATCCAACCAAAAAAAAAGAAAAAAGAAATCATATTATTATACCAAGCTATAAAGTGGAAGTGTTCCAGCCATAGTTTCCCGTAAGTGAGTTTGCAAAGATGTTAATGTGTATAATTCCTTTATTTTACCTATATGGCCTCAATCCTCTTGCCCTTTCTGGGTGGTGGGCCTTGTTGCACACAGTTGAGTTGACACGGTGCCTAACACAGTAGGGGTTTGGAATCAACTCAAAGAAAAGCACCAAATCCAAGCCAACAGGTGCATTACCTCCTTGGCATTCTACATCACTGTTCAAAGCCATGGAGACTTCTAGTGTTGCACCATGGAGAGTAGTTGATCCTTCAAAGTGCTTCACTCAGCTGGTCTACAAGATTCTGGAGTAGACATTATGTCCCTTGGCACCTTATTAGTAGACAACACTGACATGATGAGTCAGGCATCAGGCTGGTAGATAGGGATTTGTTTACTTCAAGGCAGTAACCCATTACACTCACTGCTTTGCATTGTCATGTGGGTGACTCCATGATAATCCACTCTAATGGGACATGGCTGTCCCCCAAAAATGTGCTGTATGGCTCTCCTCCCATTTGTCGGATTCCCCAGAAAGTCAGCCAAACGAGCACTCAGGCACGTAGAGAACTCTCGGAAATGTTTTTTGGCTCAGTTTTCTGTGGCCTCTGGTGCAGGAAAGCATGCTGCATTATCGCAGTAGTTCACGGATTAGACATACCTTGTTTGATTTGTTAGTGAAGTGGCAGTATGTTAAAGAAAAAAGGTTTGATTGCTCTCATATTAACATGTTTTGTTTTCTATCTTAACCAAAGAAAGGTCATGTGCCATACATTAACATATTGTTTTAAATACCCACTACATTATTCTTTTGTTTTTATTAATGACCAGGCAATCAGAAAAGCTGCCGAAGATGCTTATTTTGGCCAAATAGCCACAACATTAAAACTACGAACAGTTGACGAAATTAACATTAATCATCCAGTACAATGTAATGTTCTGGTGGAAAAATTGGATCCTGGCATTTGTGTGGATGCCACTTGACACCCACCCAAGTATTCAACTTCATGGTATTATCATTCCTCAATGGCAGTGCCCCAGCAGTGCAATGACCTGGGGAACATGTCAAAGAGCCGAATGAGTCGACCTGCCCCCCAAATTCCCTAGATCCCAGTCTGATTAAGCATCTGTGGGAAACCCACTGGACCCCACTGCCAACGTCCCATTGCGAGACACCACAGGACACCACCTTCTGTCCATGTTTGATGAATCAGAGTGTTTCTGGTGGCACAAGAGGAACTTACAGACTATAAACCAGGTGGTTTTAACTGGCTGATTGGTGTATGTTCTGGAAAGACACGTGTGCTGTCATACCGATCCAGTTCTCTTGCTGCATTCATGAGTTAGGTCATAGGTCACCATAATTCCTGGCTCCGATTTTACTTGACTTGTCAACAGTTCCGTGAGACAGAATACTGGAGGTTATGCAGATCTTCCTGTATACGGAAATGTCTAGTCCATGTGATCAGTTAATGCTTCTTTGTTTCTAAAAAGTTTCAGTTCATATTACATTTTTAATCAAATTCAGTTTTCTTTAAATCTCTCTCTGTCTGTCTTCACAGTTACAAAGGGAGCCTGGTCGGCAGATTCACTTGAAGGCCCAAGCACTCCTCTACCCTGTGTTGCAGGCTTTGGACCTCAACACCCCTTCCTATCAACAGAATCAGGACATGCCCATTTTGCCCCGCACCCTCATGGTGCGTTTTTGGAGTGAGTACTTCACCAGCGACAAGGCCCTTTTCAGAGCCATGATGGCAAACACCCACAACAACCCTGAATCATCCAGCCTGCTAAAGTTTGTCAACTGGAGCGCCTTTCTGCCAGAAACATATCATAGAAAATACAACTATACTGCACCTGCTGTAGTGCAAGGAGTTGGAGGTCATGCAGTTGGGATGGATGGACCATCTCGATCTTTTGCTGACCCGAGGGCATCGCCCCTGCTGGTTCCAGACACGGCCTTACAATCTCTGCCCAAGGCCTACGTTCTGACATGTGAGTATGATGTTCTTCGAGATGATGGGATCATGTATGTCACAAGGCTCCGTGCTGCTGGTGTCAAGGTGACACATGAACACTATGACACAGGATTTCATGGAGCGCTGATGTTCACCTTGTGGCCAACCGACTTCCTGATTGCAGATCGCATGACAGAGAACTATATCAAATGGCTCAAGGAAAACTTGTAAAAATTCTTGACTATCATCATTCCAGTTCTTCCACACAATGCACCAGTGTTTGAGTAGGTGCATAGTTTTTCCCTTCTGGGTCATGATATTTTCTGTAAATATATTGAGAAATAACTTCTTCTTTTTCCACTCATGTATTTCATCACATTAGATATCAGTAGCAAACAGGATTTTGAAAAACAATTCACGTATGGTGGTTTGAGTGAAACACAACATGGGTGACACAATCAGTCAAGTACAATGGTAGTATTGTGTTTATCGTCTGACAGACACAATAGCACCCAGAGAGAGCTGTGGGGGAAAATCAACTCGGAAAAAATATCAAAGGTTGGTGTGTGTGTGGGTGGCAGCTGGCCCTGTGGGATGCTGCTCAGTCTTGCATTGCTACCTGATCTGATCATGCCACTAGAATCTGAACTATTCCATTTGGGGTTTTTTTTAAGAATCTTGTATGAAGCTCTGAAAATTTTGAAAGGATTTTCACAACAGCCAAAAATTATGTTCAGTTTGGCCAAAGTTAACACTTATCACTGAGTGCAGCTGAAAATGAAACCTAAGATTGTTTTCGATGTGTGCAACTCCTATGTTCCTGACGTTGCATCAGAGGTTGGCCAGTGGTTTTCTGTTTCACACAGAAACACTGTTTTTCACAAAGACAGAACCAGCCCTTAGTTGTGTAACCAATAAAAATGTAGAACACAGGCAAATGCTTACTTGATTTGAGGGAATGTCTTCTTCAGGAAAACATCTTTGCACATCTAGCCTAATTTTTTACATTCCAGTCAAAATATTGGTAATGTGCATACCACCAGACATTCTTCACACCATACATAGACACATTTTTTGTGATTGAGCTTAGCTGAGTGGGATGTAGCAATATGGCAGAAAGAGCGATAATGTCCAAGAAAGAATTTGGGGCAACACTTTATTTGCCTTAAACTTTACATCACATCCCAAATCTCAACATCTCAAGAGTTCCTGATGATAGGATTTATAGGGTTGTGTGTTTGTTTCTTTGTTCAAGCATGATTTTATTGTAGTTAGTAAACGCTTTATGTATGGTTAATCCAAGTACAGGCATATGGAATAAGAATAATACTCATTGAATCATACATTTGACCATCAAGCTAGAATAGTTCTCAATCCTGCCTTTGTCTAATGAATAATGCAAGTAAGCAATGTCATGGCTGCTTTGCTGCAGTTAGATCTGTGGTCTGTGGTAAATTACTGCACTTGTCAACTTTTAACCCCTGTACTTCTGCTCTGACAACATTCAGAGGAAGTGAGGTTGCATTTCTTTTTCCCAGAGGCCCAACAATCATATGAGATGGCTTGAAACCATTCAGTTTCTCTCCCTGTTAGGCCTATCTGTTTATCTGTGGGTGACGTCACCCTGTGAGTTCTCTGCACATGGGACGACCGTTTAAAAGATAACAGGGAGGTGGAAAGGTTACTTAAAACTAATCCTTTCTATGAGTGTCTCTGTTCTTAAATGTCTCGTGGTTCTTTAAGCTTTATTGTTCAAAATAAGCTAAAATTTGAGGCATGTCATTGTTTGAATGTCTCATATGCATTTTTTAAAATCAATTTCTCATTCTCACTAGGGAAATATGCAAAAGTATGTAACTTTTTCAACAAGTGACACCTTTACAGCTGTTTTTTGTCATTTGCTTAAGCACTGCTACATTCTCAATTGTAAATATGACTGCTTTTATTTTTTGGGGGGATTTCCTCCTGGAGAACTTATGATTTGCATCATTTTTGATTTTAATGTCATCTTGTCAATCTGTCAATAAATTGACTTGACCTTTAACTACTGATCAGTTGTACTTTGTGTGTGTGTGTGTGTGTGTGTTTGTGTGTGCATGCAACCACATATGGTGTAAAGACCACATACTAAAATAGACGTATCTGTCAGCACATTGTGGGCCCTAACACGTCAAACTGACATCAAAGACTTAGTGGCAACAGAAGCCGACTGTTGTGTTGCCTCTCGTCGCCTGTGTGTTAGCCAAAGAACTGCACTTAAACACACCGCACAAACTTTAGCTTATTGCCAAGTACCGGCATGCGAGGAAATAACTCTGAATTTCCTATTCAGTAAGGGAAACTGGAAGTCCTCGTACAAATTGTTATGATAGAGCAGTGTCTATCATAAAACGGTGCAGATGGCACAGGTGAAAAATGAGGGAAGACTGCATGAAATAATAACCAAAAGATAATGCAGTGACAAGCTCGAGGCGCGACCCCTTTCTTTTTTTGGTTTCTTCTCAAGCACTTATTCCGCTTTGCTGAACAGCCAATCAGAGAGATATCACTCACCTGCAGGGTCCGCCGCAGATTCAACATACTCATTTGGCCATTACCTGTTACATGATGTTGACAAGAATACTTAATGTGTTAAAAGTCAAAAGGACGACGAGTAGGACATTTCGCATAAACTGACTCAGACACACCAAATACACTTGGCACCCTTGACTGTATGTAAAGCAGTGCCTGTTGAATCTGTTGAGGGTTCATATTGCTGAGCAAGAGAGTGCTGTTGATCGACAAAGCTACCACTAAACACACCTACACATGTTCAATCCAAGAGGTTGAACTAAAAGGACAAGCTGTTTTTTTCCCCCTCTGGACAGCAAAGAGGATGATGCATGAGTGCGAACAAACGATTTATACAAAAGGATGATTCAAATAGGTCAACCTCGTTCATCAGGACACATTAAACAAAACACTCCACGCCTCCTGGGTGTAGAGAGATCTATTTATGTGCTACATTATGTTGGTCATATTCTTCTGTGAGCTGGCCTTGTATGCTGGTGTGTGTGTGTGTGTGCTGGTACTCCATGCACATGTGCACTTATTTATCCCTCTGTACATGAAACGGTAGAACTGTACCCAAATTCCTTAACTGCTACGGAGGGATAATAACAGTAACGTGAAATGGATTATGGCAGAGGATTCCCGGAAATTGTTCATAATGTCTAGTGGTTTTGCACGGATTATACTTACATACAGTATGGAAAGCTCACAATTACTGACTGTGCTCACGGCAGGAATGTGAGTAAGCATGAGTAAGCAGGCACACACTGTTCCTTGCTGTAAATTTGCACCTTGTGTGGACATGATTTTCTCTCAGGTTTTTTTTCTCAGAAACACTTATGTTCAAGATCAAGCTTGAAAGTAAATCATGTCATTTTTTAAAGGTCAAGTAACGGAGGTTTTGAAGCTGAAGCCAGACAAGTTGAACTTTAATGTCTTCACTTACTTTGAATCTTAGACTAACGTTGATAACTAATTCAATCGCTGATATATCACTACAAAATTATTCATGTTTCGAATAAATTATTTTATTAAAAAACATAAAGTTTACCACACATCAACCTTCCTTGGAAGCCTTTATGTGCCCTCGTATGCCCTTGTTACCTAAAACTTCAGAGATCTGAAATGCAATATTGGATTATCTTCCCAGGGTATAATTACATTAGGGTATCATATGATTTGTAATATAGAGGTTTGGGTTCCGAGTATGTCCTCATATGTACTTTAGCTCTGCTTTTCCTCAAAGGCTCTGTCTCAACACCATCCCTCTGGGTTTTGTTATGAAACTTGAAATGCACACACAGAACACAGCCTGACTTTTTCCTCTGTGCTTCTTTTCTTTTCGTCTCCTCATTCCAGGAGAGACGCCAATGTAAATGAAATAACGGATCAAGCATGGTGTGATTAGTCATGAGTGAAAGAAAGCACCTGATCCCTTCAGTCGTTGTACTAAAGCCCTATGAAGTTGAGTGTGTTTAATGGAGGGATTCTGGGCCTAAGGACCAAGGTCACTGACAGGCAAACATGAAGGAGGCTTTCATGAGATCTGAGACCTCCGGATGATTCCAGCTTAAGAAGTAGAAATTGGAATGTTTTTAGTTTGTTTGAGTATATTGGGTGGTTTAAAAAAAAAAAACAGACCAAACTAACCCAAAAACAGGCTGTATGGAAAAAATTATGTTTTGTGTCAAAACAAGAGCATGACTCACTGTTTTCCAAACAGCAACAACACTTTCACAGTAGCTGAAGTTTTTTTAAGGTCGGGTTGATGACTCAACACTGATACACATCACTACCGCTCGGAGCTCCGAAATAATCAGTATGAAAGAAGAAACATAAATAAAAAGCTTTTCATTCAAATGATTTTTATTATTCAGTGTTAATGTTTCAAACTGGGAAATGTGACAGGCTACAAGGAAAATTTACTATTTTGAATCGTGGTGCTGCCTTCGTGTGATTACACATTTAAAATGTCTCTGAGCTGACACCACAGCACATGCCTACATTGCAAATATACAGATTCACAAGAAAAAAACAAGTACAGTATTAGGATATGATGACACATCAGCCACCCTGCAATTCCCTTTATTTCAAGAGTCTGTAATCCATGTACATTACTTGGGAAAAAAAGTACAATAACAGATGAAATGAAAATGAAAATCCTGCTCATGACACAGTTAAATTGGTCGCGATGTAAGGTGCTACATAACTTGCCAGCTGGGATCAGTTAAATCCACAAAAAAAACAAAAAACACAGATATCAAAACACGACACTGTTTTCTTTCTTTTCAGAATGATCAAAGAATCCTCTTTTAGTATGTGTAAAGGATAACAAATACAATTCTTTTCAATGTTTGAGTAGTAAGATATCCCATTTCAAAAACTGCAGATAGGAAAGATATACAAGTAAAGTGCTGAGGAACAAAAACACAAGAGAAGTTCTTAGAAATCAGCAACATTCAGAGAAGAAAAATGCACCAAAGTCAAAGCACTGGTCGGCAGGGTTGAGTTAAGATTGTGTTAATACAGTGGAGGTCAGTCAGAGAGCTACATGCAATAGATTTTTTATGCAAATGCAGAAAATGTGCTGTGTTGATATTTGGCAGGTGGTATGTCACTCCCAACAAGCATGTACACCTAAACAAAGAACCTCAAATTATGGAGCGGTTCATTTATCAAAAATATAATCTGAAATCTGAAAAATCCGAATTTAACTTAGATCTATCCAAAGTCACAGAAAAAAGAAATGTCCTACTGAATCTTTTCAAAATATATATATTTTACTTTTACTACTGATAAATACTAGATATAATAAAAAACAGCCAATTATCAGTTGAATTAAGATCACATTTCATTATGTTGACAGGTGAAACAGTACATTACTGACTGACATGCACATATGCAAAAATAGTAATATCAATTACCAAACAGTCATGTTCACTTGCAACCGACTACATTTATGAATAATGAAGCCATTTCAACAAATACATATACAGCTGTAAACAGCATGCTGTTTCCATATGCTTAAACACACATTTAAGTGTACACATTTAAATAGCAACAGGTTCTGATCTTTAAATGTATTGAACTATTTTACATAATATTACTTTATCAACATGGAACTTCCTTTTTCCTGATTCCCTGATGCTTTTTATGATGCATAATTCTGTAATATGTTTGTGGATATGGTCACTTCAACAAACTATCTACGTCATTAATAGACAGTTTGACAAATATGTTAAACACTACTCTCTTTGTGCAACTCGGGGATCTTGTGTTGAATTTTGTAGGGCTGATGTGTTTTGCTGCCCTTTTTTTCTTGCAAGCTTTCTGACCTTTGTCACTAGAAGCTCTCTGAACTTGTCGCCCATGAGGAAGTAGAAGACAGGGTTGATGACACTGTGCATGAAGGCCAGCGGTCGGCTCACGATATACATGCCCTCTATGTACATCTTCGCACAATGAGGCAGCCCAGCCCAGGGCTGCCTAGATGCTATTCTGATATTTCTCAGCACATGGTAGGGAGTGTAGAGAACCAGAAAGATGGCTGCAGCTGATGCAACAACCCTGAGAGGCCTCTTGAACGATGTTGTCCTGCGCTGTATAGCCCTTTCCTGGGCATGGAGCAGCTGTGCAATTTTGTAGGAGAAGACACAAAGTCCAAGCAGTGGGAGAATGTAACCAGTCAGGGTCAGCCCCAGGCTGTAACTGAATGAGTTAACCCGTCCTTGTAGGCTTGCATAATCTTTGCAGCGTTGCCAGTTTGCGCTGTGCAGGTCATCAACCATCAGTGCTATCATTGGAGCAATTTGCACATTGACAGCTAGCCAGCCCAGCCCGCTCACGATCAGTGCACTGCGTGGCCTCAGCAGGTAGTGGTTTCGTGTTGGATGTTTCACGAGCAGGTAGCGGTCCATGCTCAGCAAAACCATGAAGAGGATGGAAGAGTAAAGATTGACATGTAAGATATAGCGGTTGATGACACAAGCAGCGGCCCTTGTTTCTGTTTGGCCATTGGCATAGAGGTAGGAGAGCCGTGGCAGCGTGCAGAGGAAAATAAGGTCGGAGACTGCCAGGTTGAAGAGGTAAATGTTGCAGCTCTGCCACTCCTGCAAGCAAAATATGTAACCAAGTACAACTAAAAGGTTGCCAGGAAAACCAATGGCAAACTCGATGGCATAAGATGGTGATAGGAAGTACTTCTCCAGTACGTCATCTATCACTGAACAGTTGAATACCTAAGAAGATGGGAAGAGCGGAAAAGAAGCAGCAGTGAAGGGAGGGGACGGACGTAGAAGGGGGAAGAGGGGAGAAGAAACAAATGGGTGAGTAATGATAAGACCTGTAATGACTTTGAACTGAGATTTTAAGGATTATTTTGAATAACAGAGTAGAAACTGATTTCGGGTTCAAATTTTAACACATTCAGCACAACATATTTATTCTATGTGTCAGGATAAGACTTACCATTCTGTAGTTTTGCGGTGTTGCTGGTGGTGTGAATAGGCAGTGTGTCCGTGAGCAGGTGCAGCCACTATCTGTACAGTGGATACAGTAAACAGACGTGAGGGCACTGGTGCCTCTAATATGACATCCTGTCACAATAGCCATACCATGTATGGCTGGCATACAGAGGCACATTGGATGTCATTTGCATATAAAATAGGGGAATAAAGAGCAAACACAACCTCCTAGCAGACTTAATAGGTTACTAAACAACTGTAAGTCTATGTTATGTTTTTATCAGGCACATAAGCACAATCTCATTGCAGCCCTGGTTTAGTATTGAAGTTGATATGATCCATCCACAGAACTGTTGTCACTGCTGCTGTTGTGCCAGCAAAAAGAGCAATTTATAAATCATCCGTCAGATTTGTCAATAGTTATTGTTCAGGGTTTTAAGCAGAATAGGCTGATGCAGAATTGAGTCATCCAGCTTCTGTCACCTTCGAAAAAGCCTCCTCCACTTTCAGTATCTGCAATGGCCTCCCAACAGCACCTTCTTAAATGGTCTGTTGCCCAAAAGAGCTAATCTGCAGCCTTTATTTTACCGTGATGTTCAGACTCTTAACCCTTGTATGGTATAGTATACAATTTTTCTACATGAAACTCAATTGTCTAAGCTTTTTCTGTGATAAACACATGCAAAAAAAAATAATAATAATTGAGCACAAGTGCTACTATACCCCATTCATTTACACAAACATAAAACAAAAAACAAACATTATAATTTAGATATCAATTCAGAGTCTTCTGGTTCTGAAAGTGAATTTGAAGATGGCCTTCACTCGAAATATACACCACAAGGAGCAGCCCAAGTGCCAGCAACGACAAAAAAATTAATCACACTTCCACTGTTAATTGTGTTCTAGTAGAAACTGATTGCAATCATTAAACATATATGTTATCTCTATTGTTTGATATTGAGAGAAAGACAATTTATATTAAGGGTTTATGAAGTAAAATTTTACTTCAGCATTGTTGTTAAAACTCCAAATATGTTCCAGGTCAAGCTGATCTGAGGGATACCAGAGGGTCCCAAAAGTGAAGACAAAACCAGAGTTAAAGCAACCAATGGAGCTTTCATTTATGTCCTTGGCGTAGACACACTATTGTTTTTATGTCAACAAGGACAGTGTTACACATAAGGGGAAAACTAGATGAGGGTCTAAATACAGACACACACAGGAGGCAGGAAATGGAGGAACAAAAACCGAGTTTTATTTTACAAAAAGCTGAATGAGTACAAAAATGCCAAGGGATCCAGAATGCACAAAAAGTTTGTCAAAAAGACAAAAGACACTGTAGCAACAAGAAACCAAAACCTGAAACATATCAAACGGAAGACATGAGGAGACATTGGAGGAACGACAGACCAAGACAGAGTAACATGACCAAGACAGACAGACGCAGTAACGGTGAACATCACTGACTGAGCTGACACACATGTTGGAGGTAAAGCCTATAAACACATACACACTAGGGATGTCCCGATCCGATCTATAGGATCGGGATCGGGGCCGATCTGGGCATTTTTCCGCTGATCGGAATCGGCAATTTTGAACGTGGACCCAGGCCCGATTTTTTTTAAATTTTTTATTATTTTTTAGAAACGTCTGAGCACAATTAGTGGCAGAACTCAGACGCGCGCGTAACGTTACTCTGGCAAACCTGTGGATAAAATGTCAGCAGTGTGGAAATAACTTAAATTAGAAAGCGAAAGTAGTCCAACGGCGTCATGTAACATCTGCAGTACGACCGTTTCGCGGAGCTGCATTTAATATTACTCAATTGCTACGCAACAAACACTCAAAGAATACAACGTGTTCACTCGAGAGTACAGGCAAAGACACCGAAGCAACAAACACTCGCGGATACTTTCAAAAGGAAGAGAAATGTTCTCGAGACAGCGACATGGCCACAAATATTACGGAGAGGTAATTAAATTAATCGCTCTGGATAACCAGTTCATCTCCGTGGTAGAGGATCAGGGTTTTTGAATCCCCGGTATGTCCTACCATCTCTTTACACGCATTACATTACATCGACTCCACATTCGAGTTACAACGCGCCGGTATGCGCACTAGTTTCGTGGGTCTCATACAGTAAAGCATGTAAAACAGGCGATAGAGGAGATGCTGAACGCTGTGAAATAGACAAGCAACGCGTCCACATCGTTTTACGTGACAACGTAAGGAATATGTAAAAAGCAGTGGATGATATGGAGGAACCAAATGTGGGCTGCGTCTCACACACTTCAGCTGCTGTACACGAGCTGCTGTCACAGTGCAGCGTCACAGACTCACCTGCTAACACAAGGAAGGTGGAGGCCAATTTTGTAATAGCGTGCAGAATCAGAAAGAGCCATATAAAGGTGTATACATTGTTTCAACAACATAAAAAAATACACAGCTTGGATACAGGTTAACAAAGCTGTATTATCCAGGAAAATATTAGTTCAGGCTAAGTATCGAATCGGGACTTGGTATCGGCAGATACTAGATATTAAAGGACTCGGATCGGGATCGGGATAAAAAAAACCTGATCGGGACATCCCTAATACACACTATCGAGAGGATCAGGAACATGGGACGTGAGTGAGGTGGGAAAAGGACAGGTGAGGTAATGAACGGAAAAACACTGAGAGGGAAAAACACGCAGGAGACCCTGAAAAGCAAGGAGTGAACACAAGGGCACGGTTTCAAAATAAAACAGGAAATTAAGTAGTTGTAGTTAAGCATACCTAACCACAGTTTACAGTATGTGCTGTTTATGTAAAGCAATGAGCAGTTAAAATCTAAAGTGATGAACAAGAGAATAATTGATTATCATCCGAACTTTATTCTAAAGTTGTGTACTTACAATCTCCAATGAGCAGACCAATTCTGCCGATATCAAGCAAAAATGGAAAACTTCCAAAAAATGCACAAACACAAAAATTGGTTGTCGCACGTAAAACTAACTAAGACCATCCAATCCTTTCTTGTAGCATTATTTTCTGGTATGGCTAAGTGTTCAAGCAGTAATTTCGGGCATCACTCCCCTTTTTTTGTCTATATTTTCTTTCTCCGCTTAAAGAATATCTTCTTCCCTTAAACAAAGGAAAAATTGCAAAAAGAGAAAAAATGTTTTAGTTCTGAGCGATGCAGTATCCCGTGCTGTAGTGAGTAAGTTCAACTACTTCTCTCACTTTTATGGTCTACATACTTTTTCTTCTTGTCCTTATTGCACATTCTCTGTCATTTCCTTCCTTTTTCTTGGTACTTTCCTTGTGCGTATTTCCTTATTTTTATATTTGTCTACTCAACCACATACATTTATTTCCTCTTTTAATCTCAAATAAATATGAGATAGGTGTCAGATGATGTCATTAATAGACAATTTGACAAATATTTTAGTATTTTAAACACATCTCTCTTTGTGAAACTCAGGGATCTTGTGTTGAATTTTGTGTGGCTGATGTGTTTTGCTCCTCTGTTTTTCTTGCTAGCTTTCTGACCTTTGTCACTAGAAGCTCTCTGAACTTGTCTCCCATGAGGAAGTAGAAGACAGGGTTGATGACACTGTGCATGAAGGCCAGCGGTCGGCTCACGATATACATGCCCTCTATGTACATCTTCGTACACTCAGGCAGCCCAGCCCAGGGCTGCTTAGATGCTATTCTGATATTTCTCAGCACATGGTAGGGAGTGTAGAGAACCAGAAAGATGGCTGCAGCTGATGCAACAACCCTGAGAGGCCTCTTGAACGATGTTGTCCTGCGCTGTATAGCCCTTTCCTGGGCATGGAGCAGCTGTGCAATTTTGTAGGAGAAGACACAAAGTCCAAGCAGTGGGAGAATGTAACCAATCAGGGTCAGCCCCAGGCTGTAACTGAATGAATCGACTTGTCCTTGTAGGCTTGCATAATCTCTGCATCTTTTCCAGTTTGTGATCCTCAGGTCATCAATCATCAATGCTACCATTGGAGCAATTTGCACATTGACAGCTAGCCAGCCCAGCCCGCTCACGATCAGTGCACTGCGTGGCCTCAGCAGGTAGTGGTTTCGTGTTGGATGTTTCACAAGCAGGTAGCGGTCCATGCTCAGCAAAACCATGAAGAGGATGGAAGAGTAAAGATTGACATGTAAGATATAGCGGTTGATCACACAAGCAGCGGCCATGGTTTCTGTTTGGCCATTGGCATAGAGGTAGGAGAGCCGTGGCAGCGTGCAGAGGAAAATAAGGTCGGAGACTGCCAGATTGATGAGGTAAATGTTGCAGCTCTGCCACTCCTGCAAGCAAAATACGTAGCCAAGCACAACTATAAGGTTACCAGGAAAACCAATCGCAAACTCGATGGCATAAGATGGTGATAGGTAGTACTTCTCCAGTATGTCATCTATCTCTGAACAGTTGGATATCTAAGAAGAGGGGAGGAGAGGAAAAGAAGCAGAAGCAAAGGGAGGGGAGGGGAGGGGAGGGGAGGGGAGGGGGAGTGGGGAGAAGAAACAAATGGGTGAGTAATGATAGGAACAGTAATGACTTTGCACTGAGATTTTAAGGATTATTTTAAATAACAGACAGAGTAGAAATTGATTTTGCGTTCCGATTTTAACACATTCAGCACAACATAGATATTCTATGTGTCAGGATAAGACTTACCATTCTCTAGTTTTGCGGTGTTGCTGGTAGTGTGAATAGGCAGTGTGTCCGTGAGCAGGTGCAGCCACTATCTGTACAGTGGATACAGTAAACAGACGTGAGGGCACTGGTGCCTCTAATATGACATCCTGTCACAATAGCCATACCATGTATGGCTGGCATACAGAGGCACATTGGGTGTAATTTGCATATAAAATAGGGGAATACAGAGCAAACACAACCTCCTAGCAGACTTAATAGGTTACTAAACAACTGTAAGTCTGTGTTGTGTTTTTATCAGGCGCTTAAGCACAATCTCATTGCAGCCCTGGAATAGTATTGAGGTGGATATGATCCATTCAGGTAACTACTGTCACTGCCGCTGTTGTGCCAGCAAAGTAGAGCACTTTATAAGTCTTTCGGCAGATTCGTCAATAGTTATTGTTCAGGGTTTTAAGCAGAATAGTCTGATACAGAATTGAGTCGTCCAGCTTCTGTCAACTTGGAAAAGCCTCCTACAGTTTCAGTATCTGCAGTGGCCTCCCAGCAGCACCTTCTTAAATGATCAGTTGCTGAATAGAGAGCTCACCTGCAGCCCTTATTTTCCTGTGATGCTCAGACTTTTAACCCTTGTATGGTATTTGGGTCAAAACAACCCATTTCAAATTTCTATCAGAAAAAAAATGGTATAAGTATACATCTTTTTTTCTTTTTTTTACCTGAAAGGCAATTGTCTTAGCTTATTTTCTGTGATAAACAAGCACAAAAACAATATTTGAGCATACGTGTTACTATACTCCACACATTCACTTCCTTCATATGGTCTTCGGGTCAGTTTGACCCGCATACACAGAAACGTTCCCACACACACATACACAGACACAAACATCAAACAAAAAAACAAACATAACAGTTTAGATAGCAGTTCAGAGTCTTCTGGTTCTGAAAGTGAATTTGAAGATGGCCTTCACTCGGAATATGCACCACAAGGAGCACCACAGGTGCCGCTGGAGCAGCCGAAGAGCCAGCAACGTCAAAAAACAAATCACACTTCTACTGTTAATTGTGTTTTAGTAGAAAATGATTGCAATCATTAAACATATATGTTATCTATGTTGTTTGAAATTGAGATAAAGACAATTTATGTTAATGGTTTATGAAGTAAAATTTTATTTCAGCATTGTTGTGAAGTGAAGACAATACAAGGGTTAAAGCAACCAATGGATCTTTCATTTATGTCCTTGGCATAGACACACTATTGTTTTTATGTCAACAAGGACAGTGTTACACTTAAGGGGAAAACTAGATGAGGACCCAAATGCAGACACACACAGGAGGCAGGAAATGGAGGAACAAAAAATGAGCTTTATTATACAAGCAGCTGAATGAATACAAAAAAACCAAGGGATCCAGAATGCACAAAAAGCTAGTCAAAAAGACAAAAGACAACATAGCAACTGATCAGCTCAAACAAAGTGTAAAGAAAAAACAAAATTAAATCGAAAGAGAAGCAAGAAACCAAAACCTGAAACATACCAAACGGAAGACACGAGGAGACAATGGAGGAACGACAGACCAAGATGGAGTAACATGACCGAGACAGACAGACGCAGTAACGGTGAACATCACTGAACGAGCTGACAAACATGTGGGAGAACAAAGACTATATACACAGACACGCTATCGAGGGGATCAGGAACAGGGAAGGTGAGTGAGGTGGGAAAAGGACAGGTGAGGTAATGAACGGAAAAACACTGAGAGGGAAAAACACACAGGAGACCCTGAAAAGCAAGGAGTGAACACAAGGGCACGGTTTCAAAATAAAACAGGAAATTAAGTAGTTGTAGTTAAGCATACCTAACTACAGTTTACAGTATGTGCTGTTTATGTAAAGCAGTGAGCAGTTAAAATCTAAAGTGATGAACAAGAGAATAATAGATAACCATCCAAACTTTATTCTAAAGTTGTGTACTTACAATCTCCTATGAGCAGACCAATTCTTCAGATATCAAGCAAAAATGGAAACCTTCCAAAAAATGCAAAAAAAATTAAAATTGGTTGTCGCATGTAAAACTAACTAAGACCATCCAATCCTTTCTTGTAGCATTATTTTCTGGTATGGCTAAGTGTTCAAGCAGCAATTTCGGGCATCACTCCCCTTTTTTTGTCTATATTTTCTTTGTCCGGTTAGAGAATATCTTCTTCTCCAAAACAAAGGAAAAATTGCAAAAAGAGAAAATACGTATTAGTTCTGAGCGATGCAGTATCCCGTGCTGTAGTGAGTAAGTTCGACTACTTCTCTAACTTTAATGGTCTACATACTTTTTCTTCTTGGCCTTATCAGGCATTCTCTGTTATTTCCTTCCTTTTTTATTAGCACTTTACATGTGCGCGTGTGCATTTCCCTATTTTTATATTTGTCTACTCAACCACATACACATTTATTTCCTCTTTTGATTTCAAATAAATATGCGATAGGTGTCAGATGAGCACACGTCATTAATAGACAGTTTGACAAATATTTTAATATTTTAAACACTTCTCTCTTTGTGAAACTCAGGGATCTTGTGTTGAATTTTGTATGGCTGATGCGTTTTGCTGCTCTGTTTTCCTTGCCAGCTTTTTGACCTTTGTCACGAGAAGCTCTCTGAACTTGTCGCCCATGAGGAAGTAGAAGACAGGGTTGATGACACTGTGCACGAAGATCAGCGGTCGGCTCACGATATACATGCCCTCTATGTACATCTTTGTGCAATGAGGCAGCCCAGCCCAGGGCTGCTTAGATGCTATTCTGATATTTCTCAGCACATGGTAGGGAGAGTAGAGAACCAGAACCATGGCTGCAGCTAATGTAACAACCCTGAGAGGCCTTTTGAACGACGTTGTCCTACGCTGTATAGCCCTTTCCTGGGCATGGAGCAGCTGTGCAATTTTGTAGGAGAAGACAAAGATTCCAAGTAGTGGGAGAATGTAACCAATCACGGTCAGCCCCAGGCTGTAACTGAATGAATCAACTTGTCCTTGTAGGCTTGCATAATCTCTGCATCTTTTCCAGTTTGTGATCCTCAGGTCATCAATCATTAATGCTACCATTGGAGCAATTTGTGCATTGACAGCTAGCCAGCCCAACCCGCTCACGATCAGTGCACTGCGTGGCCTCAGCAGGTAGTGGTCTCGTGTTGGATGTTTCACGAGCAGGTAGCGGTCCATGCTCAGCAAAACCATGAAGAGAATGGACGCGTAAAGATTGACATGTAAGATATAGCGGTTGATCACGCAAGCAGCGGCCATGGTTTCTGATTGGCCATTGGCATAGAGGTAGGAGAGCCGTGGCAGCGTGCAGAGGAAAACAAGGTCGGAGACTGCCAGGTTGATGAGGTAAATGTTGCAGCTCTGCCACTCCTGCAAGCAAAATACGTAGCCAAGTACAACTATAAGGTTGCCAGGAAAACCAATCACAAACTCGATGGCATAAGATGGTGTCAGGTAGTACTTCTCCAGTATGTCATCTAGCTCTGAACAATTGGATACCTTGAAGAGGGGAGGCGAGGAAAAGGAGCAGAAGTGAAAGGAGGGGCAGGTAGGGGTGTAGGAGGGGGGAGTGGGGAGAAGAAACAAATGGGTGAGTAATGATAAGACCTGTAATGACTGTGAACTGAGACTTTCAGGATTATTTTAAATAACAGACAAAGTAGAAATTGATTTCAGGTTCCGATTTTAACACATTCAGCACAACATAAATATTCTATGTGTCAGTATAAGACTTACCATTCTGTAGTTTTGCGGTGTTGCTGGTAGTGTGAATAGGCAGTGTGTCCGTGAGCAGGAGCAGCCACTATCTGTACAGTGGATACAGTAAACAGACGTGAGGGCACTGGTGCCTCTAATATGACATCCTGTCACAATAGATTACTAAACAACTGTAAGTCTATGTTATGTTTTATCAGATACTCAAACACAATCTCATTGCAGCCCTGAAATAGTATTGAAGTGGATATGATCAATCCACCCAACTACTGTCACTGTCGCTGTTGTGCCAGCAAAGTAGAGCACTTCATAAATCAATCAGCAGATTTCTCAATAGTTATTGTTCAGGGTTTTAGGCAGAATAGGCTGATGCAGAATTAAGTCTTCCGACTTCTGTCAACTTAGAAAAGCCTCCTACAGTTTCAGTATCTGCAGTGGCCTCCCAGCAGCACCTTCTTAAATGATCAGTTGCTGAAAAGAGAGCTCATCAACAGCCCTCATTTTCCCATGATCCTCAGACTCTTAACCCTTGTGCGGTATGTGGGTCAAATTGTCCCGTTTCAAATTTTTACAAAAAGAAAAATTGTACAAGTATACATTTATTTTTACCTGAAAGTCAATTGTCTTAGCTTATTTTCTATGATAAACATGTACAAAGAAAAAAATTTGAGCATACGTGTTACTATACTCCACACATTTACATCCTTCATATGGTCTTCGGGTCAGTTTGACCCGCATACACAGAAACACACAGAAACGTTCCCACATACACAGACACAAACATAAAACATAAAATATAAAACATAAATCAAACTAACATAATAGTTTAGATATCATTTCAGAGTCTTCTGGTTCTGAATATGAATTTGAAGATGGCCATTACTCCGAATATGCACTGTAAGAAGCATCACAGGTGCCGCTGGAGTAGCCCAGTAGCCAGCAACTTAAAAAAAAATTTATCACACTTTCACTGTTAATTATGTTCTAGTAGAGACTGATTGCAATCATTAAACATCTGTTATCTCTATTGTTTGATATTGTGATAAAGACAATTTGAATTAAGGGTTTATGATATGAAATTTTATTTCAGCATTGTTTTTAAAACCCCAAATATGTTGCGGGTCAATTTGATCTGAGGAATACCAGAGGGTCCCAAAAGTGAAGACAAAACAAGAGTTAAAGCAACCATTGGAGCTTTTATTGATGTCCTTGGCGTAGACACACTATTGTTTTTATGTCAACAAGGACAGTGTTACACTTAAGGGGAAAACTAGATGAGGACCCAAATGCAGACACACACAGGAGGCAGGAAATGGGGGAACAAAACTGAGCTTTATTATACAAAAAGCTGAAAGAGTACAATAAAAATGGGATCCTGAATGCACAAAAAGCTAACCCTAACCCTAACCCGAAATCGAGAAGCAAGAAACCAAAACCTGAAACATACCAAACGGAAGACACGAGGAGACATTGGAGGAACGACGGACCAAGACGGAGTAACATGACCAAGACAGACAGACGCAGTAACGGGGAACATCACTGAACGAGCTGACAAATACATGTGGGAGAACAAAGACTATATACACATACACACTATCGAGGGGATCAGGAACAAGGGAGGTGAGTGAGGTGGGAAAAGGACAGGTGAGGTAATGAACGGAAAAACACTGAGAGGGAAAAACACACAGGAGACCCTGAAAAGCAAGGAGTGACACACAAGGGCACGGTTTCAAAATAAAACAGGAAATTAAGTAGTTGTAGTTAAGCATACCTAACTACAGTTTACAGTATGTGCTGTTTATGTAAAGCAATGAGCAGTTAAAATCTAAAGTGATAAACAAGAGAATAATTGATAACCATCCAAACTTGTACTTACAATCTACAAAAATGGAAAACTTAAAAATGTAAAAGAACGAAAACTGGTTGTCACACTTAAAACTAACTAAGATCATCCAGTCCTTTCTTGTACCATTATTTTCTGTTATGGCTTGCTGTTCACACAGCAATTTCAGGCTTCACTCGCCTTTTCTTGTCTATATTTTCTTTCTCCGCTTAGATAATATCTTCTTCTCCAAAACAAAGAAAAATTGCAAACAGAGAAAAAGCAATTCAATACCCGTTGCTTTAGTGAGTAAGTTCGACTACTTCTCTAAATTTTATGATCTACATTCTTTTTCTTCTTGTCCTTATCAGGCATTCTCTATTATTTCCTTCCTCTTGGCACTTTCCTTGTGCGTTTCCCTATTTTTATATTCTTCTACTTAATCACATACACATTTATTTCCTCTCTTGACCTCAAATAAATATAAGACCGAGGTCAGATGAGCACATACCCTTCTGTATCATTTACTCTATTGAATAAAATCTGTATACTTATATCTAAATGCCATGCTTTATAAATCAAGTCGCCATCACAATTCCAACAGTCACTAATGCGTAGACCACTGGCACTTAATGTGTGAAATTGGCCAAGTTGTACTGTTTGTGTCATCATGACTGTAATGTTTAAAGATATATAATTAAACATGGTCGTCCGAGATACCTGGTGTGAGGATTAGCATGAATCCCATCCTGGATCTCTCCCGTCCTGTCCATGGGGTGGACCAGCTTGTCAGGTTGGATGGCCGAAAGATGCTGTGGGAAGTGATTGTCTCAAAGTTCGCTGCTCTTGACCCAAAACCAACACTTTTTTCTCCAATGCTGATGAATCCAATTCTGTCACAGTTGATACTTATATCAGCAATAAAGCCCTAAAGAATATCAGAGAAATATAAAGGAGAGAATAGCAGTTGCATCGTTAATCTGTTAGTTTTGGGTTAATTCAGTGTGTTTATATTGGATATTAAAGCATCAAACTTGCACGTTTAATTGTCACATTTTTTAATAGTAAAAGTTATTTTCACAGACCTCAAGAACTGAAGAGAAGGACCTATCGAAACTTAAAATGAAATGCTCTACAAAAACACAAATATAATTTTTGCTAGTTGCAGCTTAAACTGACCAAAACCATGAACATTTTGGGATGCAGTCCATCAATAAACCAATAATCAGATTAATCAAGAGTGAATGACAGAGTCAAATCAAATCTGACCTTATTGGCTTTACGTGGTCCGTCCATTAAGACCAGATCTGGTAAAATCTTTCTTTTTGCATTCCAAGGGAAAATGTCAACTTCTCCATGATGTGAATCTTGTGTACGATGTCCATCCATTCCTTAATGGTGGGTGGCTCTACTTTTAACCATTTTCTCGTGATAGATTTTGTACCTGCGACCAACAGCATACCAAGTAGCATTTTATTGTTGAAATTCCAATTTATGAACAATATATCACCCAAATACAGAGCTTTAAATTTGAAAGGGATGTTTACTTAAATATAAATACAATAAAATACAAATATGTTAGTTATGTTTATGGATCCCTTCCCAATATGTTCTAATAACCTGGCAACTCCAGAATAAATGAAAGTGATTCGCTCCATTAGCCCCAAAGAGTCTCCAGCAGGCATCGCATCACCTTGATGTTGGTTCTGGATGGGTATAACAAAAAGTCTCACCGTATTTTTCCAGGAAAACTCTCTCCATATATTAGAAACTGTTGAGATTCACTGAAGGTGGAACATTTTCTCCCAGCTCTCAGCAGAAATCATTACATTTCCATCTTTTTCTCACTTCTTCTTCATGTATTCTGTGTTTTCTAATATTGATTGTTGGATTATAGTATATAATTTGGATATGATTTTGTTGCATGTTCTGGATTTGAGTAATGATAGAAATCCCTGCAGAAACACTGATAGCCCTTTTTCTACAGCCTTATTTAGATTTTGTTAGAAGTAATGCCTAATTTGCAAGTATCTGTAAAAGCAATCCTTTCCCAACCCATATTTATTCTGTAAAGCTTCAAAGCTCTGGAATGCTCCCTTGTGAACAAGCGAATAGTAGGTAGTTAAACCTTTTGAGGTCCATGCCTTAAATCTGCCATCATTTTTATTTGGTGTAAATTCCGAACCATATGTACAGCACCTCAGTAGCTTCAAAGCATCCCCTATTTTGCACACTTTAGCTATTATCTGCAAGGATTTCAGAAAAGAGCCCAGCATGGGGTCATCTGAAACCGTCAGTTCACCTTGCGAGTCATCTGCTGAAAGGGATGTTATTGGTACTCCTCTTAGAAGAGCCAATAACTTGGTTAGCTGAGCTCCCCACTCCCCTGAATAAAGAACCCTTGAATAAAGAGCAAACATCACACTAAATGACATACACCTTCAAGGTCCCATATTATACTCCTTTTCATCAATTTCACACAGCTGTCAGAGGTCCAACAACACTACATTCGAAATGTATTGCCCCAAACCCATCTGTGGTCCTGAATTTCAGCTGTCTAAAAGTCGCTCAAGTGAGCTCTATTGAGAGCAGGCTGTTTCTGTGCCTGTATTTTTAAATGCTAATGAGCTTTGTCTGTCAATGCCTGCCTTGCCTGTTACACGCCCTTCTCAAGGAGAGGATGCCGCTTAAGCTGGCGGTAGCATGTGCTAATGTTTGAGCTGGATGTATTGCTATGGCTCGCCGAGATGCTGTCAGTCAACCATACCAGTTTGACCCAGAATTGGACCTAGAAGCAGAGGCTCCTGAAGAAATACAGACTCTGGGGCTGCAGCAGGACGTTTAAGATGATTTAATGATTAGTGTGTCTAAATATGTTACTTAGTTTGTTTGTATGTGTTGTTACAGTTACTACCAAGTAGCTAATGCAATCTCCTGCTAATTGTAAAGGTAACATACAATTCTTCTGCAACTGTAAATACTATCAAAACGTGGCAACACTTACCTGTGGCTCGGGTGCAGCTGCTGGGTCCGGTATGGTTGGGACTGATCCTTTTATGAAGGTCAGTGTCAAGGCAACATGAACCGTAGCCAGCACGTTGTCGTTAAACATGAGACGCAACCACTGTCTCTTCTGTTCTCCTGTTGCTGGAACAGAATATAGGCACATATGTTGATTTTTACAACCAACAACAGAGCAATTTGCATTTCTAGCTCTGACCAGCGACATTGCGAAACACTGCTATCTTATCGCTAGACACACCAAACTTCATCTCGGGGATGAACGCCCAGGAGCTGAATCTGAACAGCCTGTAGGAGCCCCGTTTTACCAGTGGGTGGGCTGCAGAGACGATGTAGAACTCTCTAATCATCTATTGTGTAGTAGATTTTGATTCCGGGAGCCTGGCGGCACGTCCTCTGGCGATTGTGGCCTCGCTGAACAGTGCGCTCTTTCAATCTGTAAATCAGCCCCATCCTCGGGTAGTGGGAGACCTTCCTCGAGTAAATTTTCCTTGAATGAAACCGTCGTTGGCGACTCCTTCGCTGCGCCTTCTGGCACCCCATAATTTAATATAATATTTGGCTAGAAGCTTCCCTGCGTTGACCCCTGATTCAAAATAAGTGTGTATTATCCTAAATAGATTAAATTGAACCTTTTGCGATAATATATTGTTTTATATTTTATTTTTATATGATATTTTAATTGGGTCAGCTCTCTTAAACCACTGTGTGACATTTGACGTTTTAGCTCCTTTTCAGCCTTTTTAATGTTTTACTCTCTAAATCTAAGGACTCTTGTGTTTTAACCCTTTTGTGAAATTAAGTGCGCTGTATAATCCGTCCCCTACTCACTGCCTTCAGGTCTTCCCACATCACCCCTGCTGAGGTTACCGAGGAGCTGTTTATTTCTAAATAAGATTTAATCTCTGATCTTAACCACTCAATATTTGTTGGTTCCTGTGCAAATAAAGAATTAAGATGCCATCGAGAGGAACACCTCCTTTCAAATTAAGATAATACATTTAAACACACTGGGCATGATCAGAAATTATAACATTCCCGATTGAACATCCTGTAACAAAGTCAGTGAGTGATTTGGATATTAGCATATTATGATATTGGATATGAAAGAATCTATTCTTGAATAAATCTTATTCATTGCTGAAAAAAAGGTGTAGTCTCTCCCTGATGGATTCAGGATTCTCCAGAAGTCCACTAATCCCGAAGTCTTACGAACCGTCTGCAATGTCAGAGTGGGTTTTGGAGCCCTGCACACTGATTTCCCACTGGGATCCAGGAAAGGATCCATCAGTAAGTGGAAGTCACCTCCCAATACAACCTTCTTGTTCCCAGCGGCACTTAGCATCTTTTCAAGGTCAATAAAAAAAATTCTGATCATCCCCATCAGGCACATAAATGTTTGCCAAAATCATCTCCTGCCCCTGTATGTCCGCCAACAGAATTATGATTCTTCATGCCTTATCTTTAATCTGTTTGAGGTATTTAAATTGCAAATTTGTGTTTATTGATATCATAACCACTTTACTCTTTCTGGAACCCACACTATAGTACACACGGCCAACACATCCACTGCAAAGCTTTTCAGCCTCCTCAGCAGACATATGCGTTTCTTGTAAAAACACCACATCATAGTTTTTGCTCCTAATACTGGACATAACTTTTTCCTGTTAAGGTTCCCCATTCAATTGACATTCCAAGTGAAGAGACACATTGAATTCAGATTGTCTGACATTGCTGTCTGCGTGAAATATGTCACAACCTTTTCTCACTACCAACACACTACAAATAAGCAGTAGTGACAACTAACTCCCCTTGTACTTACAGAACAGATCATGTGCATGTAAACTTGAACTTTGCACAATAAGCCCCCTGACAGCCATCCCGCTGAAAACAGCTGGTCCATGATTTGTCCACGAGTCTCCACCCATTAACTACGCAGTCTCTGTGACTGCGTATTCAGTTCAAACCAGAATCATTATATTACTCTTCTTAAGCATGTGTGGTGAAGAAAACAAGTCAGAACAGTATCCCAGTATGAAATGAAAGTTATAACTTATGGCCCACAGCTCTCCTTTTACTCACTCCATGGCATCTATGAAAGCCATAGCCTTCCTGGGACAGTCAAACATTTTCATTCCTGTTTTGGTATCAATTTTCAGTTTAGTAGGAACAAGCATCCTGAAGCTCACCTCCCACTTGTGCAGCTGCTTCTTGCACACTTGTTGCGCTTCATCTGCATGGCTCCAGAGTAATCGGGAAAAGCATTACATTGTTATTTTCCCAGCTCAGCTTGCCTAAAAATTCTTGCCACTTGTAGCACCTAGTCTGATGATCTCAGGAACTTTGCAAGCAATGGTCTGGGTCTGTCTCCTGGTCTGGGCTGCTGACCGGTGACTCTGTGAGTGCTTTCCCTGTATTTCAACTCCTCCGGAGACTTTATTGCATCTCTTCCTTCCTTGCCCTCAGGGATCCCAGTAAAGCAGATCTGTCTTGCCAGCTGGTGGGTTAGCTTGCCTCTCCCTCTTGGCTGCGTCGAGATAGTCCACTCGCTTCTCCACCACGTTCATTCTTGTGATTAGGGTATAAAAGCTTTGACTCCACCGACACTGTAGCACAATGTATTTCTGCCAGCCTCTCCAAATCGCCGGCGATCTTCAATAAGGTTGCATAAATGTTACCGATGTCTTAACTTATATCCCAAGGCTGATGTTAATCTGTGTCCTCGCCATCTTGGTTCTGCAGGGCGTTGGGTCCACGTGAACGTTTAATATCTCCAAGGCCAAGGACTTTGAGAGTTTCAACATTTCCCCTCTCCCAGACTGTTTAACCACAAAGTGCAGTATTCATTTCTCAAATATCTGTAAACAGGATAAAAGTAGCAGAACGGAGCCCACTACACTGTGACCTTCTCTCACATTGCGTCACATGACCTCGTCAATCCATTATTTCCTGGACAGCTTATTTTGCTGTCTGTCTGACAAATAATGTGGCCCTTTCAAGGCAGAAGCTCAAAGCATTTCAATGTAGCCTGCTGCTCTTTCAAGGCTTTAAAAGATATCTATGAATCATCTATTCCTGTTTAACAAGGGCAATAATGCTTACATTAAAAAGGCGCAACCAATCAACTATTAACCTATGCACTAAAGTTTGCATAGACACACATTATTGTTATTTTTAAATCAGTAAGGACAGATTAGAATGCACTGAGCCGTAAATAGATTTGTAGAGAGCGAATAAGACTACTGTGCTTAACAAAATAAATGTAACTTGAATATTGTTAGGGACAAAATGGCTTTGAACATACATCATTGTGTCATCTGCATACAATTATATTGAGATAGTTTCTGGTTGAACAGAATGCCTTTCAGATAAACAGAAGCCTCAGATCTTCTGATGGTTGCAGTGGTGGTTGCTTCACAACGACCAAAACAACTGCCAACACTACTTCATCATCAAATACAGTCATTTTGTTTCAGATGACCTCCCAAGATTAACATGGAAGAAGAGTTCCTTTACAGCAGAGTCATCAAACCTACTTGACTGCAGCATTGTGTAATCTACAGTAGCAGCTACTTCACAAAGTTTACAAGTTTACAAATTGGGCATCACATTGATCTTCACTATTTGAAAAGAATCAGTGGCATCATTCAAATGTGCACCAGAAATGGACATTGGGCCATGTTCAGAAACGTGTTTATTTAAAATGAAATGAAATGTTACAATGGGTGCTATTCATATACAAACTAGATGTAAGTATTTCTGCTTTTCAAGAAAGTTAGGATGTTAGCCCATCTTTACTTTACCAAGCGCTATACATACCCAACTCAGTGATACAAGTAACACACTTTTGAAATTGTAGTTATAATCAATTTGGATAGAATTAAGTGATTTTAGACAAAGAGCTACCATGTATAAAAAAGTGATCAAATAAATGCACTGCTTTTTATTTATGAAGGAGTCAGTTACTGGTTACTGGTTACATTCCAGACATTTAGTGGGTTATTAGAGGAACCTTGTGATTTGATAATGGAAATTGAGGATGTAGCTTCCTCGAAAAAAAATATATATGTAACATTTCCGCATCTAAATGTCTAGTAGTAAACGACTAGAGCTTTGTTAAATATTGTGTTGATTTCAACAGCGTTCAAATCCAGAGAAATCCCCAATTTTACTCAAGATAACAGTGCCTTTTATTTGGTCAACGGTTACTATAACTTCTGGGGAAACATCAGATGATAAGGGAGAGACTGAATAAGGAAACCAGTGAAAGTGACTAAATGTAACCTAAGTAAAACTTCGATATAGTCACGTCAGAGAGATATTCATCAGCAGTGGTGGTTGCTTCACAACGACCAAAACAACTGCCAACACTACTTCATCATCAAATACAGTCATTTTGTTTCAGCTGATTCAGAAAGCCCTAAAGACAGAAATCTCCACAGTGTGAGAGTGATGTAGGCTGAACCTGATCCCCTTCTTGAATGTTTGTGGACATAGAGTCCACAAACAGTCAGTTGAATTCTTATCATTTGAAATTAAACATGGTGGTTTAATATGCTGCTCAAACATCTGAGAATCATGCAAACATGCTCTCTCCACATCAGAAAAGGGAAGTGCCAAAGAGCAATTATTATAGCTATGTGGAAAAGATCCATTCAAATGACCCTGTTTGTAATGTGATAAGCTGTAATAATGTGAACTACAACTATAAACCATTCACTTTGCTTTGGAACATACGGCGATAACAAAACAAGACCACAGTGTTGACTTTTGAAATTTCAATCTATGGTGTCAAGCGCCTTTCCTGTGGTTGCCTAACACACTCTGATCGTGATGATGTTGATTCTGATAGGGAGCCTACAGTATATTTTGGCAACAAAGCTTACAGTCTTTGTCAGCCTTTAGAAAGCACATGATCTACTGCTGAGAGACATGTGAGATAGAGTCAGAGCTTTTTCTTTTCTTCTTCTTCTTTTTTTTTTTTTTTTTTTTTACCTTACTCTGCAGGGAAAGTGAGCTAAGTATTATAGAATAGGCATGTCCTGAAGAAACCTGACCTGGGGGTGACAGTGGTTTGTTTGGTTATATGACTGTGGAATCAAGAGTAATCTTTCAGCATTCCTGTGCTTTGGTAGTGTTTGGATTTGTTCTACTGGAGGCCAACAGTGGGGCAATGACACAAGTCTTCTTCTTAATACTGACTCGAGTTATCTTATGTTGTTGTATCCTTTAATGTATGATATTAATATATCATAACAAGTAATCCTATATCTGATGATCCATTATTACTTTTAACTTGGTTCAACCAGTGTTTTTATTTTTCATTTTACATATTAACAGTGCCCTCTGGTGGTAAAGTGTCCTCACAGAGGCAAACTGCTAAAAGGTTGCAGTAATCCCACACTCATGCTCATTCTCGATTAGATATTACTGTCATTGTGTGAAGGTTTCTCAGATTTCAACAACGAAAGCAGTATAAAAGGATTATATGTCACATGCTACTACATACTGCCTGCACATTTACAGCATTTGGGAATTGCAAATAATCGGGAGTGACTTACCATAGAGCATTGCTCTTGGAGGTAAAACATGAAAAATTAGACTCCCAGGACTGGAGAGTGAACGCAGTATCTCTTCAAATGTAGTGATCTTGACTTGTGATGTTTTGTCAATTTTATTTTAGTAATTTCCATCCCAAATAATACAGATTAGCCAGAGACGCAAAGACTCGAGGGTAAGCTGAAGAAACAAACACAACTTTGTGCTGCAGAAATGTTTCCTTCTGCCTTTCTTCCTCTAAAGTCATCTAACCACTCATATATGTCTTGTGACCCTTTGAAAACCACCGCACCGAACCAAACTCTGTTCTCCGTGTACTATTCACTTCATGTGAGGTCTCCAAAGAAGCCAATAAATATATCACTATAAGATGCCATTGTGATGTACGTGTGTCATGCAAATTGTCATTCAAGTGAGACCAACCAGACAAGGAAACAGTGTTCAAACTGATGAGACATTTAGTTCAGCATGGCCTTTGAGTCATGTACCAGACCTAACAGACATCATGTGATACTAAATCAATCCAACAGATGGCAGTGTTAGCCCAAAGCTAAAAGCAGACTGTGGGCTAGAACTCTACAAGTGTCTTGCATTATGTTTGTGGAAAATTACACTGGGGGGATTATGCAGCAACAACACACAATAAAAAACATCAAGAACTTAGATAAATTGAAGTGAAACTACTAAATGAAAATGACGAATCAATCAGATTAATTGGGGACAACACATGCCTGACTGTTATCAGTTAAATGTAAATAAAGCTGGAAAAAATGAGTCAGAATGAGGAAGAGTGAGACAGAAGAGGAATACATTACAGATCCTGTGATGGACCAGTGAGTGAGGGTGGAGCTGTGCCAATCAGTGTGTCACAGTGCCCTCTTCACTTGTGATTGTATGTGTTTAAGTGTGTGTGTGTGTGTGTGCGTATGTGCACGTACGCGCGTGTGTGTGTGTGTGTGAAATGAAGAAATGAAAAGGTGATGGACTGTATCTGCTAGTTTCACTTGTGCTCACCCATCCCTCCCCCTCTTAGATGGGCAATTTGTCCCAAATGTACCCTGACGTGCATGCACATGCACACACGCACACACACACTCACACACACACACACACACACACACACACACACACACACACACACACACACACCTAGAGAGAGAGAAAAAGAGAGAGCGAGAGAGACAGAAATGACTAAGTGACCTAAAAAAAACCCCCACCAAAAATCACAAATCTGCTGATAAAATATGAATAAATTACTGTGCCTGACAGCAGCATAATGCCACTATTTTAAGTTGATTGTCATGTTAACACATGTGAGTGAGGTGTATGTGTGTGTG
>CAEMYA010000018.1:11169154-11185867 GCA_903131615.1 Diplodus sargus
GTGTGTGTGTATGTCTCATGCTGGTCCATTGTGAGCGAGTGTTTCCATTAGCCCCTGTAGCTTAAACTGTCCCAGTTCTGGGAAGGTGACACACTTAGGGCTTTATCACCACAACTCTGCACTAATTATCAACATGGTTCACATCTGACGGCGAGTTAATTGGATCAAAACCGGATGTAGCGTGCAGGCTGATGAGATGGAGGCAAAGAAAGTGAGTTTTTAATGGAGATGTAGCGTCTCTTTACGTCACAATGCGGATGCTGTTGAGGTCACGTTGCGCCCAGAAGTTGTAAGCGGTGCATAAAGTCCTCCAGCTCCCTGCGCTCCCTCTGCTCTCTACGTGACCTATCTCTTCTTTCAGTTCTTACTTCTCCTATCTTCCTTTATCATCATCTCAACCTCCTTGCTCCCTCTCTTTCAGTCCTGTCTCCTGTATTTTCATCCAAACTTCATTTTTCAATATATCCTCATAGGCTTGAGTCAGAGGCTTCTTCAATTATTCATCCCGTGTTGGTTTGAGCAGCAGTCATACTGGCACGCTCAGACAAGTGTGAGATTTAGGAGCTTTACCTGCCCTCATCCCGTTGTCAGGGTCAAATCCAGGGCTGGTTATGCAAACCGATTTTAAGAAATCTCCTTAAAAGCCCTCAAACAGTCAGTTTGTTTTCCCACTTCATATGTGCGTGGTCACTCTGTTCCAGTGAAACATGATCATTAGCTGTGAAAATATACAGCTAACTTTTTGCTTTTTTTTTGCCAATTTACAGTTTCACTTCAGTGGGAGAAGCAGTTAGACTCACACTGATTTGTCTGTGTCAGAGATGCTGTCAAATTAAGTTCCCATTCCTCTTCCTCCTGACTATAGCAGAAAGAAAATACAATTCAACGCTAACGAGGGAAGTCTTTGTCAGACCTAAGCTTAAACATATTTGGGTGTTTCTTTATTCGAAATCCATAAAAAACACAAACCCGCGTATCGAAAAAGGATAATAATTGACAGCACTGGAGATTATTTGTACTGCAGTCGTTACGAAAGAGAATGGTAAGGATTATTTCTTTAATAGTTATTCCACAAGTATTGTTTGCCAACAGCTGATCGCTCAGAAGTGCACGCTGATGCAATTCGCTATGTTTAAAAAACTTCTACTTTGAAGGCCTGATGAAAACTGACAACGTGGCAAATCAGCTATCATGGTGATGAAAACAAGTCATGTCATGACATTCATTCTGACAGAACACCCCCCCCCCCATGTCCAGCCATGCGAAGTCTTATAGGTGGTCTGGGACAATTTGAACCCTGTGCCTCCAACATGTCGTTTCTGTATTCTTTGCCCTGCTGTGGATCTATTTCATTTTCAGTCACGGCTGCTCCGGAGGCTTGTTTTACACACGCTGGCGGTGTATGCTGTGTCAGGCTTTCTCAGCGTTACTGATATGATTGCCTCTGGAGTCTACTGGGACATATAAATTCAAAACCAGCGTCAGGTCAGCTAACCGTCAGCTAATCGCTACTCTAGTCACTGGACCCGTCTGCAGAGCTAAGACTTCCTGGCCTTGGAAGGGGCTAATATCTAACCCTGCCATGTTTTCACTTCAGCCTCTGATAGTCAGCTCCTGGGGTCAGTCGAGCACCGGTAACATGGTTCTATGCAGATGCTTTACATTGTGCAATGTCTCTGCTTGAACGCTGTCCTGCTGCTGGGGATAATACATGGTTAGTGTATGCATATATTTTCATATATTTAGAAACGAAGTCAGCAGCTGCCTGCTTTTTAATTCCCCTAAACGGTAGCCCGAGCGAGGTTTTGTGAATTTTTTTTCACCAGCTATGAAACTTGTCGGCATTAAACTGGCAGCTGTGTGACACACAGGGGTGCATGCAGAACAGCAGCATCTGTGTGTGATTCGCCTGTTGCGTCCTTGTCATACTCACTTCTCGTGATTCGCTATCATTCATTTCGGCAGGTGGTGGTTCTACGTTTCCTTTTACAGGAGTTGTTTTCCATGCGCACACACACACACACACACACACACACGCTTACTCTACACACCTCGGGGCCTTTTCAAAGTCTTCTCTTGTTTCATTACCGGCATCACCAGGTTTTACAGATGTGAACATTACCGCACGGCACAGAAAATAATGGCCCTCCTGTTCTGTGTCTTGACTTGATGACATCACGCTGCTGCTGTGGGGGGAACCTGGGAGTCGTGAAACAGGTTATATTATGTAAAACACATTGTAACGGTTAGGCAAGGTTAACGTAAGACAATGCGCGTCTTGTAAGCCTCCATGGTGATTGTAAAACACTGCGTGGCTCTAGACAGCAAGGGGGGAGAGTATCCTTTATATCTCACATTTCCAGGTACTCTAACAGCACAGCAGCTCTCTCGTCACTCCTTTTCTGCGAGGCCTGAATCGGCATCTCTGTCAGCTGACAGTCAAGTGTGGGCTGATGACAGAAATCTTCCCTTCGCAGCACTGACATCAGCCATTCTTTACTCCCTTTCAGCTTCAATTTTCCCCCGCCCTTCTTATTTTTTCTCCCCCTTTTTGTCCCTTCCTGTGAGGGTTCCTCTCCCCCCAACTCTTCCTCATCATTGTAATTCTCTTGACTTGTCTCTGTTTTGCTCCCTCACTTCTCACTATAATATCAGACACAAAGAAGCACAGCGAGAGAGGGGTTTTTGTGTCAGTTACAGCGTTTGGACCAATGGCTTGTCATATCCACAGCCTCCTAATTGGTGTCACGCGGTGTCAGGGGACCGGGAACTCTCATAGCACCACGGAGGACGTCATAGAGATCTGTCTCCACTCTCAAGAAAAGAGCGTTTGCAATAGGCGGTCGCAGGAAAACAATGCTTTGAGCAGTGGCAGAATTTGGAACTCTTTTACTGTACTTTTCACGAGATGAAATGTAAAAATGGTAGACTGAGAAGAGAGTTAGCTGAGTTGGCAGAAGAAATTATGTAAATAACCCCTGACGGCTCAAATTCTAATATCTTTCTGCATCAGGTCTCAGTGTCAGATGCAGAGAATGAAGGGTTTCACTGTGGGGTCTTTCACTTCCTGCCTTGTATATGTTGGCACCAAAGGACAGGACTCACTTTGCCAGCCGCTGCCAAAGTGGTCAACAGTTCTCCTAAATAACACACCCACAGGAATGCGTCTCAGTCTGCTTGGTTTTAAGAAAATAAAGAGAGGAAATAAGGACAGATAATTTTTGGATGTGCTCACAGGACCGGAGGAACAGAGCCACGAAGAATTTAAATGTTTGTTCCGTGGTCGAGAAGATTTACCCTGTTTGTTTTCTCACGAGGAGAGATCTGCAACAAAAAATACTGCGACCAGTCAAGTACAATTTATAATATGTGTGTGTGTTTGTGTGTTTGTGCATGTGGCGGGTGGACCTCACATCCAAACACCTGATCCAATATTTCCTTATTTTCTTTTCTCCATCTTCTGCTTTCTCCGTTCTTTCTCATTGGTCAGTCTCTCTGCCCTCTTCTCACCACACTCCTCCCCAGGTGGCGATTATGAGTGGCATGGTACTAATGTCTTGACTTCTTGCACTGCTGCTCACAGACAAGGGGGGAAAAAAATAACGTCAGTGTCAGGTCCAGGGGATGCAGTCTCTCCCCTCTCCCAGCTCCCGTCTCCACTCCCACTCCCTCTCTCATCGCCTCTCTCAGCAGGTAGACGGTTCGTAGGTCTCGTCCTGTGACATCACAGCTCTCTGCTTGCCTCACGGTGGCTCGGGTTTCAGCACCACGGATTAGATTAGGCTCTTATTGACTGGCTGACTCACTGTCCTTGAGTTATGTTGCACCATGAAGGGGAGCCAGCATGGGTATGTGGTCAAGGAGGGGAGGATCTAAATTGGATTTTTGTTCAGATGGAAATAAATCTAAAATGAACCTGCATAGATTCTCTGCTCTCTCTGTGCCGCAGTTCCTATGTTTTCTTTCTTAATTCAAAGCACTACCTTGTCCCGCAGACATTTTATACCTCTGCTCTTCTTTCCATATACTCACCTATGCTAGGGGAATGGCTTATGTGCCCTCGGTGCCTTGCATTTCAGGCACTTGGAGCACCTTTGGCAGGAGTGTTCTGAACGCCTGGAGGTGAAAAAACCTTCAACTAAGAGCAGAAAAGCACCTAATGTAATGCTTTTTTGCCATTGTCCAGAGACAAAGCTTACGGTTAGACTTGCACACAGAAGTAATTGCCCATCTATTGTCTTCCGCTTATTCGGGATCGGGTCGTGGTGGCAGCAGGCTAAGCAGGGTACACAGACGGCAATGTTTTCCAGGTCCTCCTGAGGGATTCCGAGGCGTTCCCGGGCCAGTGAAATATGTAATTCCTCCAGCAAGGTCTGCCATGGGGTCTCCTCCCAGCTGAACGTGCCCTCGAAAACCTCCATAGACAGCCGCCCAAGAGGCATCCTAATCAGATGCCGAATCGTCTCGGCTGGCTCCATCTGACACAAATGAGCAGCGGCTCTTTTCCGAGCTCCCTCCGGATGTCCGAGCTCCTCACCCCAGCTCTTAGGATGAGCTGCATAAGGAATCTCATTTTGTCTTTGTGTATAAGTATGATCTTACTTATTCTTTCGGTCACTGCCCAAAGCTCATGACAGTAGCTGGAGGTTAAAGCGTAGATCGACTGGTAAATTTGAAAAGCTTTGCCTTCCAGCTCAGTTCCCTCTTCACCACAACGGTGCGGTACGCTATCTGCACTGCTGCTGATGCTGCAGCAATCTGCCTGTCCCATCTCATGCTCCATTGTACCCTCACTAGTGAACAAGATCCCTTGATACTTCAAACTCCTTCACATTCCATTGTATAACTATAATACAAAATAAGCCTATCATAGGCCTACACATACAAAGGAGTATCTGAGGTGAAGTAAAAGCATCAATGGGCTTTGTTTCAGTTTTGGTAGCCTTATTAGAGCCCACACTGAAAAAGCCTTCACATTGTTACTACCTTCAGTCATGACTATGGATGAAGTGGGATGTGAGAGCGATACTGCCTGGACACACCAAGTCGCCACGTGATCACCCTGGATATCACACACCACCCTGATCCACGGATCAATCCCTGCAAATAATACCATACATAACATACAAAGCACATGCACGACTGTTTGAGTGAACAATCATTTTGCTCAGCTTGATTTAAAAAGGATATTTACTTCCTGATAGTGTATAGATGAAGTTTTTTTTACAATGCTTACCTTACGACTGATGCTGTCACTGAGGTCCAGCTGCCAACGTCAGTCTGTCGATGACAGTCTATACTATAGATCGTCAGTGTTGCCTTGCCTACAGTACAGAAGTTATTACACCACTTACTCCCTCTGCTCTTTCTCCGTAACATCGAACAATTTCTTTCACATCCGCTGTCACATTAGCCTTTTGCTATCAACGCCCTGACGACGCCATTACATTTATATTGCACCTCCGCTCTGACTCTGAATTAACCTCTGCGACATCCACTCCGTATATACCAGGGTAGGGAACAGCCTTCATTTCCTGAGGAATGTTTCTTTCTAAGACCTTAAGCCTTTAGATATCAAGTGAGTTACTAAGAATTGATCTTTATTTTCAAACAGAAAACAGAGAAATGATTCTTGCAAGGCCGTTTTGTTCTATTGATTTGTATGATCTGGTATGTTATCAGAGTGTGTTTGTATTCTGTCTTATTACCGCAGCGTTACTGGCCTTGGTTTTTTTTTTTTTTTTACACTCTGGGAGGGGGGAGAAGAATTTGTGTAATGTACATGTTCTTTCACACCCGTACTGGAGGCACACATGGCTCGGATAGATAGAAAAGGATCAGGAACTACAGCTATGTGTGGAACAGATGTGCTGATGATAGGCAGCATGAAACAAAGAGGATGAATGTGTTCTGCAGTGGAGATGGAAATTGTAGAAATGGTGCAGCAGGGCAGGGAGGGCTTTGATACGTTTCTAAAGAGAGCTTCCCAGATTTCATTAACCTCAGACTGCATTCTTATGGAGAGTGTAAAAACTCCTCGGCTGAGATTTCTCTTTATGGATCCCATTCTTTTCTTTTGTTCCCATTCCCCAGTTTTCTTTCCTTTTCTTCATTTTTCCCATCACTGCTTTGGCGGCGCTCCAAAACCTAAGCTTCTTCAATGGCCTGCTGACTCTACAAACAGCTTTACAGCATTCCGGAGCAAAAATCGCGCCTCCTCCTCACCTCTGTGTACGCACCAACAACACCTTGCCCCTCAAAACACTCTGATACCCTTTGCAAAGACCTCCCAGGAACGTCCTTGCCCTTGTGTCGCTGCGTTCCTGTTCTGTGTTAGACCACAGCCCTGCAGCTTGCAGTCTTACCTCCTGCTCTGGTTATATTTCTTTATCTGTTTCGTGTAAACACTGCACACACATACTAGCGCGCACATGGTCAGCTACATTCTTTGTTTACACGAGCAGGGATAGAGGCATGCCGGCGGTTTAAGCACTGTAAACACGTCTTAAACGGATGTCTGCTGCACAGTGCGGGTGATGTCAGCCCATTTGCAGCCCGAGCCAAGTTCAACATTTCACACATGCAAGCGGTGGCGGGGGTCGTCACACACAGGAAAAACATATGACCAAAAAAAGGCAATCCAGCGCCGGCTGTGGCATCAGTAGTCTGGAGCAAACATCATTAACGCTAAGAACTGTGACTAGCAGAGCAAAGAATTGAGTTAGCTCAGACAGTCAGCTTTCATCTAGACTCATTAGGTTCCAGCTCATTCTTAGGCCTGACACAGCGCTGCTTCTGCTTTCTTTTTGTCTCCTTCCTCCCCCCTTCATTCCTTTGTCGGTTCTTCCTTCCTTCCCTGTGTCTACAACATTTTCTCTCTCTCTTTCTGTCTCTCTCTCACACACAGGAAAAAGGGGGGGAAAAAATAAACAAGAAAACAATATTGACTCTGCATAGTAGAGTGATTACTTTAAAAACCGATGCCGTGGCAGAACGCAGCCTGTTTTCAAGTCAGTGACTCATTGTGAGCAATGGGTAACAGCCGAGAGATGGAGACGGAGTCAAGAAGCCTTGTGGTTGGCAGGTCTGGCTAACAGGGGGCTGGGAGGAAGGAAGACAAGTCCTCCGCTGGCTGGCTTGCTGTCGCTCTGCCTTAGAAGGCTGTGTTTGGGAACAAGGTTTGTTTGCACTGTGGGGCTAACAGACCATTCAGAGACGGCTACACGTAGACCCTTGTCCTGTCCTTATCTATCTATCTATCTATCTATCTATCTATCTATCTATCTATCTATCTATCTATCTATCCGTCCATCCGTCACATTTAACACATTTACATACATATGTTTGTCTGCGCTGTGTGTAAATGAATAATTCAGGGAACAATGCAGCACATTCCAAACATCCAAACACAGCAGACCGCCGCAGTGAATTCCAAATCTGAAATATTATGTGAACATTATGTTAACGTTGTTTACTCGTCCAGATACACACAAAGACTCGTCTGAATGCTCGTGAATATGTTTTTCATAATTTTTCATAATTTTGTTCTGTGATACACTGCATAAATGTGTGTAAGCAGCACACACCTTCACAGATTTATAAATATAACGGTTCATAAAGTCAGGAGTGGAGGTAGTCTTATTTTTTTGTCAAGTCTGTAATTGTACTCGCACTTATTGTGTACAATACATCATGTAATCTACAAAGTTATTCTGAACTCTTGAGTACAATTGGAATTGATAGTTGGGAATAATTTAGACAACATTTGCAGAAACAGAAACCCCTTTGATTGAATGCCCGCTATTGATAATGCATTAAACATCAACGGATAAAAGATAACTAATACTCTGAAAAATACTTTGTAGTTCTATTAAATGATTATTTCAATACCAGTAGTTTTATTTGTAATTGAGTAATATTTCAGTATTCCAACAGTACTCATACTTTACTCCTCCTTCTATGGCCGTTTCTATTTACTGTACAAATGAATAAGAAATCACATCTGTAAAACAAAGAGGATTCTTCAAGTTAATCAGCTCTTGTTTCACATTTGATCTTCATTTCTTGAACACATGGTCGGCCTGTGAAGTAACGACAGCACAGTTCTCGCACATGTTACAGAGACGCCAACACCAAATGAAAAATAAACCTATGATTTACAGAAAGATGTAGCTGCACATTGAATTTCTACTGTAACACTAGAACAATTCACCCTAAATGAGGCATTATGCAGCACTGATTAGCTTGGGTACAACGCTGTAGGCCTTTCAATAAGAAATCAATGCTGTGATCACGTTGTTATTACCCGCACTGTAGGGTAATTATCTGATATGTTTCTGTTATCACACTTGGTTGACACTGTGTATTTAAATCCCACTCCCTCCAGAGACATCTTACGCTCATGTTGTCTCTCCAAGTTTTGCTTTTATTTTCTCTCCAAACCTCTCCTCTTCACACACTTACACCTAGCTGACTGATGAAATAGGTTAAACAATGTTTTTGCATTTATCTCTAGATAATCCTCCTCATCCTGTCTACTGCTGTCTTTTCCACTAGCCACCCACGAAACGCTCTCAGCTGTAGCTGCGGTGTCTCTGTGATAATATCGGAAGTACACAGCGCGTCTTTATCCTCTTTATTTAATGTTTGTTTTTCGTTTACTTTAATCAATAATGAGCTGAGTAACGTGCATGGATTTCCTAAGGCAGTATGGGTAGTGTAGTCCCCCCCAGAGTGTCTGTCTCAGTGTAGGTCTGAGCCGTGTGCTCCCTGTCGGGGATACTAAGGGGATTGGATATGCTCTGCTAATGCTATTAGTGCTGCAGCTGGGGATTACTGTCTCAAAAGGAAAGGGGAAAAGGGCGTGAAAAGTGAAAAATCATTGCGTTGGGGGAGTGTGTGTGTGTGACAGAGATTTGCATGTTTGTACATGTATTTGAGAGAAAAAAGAGAAAGAGATTAAAAAAAGGGATATTCATGCAGACTATTACGTACCAACAAAAAATACTTAGTCACTGGCTCTAATGCAAAGTGTTGTGTGAGCTGTTTTTTAATTTCATTTGGCTGTTACAGTCCTCCTGGGATTTGAGTTAATTAGTCTATTAAGCTGGCCGGCACCTCTTAGAAACAGACTTATTTTTAGCTAAAGGGAAGATATATGTCGTGATTATTATTTTTTCAAGAAGGCCAAAGTTGAAAACTGATACAGAAGCCGAGGGCTGATCCGTGTGGCCTGTCTGGAAAGAATTGGTATTCTTTTATGGTTTGGCAACCCGGCACAGTGTCAGACTGCAATGTATTTATGCACCACTGTTGTAAATATGGACAGCTGTACACATGCATTTGTTGTGATTGCATTACTTATGATCTACAACCAGCAAGTGGACGACTTTGTGAACACAGCCAAACGTCGAGCAAGTGCAGCAACTTAAGCCATAACTTAACAAGCCAGCTAAATTCTGACCAGTCCAACAGCAAGAAGTCCACATCCACGTCTGTCTTGCAGCGTTTTATTTCTCGAAGCCCTTGCCAATGAGTAAAGTCAGTCCAAGATTTACTCTTGACCAGTCTTTTGCTCGGTCGCTTTCTTTTTCCCCTCGCAGCTTTCTCCATCAACGGTCTCTTTTGTGTCTTTGCCTCTTTTAAGATGTAGGTAGAGGCTGCTGAGCCCAGCTCTCCAGTCCACTTGCCTGGTTCAGAAATAGAATCAGAATCAGAGATACTTTATTGATCCCCATGGGGGAAATTGTGCTCCAGTTCTGGTGTTCTCTAAGACGCCAACCCATGTTGGCATTCAGCCCTCAAAGACTAAAACCTCACTCCCTCGTTGGACCAAAGCTCCTGTGCTAGCTGTGTAAATCCGAACACTCTGGTGTGGGCTGAAATCAGCAAGCTGCATGGCTAACTGAGCTAACTAGCTTATGGCAGCTACAAATAGCAGCCATTACTGGTAGCAACAACTAAAGCTTTCTGTCCATCAGAAAACTCTGAAAATCACTGAGAGTTGAGTCAGAGAAGCAACGTCTTTGTGGACATGGTTGGCAGTGTGCGATGGAGTGCAATAAAGTGTTACAGTACTTTTCACAGGAAATTGTTACCTGCTCACCCAAGAACAGGCGTCGCATAGGAATGAATGAGGCACCGTTCTCACTATTACAAGTCAGTGTACTGTAACATTGTTTTGAAGCCGTTACTTTCAGGTTAAATGGTTGCTTCAAATATTGTGTGACATGTCAACAAAGCAAAATCAAAGTTACATTTTTAAAAGTTTTCAGTGTGTGGTTTTACATACCCAGAACATCGTTGACTGAACTCATACGGGAAGCTTCCTC
The DNA here is from genome assembly GCA_903131615.1 of Diplodus sargus. NCBI lineage: Eukaryota > Metazoa > Chordata > Actinopteri > Spariformes > Sparidae > Diplodus > Diplodus sargus. The sequence continues at coordinate 11,179,486 of CAEMYA010000018.1, forward strand.
TTTTAACATTTCCACCTGTGCAATAGCTTACTCCTCTTCCAGTCAGTGTAAGCGATCTTAAAGAACTCAGAGGATATCTTTGTATTCGATAGCAGGGATACTGTACCACGTGTACATTGCTCAAGATCAATAAAAACGAAAAATGAGAGTCATTCCCACCTATAATAAGGTACACCATCCAACACACAGAATATCCAAACCCTGACAGCGGAACAGAGTTTCAGAAGGTCAGCATCTTGTTTTTTTTTTACAGAAAAAGTAGTGTCTTTCTCAGAGGCTGCCTGCTGAAGGTAGCTATATACAGTATATCCATTGTAGAAGAACACATGAGAGACAAGCAGGGGATTACAGTCTCTGTGGTGCGCAGAGTGGACGTGATCGGCTCTGCCACGAGGGTTTTCCTACAGCTGGCCTTCTGGGTTGATCTGCTCTGTGAATTGTGCGTCTATAACCAGCTGCTGCGCCTTCAGGGAAAGACATTCTGACTTTGAATGAAGCAATAAGAAACCAAGAAGAACTGTTCTAAATCATTTAATACCAGTGTGCCTCACCCAGTGAAAATGCATGGCTTCATTGATATGTAGAGTGTGGAGGACTCACACACAGCATCGGCAGTATTATTTCACGAGGTATTTGTTTGTCCAATCAAACAGAAAATCTTGATTTCATATCGCCTGGGGGCTGCTGCAAGTGATTTTGTGAGGTTTTTCGACCTTCGCAACCAAAGTAACAGTTTGATATCCCCAGTCAAATTACAGCACACGGTACAAGTACACACTGTAGACGTGGGTCATGTACACTCGGAATTTGTTTAAGTGTGTTATTATCGTCTGAGCTTCAAAGTCTGGCTCAGGAAGCTAGTGATCCAGTGATGTTGCATAATGTTCCTCTGATAGTTTTGTTCATGCATCCGTAATCAGCTATTAATCTCCACATAAACATGGTGCAATGGAGTGTTTCACATGCATTAATAAGCTTCCATAAATAGTCTGAGAAAAGGATGTCTATCTCCACAGCCGAGGCATTTCAGTTCTGTGTCAAAACGACCAAAAAACGTTTGTAAAGCCAACGCTGTTTTTCCACTGTTATCCTTCGGCCTTCTGCCACTCTGTTTTAGCATCTGCTCTCTTTCTCCAACACGCTCCCTCATAATCATTATCTCCACGTATCTTTTTCCCTTTTTCTCACACATTTACACGTCTGTCTGCTAGCTGCGATGAGCCTAGAGATTGTCCTTATGAATATTTACCAACAGTAAGTTACCAAGGGCGATATGCTGAGATTTGCTCACCCCCACCCTGTTTCATGTGTATGCATGCTTATGTCTGCGGGCTTCAGACTCTCTCTCTCTGTGTGTGCGTGTGTGTGTGTGTGTTATTTCTTAGCACTCTGACTCTCCTCTAGGCAGGGTCAGGTGTTTGGATCAAACCCCAGAGTAACCTATGTTATCAGAAATGTCAACATCTCTCCCACGTACGGAGCCTGACCCACTGTAGATTCATATGCAAAGTGTTCCAGCTCATTTCATTATCTGTATTCATGGATTTCTGAACGAGAAATTGAACTCTCTCTATGCACAGTACAAGCCCTTTTCTCTGCATCGTTAGGTAACCGTCTGTACCTATAGCATACACTCTGGTTTGGCTGTAAGCATACAGTATGTGTTGCATTATGCACCCCTGCAAGACACTGCTACAAAACAGACAAGGTTGCAGCTACATTGCACCATTCTCTTCTGAGTGGCGTTAACAAGGATTTTTTTTTTCTCTCCAACACTTTTCAACACTTCACATTATTGTCCCAACAATAGAGTGGCATTCATCTGTGGAACTCAGTCAGGGGCAGCAGCGTTGAACTGGTTGTCAAGCTGACAGCCAGAGGACAGAAAGCGTATTTGATTGAAGGGTTTATAACCGGAATAAATGTGTGTAATATGATTTCTATTGAATGCTCAGTTCTGATTGTACAGTTAACACATTTAAATGTAGAGCCTTTTTTGGCACATTGGCGTTTGGTTACCCTGTGTGTACTTTAGTGGATCAAGGCTCCCCTCCAGGTTGAGAACCCACTTTTTTTCAGACAGCCCGATTGTCTGAGTGAATGTTGGTATTGTACGTTTCAGCAAAACATAGATATGTTAAAGCTTTTAGTTCCTTTTTGTGTATACTTCCAATTTACAATGTGACAATGCTGAGCTTACGGTCTCGTTAGGTTTTCAAAAACCACTTGATTAGGGTCATTTGTTAAATATGGCCAGAGGTTGAATGTCGCTCCAAAAACAAAGGGTGTAGCACCAGAGTTCCTGACAACTGCTGCTCCCTGCTAGCCATCCTTGGTTGTAGCTAGCCAGTGACGCTCAGTTTGAAAATAGGGGGTACAGTACAGAGGTGATTTACAGCAGCTCTGACCAGGAATATTAGTGTGGATGAGAAAGCACTGCAGGCAGGGACAGGAGAGGTGCGCAACGGGATAATAACGGCAGCAAGTTATATCAGCATCAGCATGTCGCAAAAAAAGCATCTGAAGTCTGAATACTTTCACCACAATCCTGCAGTTATGTGTAAAGACAAACCAAGACTGCTGACGGTGAGTTTTAGTTAGTTTACATTGAGTTTGAGTGTGTGTTTCATGATGAGTTAATAAGGAAATAAAGATCAGGATAGTAGTAACAGTAGTTCGTAAAAGAGAGAAACCTGAATGCAGAGGGTGTACGATTGTGTTTTCTGTTTGGCAGGAAAATAGACTTCAGAATATTTCCTTTGTTGACGTTTTGTTAGTTCAGTTTGTTCATTTACTACACTGAGAGCTTCCCATTTGCATTCTTCTTCGAACTGAAACTGAGGCGGCTATCTGACTATCTTGCAGTGCAAAGAGGTATTATGAAATAGGACTGGTTGGCGGGATAGCTGGTTAGCATGCTTACTTCAGTAGACATCTCTGTAACACAGTACATATACGTCAACACTGTTGTTTCTTCACATTCTTTTGTTGTGTCAGTTACATTTTTGAACACTGTAAACTAAAATTCTGGCCACATCTTACTCTTCAAAAGTGAGAGCTCATCTAGGGTACTATGTTTTTAAAGAACTAATTTTACTCCCAGCTTCATATTAAGGGCTTTCTTGTATGTGTTGTTTGGGAGGGGTTACTGCTTCACTCTCTGTTGATCAACATGTTCCAACTCTTGCCAAACTCTTAAGAGCTGCTGCTGTTTGCTTCTGCGACTTACAGAAGCTCTACTTGGCATTTCATTGGTGTTGTGCGGTGGGAGTCTCTCCGCCGCAGACGCCAACAACTTTTAATTTAAGGGTGACAACAACATTTTGGCATTCATGCCGTAGCGGCAACCAGATTACTGGATTCTTGTTTTGCAGGCCTCTTTAAAAGGTTATGGCATACTTATTGGCTGCTGCATGGATTAAGCCAAATTACATGTTTTATTAATATCTGTCTACATACCATGGACAAAGAGGTGATGTAACCTTGATCAGGGCATAGCAGTATGCATTACTAATATTACTTTGCAATGGTCTGTTGAGATGACACGGAGGGGATGCATGTGAAGGAATATTAGAAAGAATTCAACACTGCCATGCTTGCCCATTCTGTTTGGTGTGAGTCCCTCTCTGCGGGAACAGACTGATTATAACAGAGACAGACATCGAACCTCTCACCCATACCCACCCTGTCTCTCCGATGGAGCTGAGGGAAGATGTGTTTAAAAATAAATGGGTAAATATTATTTTGCTGTCAGATGCAGATGCATTCGAAAAGTCTGTTCAGACATACACCAGCCACTGGAAGTCTGGCCTTTAATATTGCTAGTCCTGCTTTTTACAGATTAAACGAAGGATCCCAGGTTTGACACGCATGTATGCTGTTTAGGAGATCACTGTTAAACACTTGTGATGTAGTAGCGTGCTTGCATCATCAAGCAGAGCCATGAGAAAAAAGCCAAATGAGATAATGGGGAATTCCTCAACTGAAGCTTTTTTCAGATTTTTCAGAATACCTATCTGCTTATGTGAGATCATGAACAGAAAACTAATGACAGCAGATCAATCCCTTTGCTTACCATCTCATACTGTATAGTTCTTATCCTTTGCTTCCAATAGTCTTTGCATCCCCTAATTGCTGTAAGAGGATCATAGTAAAAAATAATAAAAATCCAAAACACATTTTCTAAAAAGATGTATCCACATTATGTCTAAAACCTTTTCTGTGTGCTGCCTCCATACTTGTGGATACTAGGGATAAGCATGCAGTTGTAAATTCAGAAACGCACTGTGCCCAAAGTTGTTGAACCATGATCCCATGACCCCAAGCTACCCTGACCTTTGCAAGCAGAGCAAATGGCTAAAGGCTAGTGGTTGTGCTGAGAATAAGATGGGGAATAAAATATTTGAGAGTGCTTCGGAAATTACCTGTATGATAATACATTATAGAAAAAGAGAGACCAAACAAAAACGTTTTTATTGGGCAGCATGGCACAGCTCGGCTTCTTTCGTCCCATACTGGGTACGGGACCAGTGCAGCTTGTGCCTCCTTTATATTGGAAGGATTCGAAGTTTTTGTCATAGTGAGACCAGGTGTAATTACCTTGACATCATCGTCAACATGACGCAAACACGTCATTTTCTGTTGAGAACATTTCATCTGCCACCAAACAGAGGTGACCAGACAGTTGAAACAGAGGTGACTAGGGTGTGGTCGAGAATAATAACTGCAGCCCCAATTTGCTGTCACACAGGTGATGATTCAACTTATGATTCACTCTGACCAATCAATGGTCTGCAGGTTTTTGACTCCACAGGTTATTATCAGCTCACTTTGCTTGGAACCTCAAAAGAGATGATACCCAAAAAATATACCATGCAGGTACTAGGTACTATCCACAACTGAAGCCAATTAAAAGCCGAAAGAGGACAGTTCCAAATGGGATAAGTCGAGCCGAGCTTTGCCATATAAAGGAAATATGGCATTATTTTTGCTCTATAATGATATAACAACTGCTTTCGCTGTTAAAGGTACATACTATGCTCATTTTCAGGTCAACACTACTGTATATGGTAACATGCTTTAATGTTCAAAAAAACATATGTTTTTATTTTATTTTAGTTGTGCCATACTCTCTTTAAGGCCCCCTCTCAAAAAACCCAGTCTACTCTGACTGGTTAGCTCCTACAGGCCTGAGGAAGCACCGTTCACCGTATTTGAGCATCACCTTCACTGCTGCCGTGCTGGGGGGATTGCAGAGGGTGGTGACTGTATAGTTGTCACAACATTAAGGAAATCCCAACGGCTCGTTTGAAGGCAGATTCTGAATACAGGTTGGATGCATTTCACTGTCGATTAAGCATTTTAATAATTTAGAGATCATGCTTTGTAATCCGAACAGATTGATGTGATAACATTTGCAAATATTTGCATATAAATATTTATCAATAGGCTAGTTACTCGCCTAATTTTTCTGATATAATGTAAATATGACTCAAGACTTACACTCTTGTAGCATACACACACACACACAATCCAGAATGTAGGACTACACATTACAAAGAGACACAATACCTGCAATAAAGGAATGGTCTAAAAAAATCCAAACCCAGGTGAGCAGAAGTCTGAGGGTTGTAATAATTACAGCAGCAGTTCCACCACCATCATTATGCAGAAACCTAATCAATGGTCATTACGCTTAAGGGGGGGCTGCGATGTTGTTAATGAATAGTTCCAATGAGCAGTGAGCTCTGTGTATGTGTATGTGTGCCAGTGGTTAGTGTTAATGTCTCTAATGAATAGATGTGGCACACACAGCCTGTGGACACCTGCTGCCGCCATTAGTCCCAAAGAGCAGACTAATCACCCCGGCTTTCAAATCTGAGCAGGTTATTCAGTGTCCCTCAAACTTGAGCACCCTTCATTACACAGAGCATGAGTGTTTGGGGATAATGCCGCCTTATTCAGATATATTCTCCTTCGAGAGGCAGTGGCACATTCTTTGCAGACCTTAAGAATAAACTAGAGCAGCTATGAAATGGCAACCTGCATTGACAAAGAGGCACGTGTCCTCGCACATTCACACTTGTTACCATCTGTTGCCTCCCACTTCGTCTATACCTTACTCTGCTCCCTTTCTCTTCCTTTGCCAGGCTCACTGATGAAATCATCCTCCCAATAATTTCAACAATCAATGCGCAGTGAATCCCAGTTCCTACCTGTTCCCATGGCTACTAGACAGAGAACTGAACTCTGGGAGATGTAGTATTTTTTCTTTATTGGTCTGACTTCACTGGTTCTTTCTTGATGCAGTGGCATTGCGGTATTGCTCATCCTTCATTTAATTTCATTTTTATTTATTGAAAACTTCACAAAAAGACATTGA
>CAEMYA010000018.1:11185912-11198460 GCA_903131615.1 Diplodus sargus
AAACAACTGAAATCATTAAAGAAACTAAGAGGTAAACAACTGAAGTCATCAAAGAAACTAGAATGTAAACAACTGAAATCATTAAAGAAACTAAAAGGTAAACAACTGAAATCATCAAAGAAATAAGGACATTAACAACTGAAATCAAAGAAACAAGGATGTAAAAAACTGAAATCATTAAAGAAACTAAGAGGTAAACAACTGAAATCATCAAAGAATCAAGGAGGTAAATAACTGAATCAAAGAAAAAAGGATGTAAAAAAATTAAATCATTAGAGAAACTAAAAGGTAAACAACTGAAGTCATTAAAGAAACAAGGATGTAAAAAACTGAAATCATTAAAGAAACTAAAAGGTAAACAACTGAAATCATCAAAGAAACTAGGATATAAAAAACCAAAATCATTAAAGAAACTAGGATGTAGACATTAAAATCATAAAAAAATAAAATCATTAAAGAATTAAGGAGCTAAACAACCGAAATTTCAGAGAAAACTAGGAGACAGCAATAAAAGGTAAAATGCATGTTAAGTTAAAATCAACAATGTTAAAAAGTAAAGGGGATATATACTGACAAAAAGACAAATGAATAAAATGATAAGAGCAGTACTCAATAAAAGTAGCAATTCAATCCTGGATTTTAGAAACCATCCAGATATGGTCATGCGATGAACATGTAGAGAAGAGTCTTGTTGGGTGGGGTTGGGAGCAAGATTGGGTGTTGCGCGACCAAGACACAGAGAGGAAGAGAGAGGGATGACAGCTGCGGGAGATGTTGAAAGATTGAGCGTCAGGGGTTACTAGTGCCATGGTTGCGCTGCAGGACTCAGCTGTGAGCTGCTGATTTACAAGCCTTGAAGGACAGCCACCCACTCTGCAGCCATGAAAGACAGTGGAGAGGAGGTCTCATCTCCTTTTCTACCTCACTATTATTCTGTCTCCTTTACAGCTCTTATCTGGTCTCTCTCTGTCTCTCTGTTCATTTTCTTCCTCCATTTCTTGATCTGGTTATCATTCTGAATCAGCCCACTATGTAACAGTTAAAACCAACCTCCAGCAAGGTGAATAATGATGAGAAATTGAAATAATTACACCTGAGGGCACAGTCAGTCTCTCTGTGAATTTATCTGCCTCCATACACACGCATTTATTTGATTGGTCAGTCTGGCTGTACTTCCCTTGTTGGTAATGTGACTGAGATGTGTGTTATCAAAAGGCTGCAGGCCTCAGTGCACTGGCAGGAGCAATGGAGAGAAGGAAAGAAACCACACACAGGAACTATAGCCTGCTTCCAGGAACCACCACATCAACCCTCTCACACACACACACACACACACACACACACACACACACACACACACACACACACACACACACACACACACACACACACACACACACACACGCACACACACACACACACACACACTGTATCTGAGCCTGTCTCTACACACCACCCTCTCTTTATCTCAGTAGGCAGAAGCAACAGTTAGTGATCACATGACCACAGGAGTCTTTCCTCTTAGCTGTTAGCTGGTTAGCTCAGGCTCAAAGTAAATGTTAAATAGAGGAAGTAGAGTTCGAGTAGAATGAGTGCAGTTTGTGAAATGTTTTTTTGTTCCACTCTTTTCGCTATTTAAACAGAGCACACTGGTGGACAGCACACAGAGCTACAAAAGCAAGAGAGACAAGGGAAGGAGGGGAGGGGATGCTGTTGCCGGGGCAACCGGAGCCGCGGCAGTTGTCATCATGAGGCTTCTTCTGCATTGTGTTTATGCGTGTGTGAGGACACAGCGCGTGTGTGTGAGTTCACCCTCCTCTCTCCAGACAGGAGGCGAGGACATCCCCCTCTAACACTGTGCCAACGGAGAGAGGAAGAGAGAGAGAGAGAGAGAAGCAGAGAGAGAGAGAGAGAGAAGCAGAGAGGGAGAGAGAGAGACTGAAACCCCATAATGCACTGCACGCTGCAGGGCTGAAGTCGTGCAGATTCATCAGTTCCTGTTCGGAGGGATTGTGTGTGAGCGCACACACACACACCTCGTACACCCAGACCGAGTGCAAGAGAGACAAACACAGACGACCAGGCAGGTAAGACGGCTTTTATCTGACCGTGCGGACAGCCACTGGGTTTACAGCGTGGTGTGTTGCTGCCTCTTGAGAGGAGGAGCGGGGAGAGTTGCTCTACAGAGACGACAGGGTGTCATTAATATTTGACATGTTATGATTCCGACAACTTCCTTGCCTGTTGCTGGTGATGCTGCTGTTGTGTTTTTTTCTTCTTCTTCTTCTTTTTACTTGGAAAGTAAGAAGTGTGGGGGATTTTTAAGGGTATTTCCTGAAGAGATTAGAAATAGCTGATAAGCAAGTGAAATATCTGTTAGTTTATGCCTGCCGCTGGCTTTATTCTTTCTTTTTGCATGTTTTTTTTCTTTTTTTTTTTGCTTCCAGCTTGCAGATACGGTTCAACTGTAGCTAATTTGAATATTCTGGGAAGGTTTGGCAAGCAGCAGAGCTGGTGCACACTGTAACTTTCAGGAGAGAGAGCACAGTATTCATGTCCATTCATGTTATAGAATAGTTGGACATTATAACAGGAATGTAGCAAGTTTGATTTTTGTCTGATTTCCAAAACTGTAGTGAAACAAATTGTGCGATTTGAAATATAAGCCTGATGTGCCCAAACAAAAATCTCACATCACAGTGATGCATTTTAAGTGACACTTTCATGACGACGATCACTGATGAGGATTAAACTTCCGAAAGCTCTTTGTAATCAAAATGTATTATACTGAGATGTTTGTCCCATGAGATTTTAACTGCTTAAATAACCTAAGCTTGTTTTTGTGTCTGGAAGTGACGTAAGTGTGAGCTGACTGGCGCGTTAAAAAAGAACGTGGGTTTCTCCATTCCGGGGTCATTTTGTGGTTTAACGGCCAACGAGGCTTGTGACCATATCTGTTGCACCAGAGACACAGACGGGCTGGAGAGCACGATTGCAGCAGCTCAGGGCAGGGACTCTTAAACTTTACTGCCCTCGGACTTGAATGGGAAATTTCACTCCTCTGCCCTGGGACCTCATTGTGAAATGGTGATCCAACGCTGTCATGTGGAGACACAACAGAAGGTCAACATGAGCGCACGGACTGAGAGTCTTAAGTTAAACCTTTATTCCAAATGGACATCATTTAAATGTCAGTCATAGAGATCGCCGAGGAAAATAAAAATAACTGAATAACACGGGTTGCATTATCTCCAAATTACACAGCGCGGGGTAATTTTATTTATAGTGTCCTTAAAGTCTCACAGGAGCTTTGAGCCTTTTTAACTTGTGTGTCTTGCACCTTCTGACAGGGTCTATTATGTGGATGTGGGAAGTTGTTTATGCAGAGAGCCCTGTAACAGACTATGCAAAGAGCTTTTTTTGCGGCTCGGGATATAAAATGCAAAAAAGCCATAATGCAGATCAGACAAAAAAAAAAATCTTTTGAATATTCAGTTTGTCTCCATTTAGCTCTGACAGAGCACAGCTTCTGTCTGCACTTCCCCTGCAGAAATCCACCTGTCAAAACTCAAAATGGAGAAGCTCCTCTTTTTTTTTTTATTATGGTGCCTGTCATTAAACCCCCTCTCCTTCACTATCTTTGTGTGTCGCCTAATAGAATTATCCACCAAATGCCTATGTGACAGTAGCATCTATATCTCTGCCCACGCGCGGTAATAATTCAGCGTTGGTGTTCGGGAGGGCTTGAATCCGCCTGTTGGAGGTATATACATGTATGTATACTGCAGTCCTCTGGGTATATATGGTGTTCTTGAAAGTGTGTTTTCAGATGAAGCTGAGAGATACTGTGAGTAAAAGATGGAAGGAACAGCAGAAGGATGTATGTCTGTCTTTGGTTATAAGTCGAGGAGGAGGTCACGCCACAGTTATTTCAGTGGTGAGTTTCTGTATTTGGAGGCTTTTGAACAATGCTAATTCACATATATCCAACCGCTGCTCTGTTGTAGATCTCTGTGTTGACAGACTCAAACATTGTTTTCCCCCTTGGAGCCCCAGAATATGTTGATACCAGAGCTCAGAGCTGTTCAGTCAAAGGAGAAGAAGAAGAGAGACACAGAGGTTCCGCAAGGTCGTGTGGTTTCAACATCCAGAAATAGCTCCTGCTGTTTGAAGATCATCTGTTTAATGATTTGACCTTAGACACTCAACAATAGAGCAGAGGTCTGTTCTGAATGCTGAAAACCTCTTGGAGTCACCCCGGGTCGCCCTGCTGGATTTTCCATTTGGTAAGATCCTTGAGGTTCTCCAGTAGATATTCTTTTGCTCTCGGTCCAGCTCTGGCTTTGCTTAGCAATGTGGATCAAAGATGATATATGGATCCAGATCTCCTCCAACTTTAGCTCCTCCTGTCTTTGTTCTCCTTCTCCCTTTTTTTTTGTTCTCCCCTCACTCCTGTCTTTAATGATCTGGAACACAAGGGACACATGTTCATATATCCGTGGCCCCATTTTGATGATCAGAACAAGGGAGGATGTGAGGGACACTGGCTCGAGTTGGAAAGCGGCGCCTCGAAAGTCCTTTTAATTCTCTGCCGCGTACACAGACATCAGCAGAGCAGTGAGCAGGAACCTTAGTGTGCATTAAATTATCTGCAATTGCAGCAATTATCTGCAAGTCCAGAGCCTTTCACTGTGCCTTGTCTCTTCATCACTGCGTCTTTCCCTTTGGACTAGAAGCCCGCCGGTGGAAAGTACATATGCTCAAGCACTGTACTCAGGCGTGATTCTGAAGTACTTGTTATTTCCATTTTATACTACTGGTATAAGCACTTCTGCTTGACTATGTCTCGGGGGAACAGGGGCTTTGCAGATTCATATTTTAAAACAATGAGCATTTAAAATAGAAGGCCCTGTTGTATAATAAATTAAAACTGTATATTTAATCTTGCTTGGATTTGCTCAATTACGGCCAGCTGCAACATCAGAATGCTGCATATATGTTAATGCAAAAATAATATACTCGGCCACACAGCCTCCGTAGCCTGTTTTTTGCAGCACTCAATACTTCTGTGCTAATGGCGCTAATGAATTTGTCCTAAAGTGCCACCTTTAAAAAGAACTTGTGAACTTGGTTACAACATGGGAAGTAGTGTGCACAATATGCTTATTGTTCAAATGGCTGAGTGGGACAAGTTCACCCAAAGATGAAAATTCAAGATCTGCTCACCCCCCTGTGCCGATGGAGAGGCAGGTGAAGTTTTGTAGTCCACAAAACATTTCTGAAGCTTCACAGTGAAAGAGTGTTGCAGCATTCTCCCAATCTACTGAAGTAGCTACTATTCAAATGGCTCCATACAGCTCGTCCGGCATAATCCAATCGACTTGAAGCCTCGAGATCTAAAGTACATTTGAAAGACTAAGATCACGCCTGGACAAGTGGTATGGAGCCTTATTTTCCTTTTTTTTCTGGCTGTTTTTTAGGTTTTCAAACAATTTTTGAACTGTTTCTATTAGTTGGAATAAAAGAAACACCAACACCATTTTGCAAGCTTGAAAGCTGTTAATGTACCCTGTCTGGAACCTCGCTAATGGCAACAAACCTGACCTTGCAGTCCCTCTAGGCTCTACGGAACATCTCAGCAACTTTTGGTTCATCGTTTTTGTTTCTGGTCGCAACTTAACTGTATTGGCTCCCTCTCACTGCTCATCAGCACCACTTTCGGCCCAAAGGGTTCAAACCCCAGCCTGTGGCCCTTTGCTGCATGTCATTCCCAGCCCCTCTTTCCCCTTTTCTGACATCGATTCAGCTGTCCTGTCAATTAAAACCAAAAAGCAAAAAAAAAAAAAAAGTTGCCAAAAATAAACAGAAAATGACTAAATAAAATTTGAGGGGCAGACAGACAAAGTTTGTTGCCTGCTGGTGAACATAATGGTGCATTTGGCAGCTGAAGAGACTGATATTTTTACTCAGGGGTTGGTGGACACCAGATCAGACCTAACAGGAGAGTAAAAATTGGACTTAAATTCGCCAGGTCACCAGAAACACGACTCCAAATTAACAGGGATATAGCTCCGGGTCTGCTGGATGAGTCAATTGGCAACTAAGTTCACCATAACAACTTTGTAGGGTGATAACGTGTCGACGTTATGTTTGCAGCTTGTTTTCACTGCAGCCAAGTAGCCCAAAAAAAATCTGTAAATAGAAAGTACACTGTGCTGGAAGCATGTTTTTATTATTATGTAAAGTGTAATTTAGAATTTTTTGAAACAATTGAAGGTTGTAATGGAGTATGTCCAGATTGCGATATTGCTAGTTTTGCATCGGTAAAATGTGTTTTACTGCTGGTACAGTAGTAGAAGATGTTGCGTTGCGTATGTTTGAAAGCCGTTGAGCCATTGAAGTGTCCACGAGCAAGAAAATCCGTAGCTGACCTCCAGCGTGTGCCCTGAGTGAGGCAAAAGAAAACAAATAATTCCTGACAGAGCATAACTCATCAGAGGAAGCTGTTTTTCCAGAGAAAAACGCTCTCGCGTCCTGCAGTTTTAGACACCATCTGTGTTCTGGATGATCACAATACAACATGCCCGGAGACACTTGGAGACGCTGCATCGTGTCCCCGAGTCAGTGTCGTCCCTGGAAAAATACAACTGCAGGACCTTTTTTGGGAACGTGTCGGTGACGGCTCTAGAATCTAAATTCCATATTCCCGGCGTCTGTAGTGCGTCGCTTTGACTCTATGAACGGATTGATAAATATTTATAGAAGCCGGAGCTAAACATTAACACTTAGAGCAGCACAGATCCATCATAGGTGCTTTTGAGGGCAGGCTGCAGGCTGCTGTTCAATCAACACCTTTCCCTTACACACACACACATGCACACACACACACATGCACACATAAGCCAATACAGTGATAAATTCCAAACACCCTGATATATTGCGGCCACAAGTCAGTGATGTGGCTCTGAGTCACTTGGTTACACCCACCCGACACACACACACACACACACCTCCGCGAAAAACACACAACGCCTCGCGCTCACACATGCTCACACAGACACACAAGCACCTGACGTAGTGTTTGATGGAGTTAGACACCATGGCAACAGAGCTGTGACTCTTGCTGTCCTGTGAGTGGACTGAAGCTGTGGAGGAGGGAGGAGAGAGAAAGCTACCAGCTAGCACCGCTACTCAAGTGCAGCTATTATTGTTCCCAATCTCCCTCTCTCTCTCTCTCTCTCTCTCCCTCTCCATCCTTTGCTTTTTTCCTCCTTCTTCTTTTCTGTCTCCGGCCACAACTGCTCCTCACATGCCGCATTTATTTCTCTTTTCAAACGCAACACAGCGGCCCGTGTGTTGAAAGGAACTCAACCAGAGGAAGTGGAGAAGAGGTCAGCAGGCATGTATTTTTAAAGCCATCGATTGTGCAAAAAAACCCAAAAACAAACCCTGACACATCATCAGAGGGAACGGCGCCTGATTCGATCGGCCCACAACTAGACGGCGCTCCGCATGGCGTCTTATTTGTTGACATATTATTTTTATCTCGCGCTCTCACTCGCTCGCATCTCCCTCTTTCAATCACAAAACAAAATGAACTCCTCCTCTCACTCTCTCTCTCTCTCTCTCTCTCTCCTTCGCAGACTCTGTTTAACCCTTTTTATTTAAATCTTCTGTCTCTCTTCCTCTCTCTGTTGCTGTCAGTCATGTTTTTATAAAGGCAGCAGGCGCAGATAAGGAGAGCAGAGGGAGGTGGAGGCAGGTGGGGAGGGGTGTGTTTGTGTGTGTGTGTGTCTGTGTGTGTGCAGGTGGACAGGTCTCACCAACAGCATCTGTATGAGATTTACAGCCTGCAGATACAGATGGTGGAGAGCCACTGTGAAAGGGTAGAGAAGAGAAAAGGGGGGGAGAGGGATGTGTTGGAACAGTGCAGGTGAATTGCATTTTTTTGGGGTTCTCCGGTAGCATTTTCACGGTCTGATTGCCAGCATTTGTTAACACACGCGCATGCATGCAAGACGCACACGTGCACACACACACACACACACACACACACACACACACACACACACACACACACACACACACACTCTCTCAGGCAGTGTGAAATTGTGGGAACGTGGCTGTTGACAGTAGAAGTTTGTCTGAGTTAAGTTCCCCCCCACCGTCCCTCTCCTCTCCTCTCCTCCCTCTTTCGCGTTCGATCCAAGCGCGAGCTGTGAAAGGTGAACTCGCAGCCTGCTGTGGATAAATTATGTGTGACATGTTTAGCTGTGCAGCCTTATATGGAGCCTGGCGTATCTGAATACAGTAGGGCTCTGCCAAGTGGGAGAGGAGGGAGAGAGAGGAGAAGGAGCGAAGGGAGTGAAGGACAAGGGAGGGAAAAGGAGGAAGAGGAGGAGGAGGAGGAGGAGGAAGGAAAAGAGGCAGGGGAGGGAGAGAAAGCAAAGGAAAGAGGGAGGGGGCTGTGACGGAGGGAGTGAAAGAGAGGAGTGCCGCGAAGCAAGCATGAGGTTTTCACTTTCCGTTCTCCCCTCAGCAGCAGTCAGATGAGTCCGTGCAGAGATACAGTAAGTCCTCGCTGTTTACTGTGTGAGTGTGTGTGTCTGTGTGTGTGTGTGTGTGTGTGTGTGTGTGTTCATTTGTTTAGACTTAACTTGTCCCTGCGCAACATTCTCTGGCATTTCATTTTTTATTCACCATCTGGATGTTGAGAGTGATGTGTTGATGTGTGTTTGAGTTGAGTTATATTGCATGTTTGCAAGTAGGTGTGTATGAGTGTGTGTGTGTGTGTGTGTGTGTGTGTGTGTACATATGCAGATGGCCACCGTGCTCGACTGCTAATGTGTGGCAGTTTGAGGCGGGACGTTTTTTTTTTTTTAATGTGGAAAAGAGCTGAGCGGACAAAAGACTGGGTAACGTTAGTGTTTAATGTTCCGCAGAGTAGTTAACACGCACACACGCACAAAAAAACAAAAAAAACATGCTCACAGTGACACACATTCCCGTTCCTGGCAGACTGCACTCTTGTCTCTCTCTTTCCCTCTTGGACTACACTGAAATCCCTGTTGTTGTGTGACTCCTACTGTTAACACGAAAGCGAAATGTGCACTTGCAGCTTATGGATGAATGAATGAAAACACACACACACGCACGCAGACACACTCAAAAACACACACATATGAACAACCCTACCGTACACTCCTCCTGTGTAATGACTGGACTACTGGGTGTTTACACTACGGCTGCCCTCAGGAAATGATTACACTCCAGCGTCGCTCAGGCCGCCTGTACCAGTCTGAACCACACTGACACACACACAAACACACACACACACACTCTCTTAAAAATAATCATAGAATTGTGTGTGTTGTACATAACGCCCATAAAGTTAACATCATTTGGGTGTAAAGTTTCTGCACCCCCCCCCCCCCAAAAAAAAAAAAAAAAAAAAAAAAATCTGAATCTGAGTGATTTAATTGGATGGAGTTCAATCACATGATGGATTCATACACCGCCGTAAAGAAAACAATAAAATAAAAACAGTACAACGGACGGCTTCGTTTTGAATTTTCAGTGCGAGCAGGATTTAAGAACACGTTTGTTTACTCTGCATTTAAAGGCTTAATTACCGAAAACAGATTGAAAGTGTCTGAAACGCATTAGCTTCGGGGTCTGAACACTTTTTTTTTTTCCTCAAATGAATCTTCTCGACACGCAGCTCATTTGACACGTGCGTGCTGTGCAGGAAGTTGAGTTAGGTGTCACCTGCTCCGATGACACGTTGGAGGTTCAGCTCTTCGTCCAGTGAGTTTTTATGTAGCTTCCTCTTCTTTTATCGTTCCTCCACTGCGGTGGTTAAAACTTAACCGAAAAGAGAATTAACAGAGTTGTTTGCCTTAATGAACAGACTTGTTTAGCTACACACTGAAAGGCAGAATGAGAAGGATTTCTGTATCTGCCCCCACCGTCATTTTTTTCTGTCTTTGGGATGTTTTAGGCGTCAGCCTTCGTGCAGTGGGTGTGAAGCCTCCCAGCCAATAGCGGCATGGTAAGCACGCATCCAAGAGCACTAGTCTTCAGGTCACCGTGGCGTTAACCCTTCACAACTTTCCCTCTTGTAATCAAAAGTCTTGGAGCTGTTGTGGCTCGCACACTGCACCGCCGGTCATCAACAGGGGGTCGCACATTGTAAAATCACACATGCAAACGTGACGTGGGATTGACTCATCTGGAGCGGAAAAAACAAGGAAGAAAGTGAAGAGAATGAGTGACTGCGAGCGACAGACACGTCCGCTCTCATCGGCTGTGGGTCGCTCATCGCTCCCTGACCCGTCTTTGGCAACTCGACCCCGTAGCAGACGTTGACCACACGTCGGCAAACGGATCCCGCGCGCCAATCTTCCGTCACAGGAGCGCGTGCCGATTCACCTCCGATCTGGAGAAGATCTCCAAAAACCATCAGCAGGTCGGAAGATCAGGGCTAAAATCTGAACTCATTCTGCCTTTCAGAATAAAAGCCTTGCAGTGGTTTGCTGGCAAAAAAAACAAGTTGCAAAACTTTATTGCAGCTCTAATTTTATGACAAATTAGATCAAGGGAAATTATAACAAGACCTTAACTTTGGGAATAGAGAGCGTCATGTTGTTTCAATGTTGATGAAAGTCTGTTGGTGGCCTGACAATTAATACGTACGTTGGAGGGAACACCCTGTGAGTCTTTTTATTTACCCGTTTATTTTCGGAGCGGAACGACTCGTCTCGTGATTTTATGATTTACCAACTGATGCTGCAACAGACACTGCGTCTGTCTATATTCTCCCCGAACACGCCCTCTCCTCACCCTCTCCACACCTCTCGTCTCCCTCTCACAGTTTCACTTCCCCACCGCTCCCCTGTCTCTCTCCCTCTCTGCAGCTGTCTGTCTTACTCTCTGGTCTTTCTGCCTTGTTTTTTCTCTTTTTTACGGCTCACTTTGTGTGTTTTCTCTTTCGGCGTCTGACTCTTGGCGGGTTGAAAGAAAAAAAAAAAGCTTCTCTGCAGATCAGAGCCGGCAGATCTACAAGGTCATTAGAGTATAGAGCCGAGCGAGAGCGCAGAGGCACTCAGATACATACTGAATTTCACAGCGCACACGACTCCGACTAAACAACCCGGCGCGAGGGAAGAAAGAGACTCTAACAGAGGAGAGGGAGGGGATGCGTGTAACCTGCATTTGACTGCGCTGATTTACAAGGAAAAATAAGGAATGTTTTTTCTATGAATTTGTCCTCTTTTCTCTCTTTTTCCTCCCCCACCTTCCCTCGTCTCATCCCACAACTAATCTGTCCTTTAGAAGTGATGTCATCCCCCTGCTGTCCTCAGCAGGCACAGGGGCAGTCTGTCGAATGCAGATGAGCGCTGCTGTTCGTGTGTGCGCGCGAGGAGGAAGCGTGTGTGCGTGTGCATAATGACACGAGCGCCACGACACCCCTCATTTACATTATTCAATTATCAAGGAAAAAAAAGAGAAAACAGGGCGGATGCTCTGATCAAGGTGACAGCAGAGGGATGTGAGTGGAGCCGACTTTGAGTCCCGAGCCCCCTCAGAAAATGAACACAAAGCGTCAAACTGGCAGACAGACAGTCAGTCACTCGGGCGAAGGGTTGGGGGGGGGAGTCCTGCGAGGCCATTTGGCAAGTGGCAAAATCACAGTGAGTCAGTCAATGGCGTATGATTGCTGTTTTCCCTGCAGTCTGCAAAGCTGTCACCGGACTAATGCACACGAGTGGAAGATGTAATCTATAGTAAATACAGTTGGCTCCATGGAGGAGCCCTCTGTGATTTCCACAGATTAAGGTGTCAAACTGAATCACCGGTCACAGACAGCTGAAGAGTACAGATTATTCCTCGTTTGGACCGATTACAAGTCGGGGATCCGGCACTTCATGCGTGTGGTGTCGCGATTTTGGAAAACTGATTGCAGATATTTTCTCTTTTTTTGGGTGGAGGCGTCCGCCCCCATGACAACAGGTAGAATTGAACCACAGAAGGCTAAATCATCAGCACCAATCATCTTCATCTACCGAGCTTCATAATCTTTACAACAACTCTGCAGCCATTCAGCTCCTAATCAGCGGATCATCTTGCTGTTACAGAACCGTCTCCTGTCAAGGATTATCCAGTGCCATAAATTATTCTTATCTTGCTGCACTTCTTATTGTATCCCTCTCTGTCTGAATCTCACTCTGCTCCCATCTCATTATACGCTGAATATCTCCACTCCGTCTGCCTGTCTGTCCATCTCGTTTCTTTTGTTTTCATCATCCTCTTGTTCACCTGTCTGCCTGCGTGGCTCAGTCCCTGTCCAGGTTGTCAAGAAACACAGCGCAAGTGAAAAAAAAATGAAAAAAAAGAAGTGAAATATTGTGTGTGAGTGTGTGTTTGCTTTTTTTCTTTTTTAAAGTCTGATAAAGGGCCACGTGCTTGAAATGCCACATGCGGAGGTGGTAAAATTTACACAAGGGAGCTTATTTCAAAGTGGGCAGCTCCTTTTTTTTTTTTTTTAT
>CAEMYA010000018.1:11198584-11213785 GCA_903131615.1 Diplodus sargus
CTCACACACACACACACCTCCTCCATTGCTATTCCTGAGAGGAGTAGACTGGTCTGGCAGTGGGTTGGTTTATGTCCATGAACTCAATGACACCCCTCGCTACCGCTGCATTACACCACAGTGGCACTACCAAAGCAGCCACACTGCAGTGAAGATAAGAGGAGGGAGCAGTTGAAGAGAAAAAACAAAAAAAAGATGTATGCATAACCCTAACACACACACACACACACACACACACACCACACTAACGAAGTATCTAAATCATCTCACATCCCTATTCATGTGGGCGTCTGCCATAACTGCCTCGCCCTCCCTCCCTTGTCTCTCGCTCCGTGAACGTCAGGCTGTTTAAACACTTGCGCTGATATCACAGTGCAGACGACAGCTTGCACACGTGCCACTTGACTGCCCCCGTCGCCTCCCCTCCCCTCTGTTTGTCTTACAGCTGAAGGAGGGGAGTCGTAGATCGTGTGTGTTCATGTGTGTGCGTGCGTGGTAGAGAGCTGGGGCACGAGTTGATAGTTGATAGCTGTGCATATGCATACATATTACTCATGTGGATGTGTCCTGAATATAAATGCACCGGCTGACCTTCCATTCATCTCCGTAGTCGCACATCCCCCCTCCGTAGGTGATGCAGGATCTGCTGTCTCATGGTTTGTGGTCAATACTAATGCGCGCGTGTGAGAACAGGATGACGTCTTAGATTACCCTGATGGTACAATCCGTGGAAACATCACGGTAATGGGGTATCATTTTGAGAATGACCAGCGCTCAGCCCCGAGAACGGCCGGATCAAGTCTCAGACTCACATGGGTGGGACCGGGCGTTTTGGTTGAAAGGGTTCAGGTTTGAGCGTCAGTAATACTGTTGCCCCCTTGGCAAGGTGTTTGAGCTCATTAATGCCACCGAGATGTCCGTCACGAAATGTTACGGTGGCTGAGAAATGTTATGGGGACCAAATGCTACATCTTTGGCTAAAGTAAAAGAAGAAACTTGGCCGGCTTCCATTATTCACTGTCATGTGACTTAATGTTTTCTTAATGAGCCATGTCGCCATTATTGATGAGGATATTATGTAAATCTGACATATTACTTATATTTAAAGAAAAAAAAACAAAAAAACCTGAGATCTCACCCCGCTATGCTCGGGATGTCACGATTTCAACTCTGAAGAGAAAATCGATCAAAATGAGAGTTTAATTTCAATTACTGGAGCAAAAGCAGGATCTGTAAGATAACATTTTTTCACTCCTGTACTACATAACAAAAAATGACATAAACAACGTTCTGCTACAAACATGCTATTTAATAGTTTGTTCCTAACTGAGTGCACTGTGACCCAAAAAGTAATAAACCGATTACATAAGTGGCAGCAATGACTGCCAAACAAACACACACACAAAAAAAAGTTGAATTAAAGTATTAAAAAAGTGCAAAAACAAGATACTTAACTTTACAGTTTTATATGCATGGAAAAGAGAAAACTTCTGTAAAAATGCTGACTTATTTGCTGTAAAATGAAAAAATAGGCTTTTTTTCTTGTCTTGACACCTGTAGAGCTCAAGGCACAAGAAAACTGCAAGAAAACATTTTAGCTTGTTAGAGCTCCTGTAAACATTATGCTCTTATTAGAATAAGTCTTCGCTAACCCACTATATTCCAACAGTGATCTCTGTTATAGACCCCTTTATCCAATGAAGACATAGACCGGCGGTCCTGTCTGCTCTTGATTGGCAGACAGGAGGTTTCTGATGGGATTGTTTGCGGCAAACGGACAGAGAGCTGGCTAAAAACAATGACGGCGCTTACAGCAGCTCAAATAAAAGAAATATAATATCAGATGTTCTTCTACAGTACACTCCGACTCAACAATGGAAACTTTTGTGACCGCTCGAAAGGGTCTGTTGGTGAGTCAGATTAGCATGGCAACAAGAGCTTAACAAACAACAAAAACAGCAAATAGTATTAAATCGGTAACTTTGACTAAATCCGGTGTTTTATAAGGTTTGTTTCTTGTCAGCAAATTGTGTCATCAACTTTGATAAACATGGGAAATCATGAATTAGCACACAACCCCTCAGGGTCCACCTTAACTCCTGGCCTGTGTCAAGTGATCAGCCAGCTGATGGTCAGCAGCTTTCTGATTTCCGGTCACGCTGCCTCAAAAAGAAACTGAAAAAAAAAGCTGAGGACAAGATTCACAGAATAATGTAGAAATGGAGGCCTTTTGCTGGATCAAGCTGTGCTTAACTGAGAATTCTGTTTACTGCCAGATAATTTTGTGCCTCGTCTGACATTTTTGCGCGTGACTCTGGCATTTCCATTCCATTTCGGTCATCTCTATATTAATCCTGCACTCATTCCATACTGCTACCCTATAAACATGAAATATAGAAGACTGAAAGTAATGCTAGCCCTCGATAATGTCACATTATCATCAGCATTTCTTTTTATTTGTCAGCCTGCCGGCCCGCCTGTGTTTCTGTGGTTCGTTCCAGCTGTTTGGTTGCCGTCCTCTCATCTAATTTTCAGTGGCATTTTAAATGAATTTTGTCCATAAATCTGTTCCTGTCTTCCTTCCAAGAAGCCGTGACGTTGGCTAAAATTATTGGCACACCCAAAACATTTTTGAAAGACAAGACTCTGCTTTTAAGAGCAACAGGTCAAGCGGCTAAAACGACTCCTAAGATAGCTGTGGGCAGCAGAGGATTCACCAATGAGGAGCATTCGATGTGTGACTCTGGATATGTCCTATTTTCCTCTGGGTTTTGGGGTGTTTATCACAAATGGTACATTTCTTCATAGCCTAGGTTTTCAAAGGTATCTTCTACTTAAGTTTTCAATTTAAATCTTCTTGTCATAGCTCTTTTCTCGACAAAGCAAACTCGGCTCTGGCCCGATATCAGGCTGTGGCAGAGCTGATTTGTGAAAATACTGTTCAAGTGTGAAGTTGGACAATGTAGGTCAAGGAGAATATGAAAGGGCCAAACTCTGTTGACAGAACATTATGAGCAATTTCTCATGTAAGGTTCTCTCGTCCTTGTCAGTGAAATAGGATACAGGTTTCGTTGTCTTCAAGAAGGTTGCTGAACTACTCAGGGCTGTCTGTCAGTGTGTCAACCTCGGTTCGATAGCTGCAAAAATGGAACTCCTCAGAGTTGTGACAACAAAGAGTTAGTTTTGTGGTGACAACGTTTTTATTTTATTTTTTATTTTGGTCGGATTAAAGGTGTCACTGATCACCAATTTTGGGATACGAGTACAGACCAGGAAAGAGTCATTTTGAGAAACCTTTGGTTGATGCCACTCTAGAAATTCATATTTCAAACACTCAGGGCTCTTCAAAACATAGCACTGGAATTGATTTATAACTAACAATTCAATGCTATTTTCTCTGTTGTGTTATGTTAAGCCAGTGAATAAATATTAGTCAAGTACGTTTCTGCAAAACAACAGATAAGTTCAAACTGGGCTTTTATTTATGTCACAACTTTACATTTGTTAAGGTTAAATTTTCTATTTCAACGCTGTTCTTATTCTCTCTTTAGGTTCCTGCAACCTGCCTTGGTTAGGGTTGGGAAAACAGCATGGTTTGGTTTAACATACCTGTGTTGCTTGCCACGCTCACAGAGTGGTCGCCACAAAATCAGCCGGAATTGTCTCTAAGGCTCCTTAAAAAATACATTATTTTTTTCTGCTAAAACTGTTGGAAATGTGTGCAGGTCTCCTTTAAAAAACAACCAGTTTGGGTGCCCCTGTAGCTCAGTCGGTTGAGCTTGCAAACCAAGTACAGAGGCTTTGTCCTCACTGCGTTGGCCTCCAGGTTTCCCTAAAAATATCCAGTAGTGTGGCTCAAAGCCCTATCCGTCCATTTGCTAATTACCGTTTGGTAATGCTAATAGGAATGAAATGTGCACGTGATATGCCACATTTGGTACTCATGTCAACGTAAACTGCTAACATGATATCCTGGTGACTGGGCTGGCTATTTAGCCACGCTAACTCAACGTTCATCGTTGGACCGAAGTCACATTTATTTGGTCTGAATGTATCTTAGTAGAAGATCCTATATTTCCTCATTTCGCACAACCAGAACTAGGAGTGAAACACAACTCCAACATAAATGTTGAGTTAATGAGCTTAAACATTAGCCACTTGAAAAGCATGGTCCTTGTGCTGTCTTCGGGCGTATAGCTAGTTGTCATCAAGCAGGTTGAGATCTTTAAATGCAAGTAATATCTACAGGTTTCACTGCTGATCTTTCCAGTTCTGTCCAGCTTTGATTTTTGTGGTTTGTTGTTTGTTGTTTTGTTGGTTCAGTTTAAATATGGTGTCTCTTATCGCCAGTGTTGTGGTAAGACTCAGCAAGAGGCACATTGTGAAACAGACGGTTGCAGAAAGCCACTTGCAAAGTGTTCCATGTTTGTTTAAAGGTCACTCTTTGAACAGCCAGAGAGTTTGCATTTTTGCTTTCTATTGCAGCGCCTCGGCTAACCGCTTTAATAGCCTCATTAATGGAAGGTCGAGGAATCCAGCGGTTCAAATGTCACGCTCGGAGTTCATTTGGAAAAAACTCGGTGTCTCTCATACGACGTCCGGCGCGCTGCTATGACACCAGGCCGGATCTGACACCATTAACCGCTTTGTCCTTGCTTTTAAACATGGTTTCTCCGGTTGCCGTGGCGATGGTGACCTTGCAGCACATTACCGTGGCGCTGCAGCATAAGGTGTTGTGTGAACAAGGAAACCAAGGAAGGAGAGATAGAGGGGGCCGAGACAGTGGGCGAACGAAAACGAGGACAGCTGCTATTAAAAGACGAGCCACGCTCTCAAAGTTGTTTGTGTCACATGATACTCGGAGCGCAACTTAGCAGAAAGGCGAGCAGATCTCTAAGAGGGAGGTACGATTTGGGGAGAAAAGTGGGAAAACACTGAGAAGCATACGTGTGAAGAGGAGTAGAAAAGGGAGAGCAGGTGGGGATCAGAGGAAGATAAATGAAGAGAGATGAGGAATGTCAGGATGGTATCACTGTGGAGTTCCAGCAGTGCTTTGAAATGGAACAAAAATCTGCTTTTTTTTTTTCCCCTCCGCCCTCTGATTCCTGCTCTTACATACCTGCCAGTTGCTCACCTTGTACTTCCCCTCTCACTACCAGACACCAACCTCTGTCTCACACCAGCTCGCACTAATTGCTCCTGTTTGCCTCCCATCACTCTTCCTCTAGCCTGTATCCATCCCCTGTCACCACCTCTGCTCTCCGTTACTCTATTTGTCTCTCAAAAGCCTCTCACACCCCCCTCCCCTCCGTCCTGATGCTCCTATCAGTGTAAAGGGCAGCTCGGGTCGTATATAGATGATATCCTGGTCAGCTGGCGATGCGGTGTAATACGAAACGTCCAGCATCTGCTTTTTGCTGCTGCAGTCAGCGCCCTTTAACCTCTCGCATTACCGAATTTTCCCCTCCCTCCCTCCATCTTTCCCTCTCGTTTCGCTTTGCAGAAGGTGCAGCAATCAAGCGTATTTCACAACATCTTCAAGGAGAAGGCATCGAAACATTTTTCGGATACTGAGCCCTCCTCTGAAACTGTAACACTTGAGGAATGTGTGAGCCGTCAACTTTTTGCCTAAGCAAACAGGACCTTTTCATTACCACCAGCTCCAGAGATCAGAGTTAACGCTGTGGCTCTCCTGGGGAACAAGAGCAAATTGTTTCCTCTCACTTTTCCAGCTGGTTTTAACCATTGCGCTTTTATTTGTTTCCCCCGTCCATGGTGTTTCAGAAGGTCAGCTGCGGGAAATCAACAGAGGAACCTGCACTCTGGCTTTTTTTCTTCTCTTCACCTTCTTCTATTTTTCTTCTTTTCTGGAAGTCATTCAAGGTGAAGAAATGGCTCCCATCTCTGGCCCCAGTTCACTCCTCATTCCTCCTCTCTCTCCCTTCTCTATTGCTCTCAGATGCAGCGCTGAGCGTGGCTCGCGGTAACAGAGCGAGAGGCCTCGCCATAAAACAAAGTGTAATTCCATGTGGCTCGCGCCGAGCACGACGCGTTAATATGAAGACGCGCAGCTCAGCGATCATCTCATCAGCAGAGGTGGAAAAGTGTTTTGTTGACAAACTTTATGAGCAAAACGAAATTTAAAAAGTCACTTTTGAAAAATGTGAACTGCAATATTGTTGATTAATTAAAGCTTGATAATAATGTGAACGATAGACAAATGGTAATTAGAAGACGTATTCGACAAACCCGCAGAATAACACACTGTCGCTTCTAATTAATTAAACAGAACCCTCGGCTGATTTCTCCAATTAACTTGTTGCATCAATATACATAAACAGCACTCTCTAACAGTCACGTTTAGTTTTTGTTGACTGAAAATATAGATCTTTGTTGAACGACTAAGAAACAATGAGTAAAAAAAACAGGTGCCAAAATTAACAGACTGAACCAGGAACAAGCACAAACTGCAGTGCTCCTCTGTTTTGTATACAAACTTATACAAACTCAGCGTTTTTGTAGAGAGCCATGACGAGATTACAGCTTCAGCTCAACCCTATTAAGGCGCACATAAAAATGATCTTATGTGTGTCTTTGAGGAACAAAAGGTTTGATTACAACATTAAAATCCTCCTCCCTCTCCCGCCTTGTCTGAAATACGGAAATATTGATAAACATTGATACTGTTCCATTACTCATTTTCCACAGTATTGATACTGACACCAGCTGTGTTTCTCACGCTCTCCTCTCTCCGACACACACACTGCCGCTCATATAGGCCTGCCTCCTCACAGCCAGTTAGCTTAAATGCTGTTGTGCTTATCACACAATAAACTATCCTTGCTGTATTTGTCTTTAAATAAAAATCAATTATTTTATGCCCTAAAAGTTGTGGCAATCTTTCCCATGGCATCAAGCATGCTATTGACTGTTGATATTTTTCAAGGTATTGTATCAAAGTTATATGCTTTGGTATTGTGACAGCACTAATGTGCACTCATGAATTTTTCTTCAGGCGATGCCTATAACCAACAATTACCTGCTTCTCATGGCCAATACCGATAGGTTGAGGGTATTTTCACATTTTGGTATTTTTAACACGAGTTCATAACCTGTAGTTTTGGCACACCTGAGGATAAGAAAGGCTAAGATGTCTGCCCACACCAGTGATGACATAGTTGGATCTAGTCTGTACTGGCTGGCTCTACATAGGTGCAGCCTAGACAGTCTTGACCATGACAACAGCATAATGCACTTCTTCTTCTTCTTCTTCTTCTTCTTCTTCTTCATCTTTGTCTTCTTCCAGTTTTCATCTTCTTTGTTAAAGTGCCTGTTAAATCAAAAAAAGCAGTTTGGCCTCATATTATGAACTTTACTCACTGGCTTTAATTTCAGTGATACGGATACATATCTGATCCTATAAAATTCCCAAAATTGGACTGATAATCTATTAGTATATATACTGTGCATCACTAGGCTCGGTGTATCTACATCACATTTTTGGCACACTGAGGATTGGACCAGGATTGGCTTTCTAAACTATTTGTGATGCCACAAATCATGTCATAGCAGTCAGTAATTGAGCGACGGTGGTGTCACCAGAGGTGAAACTGACGTGTTTTTTTTTCCTGGAGAGATGTCACAGCCGTGAAAATAATTCAGAGTTCGTCCAAAGGAGAGACACCGACGGATTAGCGCAGGATCAGGCAGCTTTCTTTAAACGAGGAGACACATGAACCCCGGTGACACCGGCAGCATTACACCGAGCTTTGTGCAGACCACATATCAACAGCTGCAGTGAGACATCAGGGAGACAAAATGTTTATCTTAGATTTTACTTTCTATGCTTGTGTGTATCTTTGTGTGTGTGTCTGTGTGTGTGTGTGTGTGCATGTGTCGCTTTTTGGAGAGGCAGTCTGTAATATCCCCGGCCTTCTCTACCTCCCTCTCCTTTCCAATTTATTACCTTGGCTAGTTGATCTGATGGTGTAATAATATCTCCTGCCTCTGGCTACGGGAAATGGCCACATGCATTATTCACACATGCTAAGATGCTTATTGATGACTCCTTTATTTATATATTTCCTCGACGCCGAAGCCATTCCTCATATTTTTAACCCCTTCGCTTTAATCCTCTATTTTGACGTGACACCTCGTCTAACGAGCCTCGCTTACTAAAATGGGTTTTTACGGGACTGTAGTTCAACCTGTCACGAGATACATCACTGTTGAACCTTGGCTAATAATACATGTAGGTGGAGCTCCAATTAATAAATCTGCTATATCTGATGGCTGCTCATTTTTGTCACGGTCATTTTTCCACTCGGGTTTATCACACAGGAAGTGCTGTGCGAAAAGTCCTCAGAAAACACAACTCCTGTGTGAAAACTGCCGTGACATTGCCTTAGGACTCTGGGGTAAGTTTGTCTAATCTAATATGTGTACATTCCCCAGCTATTTGCCTCCTTTTTAATCCAAGCAGTCATTGTAAATGGGGCATATTCTCTTTTATGCTGGTGCATGCCAGAGTTCAGTGCTACTGGGTATTCGCTGAGTTTTCTCTTCGCACACAAATTTCCTCTGTGCTCAGACCCGTGGCCTCTGAAACTGCAGTGGGACAGCTATGGTGAGAGCTATGATTCTGGTCCAGAGCTGGTACTTCAGGTGTTTAAGTGTGTGTGTGTGTGTGTGTGTGTGTGTGTGTGTGTGTGTGTGTGTGTGCTGGTATTTTATTATTTATTTTTTATTTTGAAGTTTTTACTCTCTTTTTGCCTGTTTCTTCTTTTGGTGTCCTCATATAAATACACATTCAAAATACATACCCCATTATACCGTTAATTTGTAACATTCAGGTCCCTGATTTATGATATGTCTGCTTTAGAATTAGATACAGTAGATAAAGTACACAAATACAGGTTTGTTAACTTGGTAAGTTTTCAGCAAATGTAGACCTAATATATATATTTTGCAACAGAACCTAATGTCTGTGTTCACTTTCAGACAGACTCAGGGATGAGGATTTAAAATGAATCCTGTATAATTGAATTATTGTATTTGGGAACCTTTAGGAGACTCCTGCTGCTGCTTTTCCCATAATATGTTTTGCTGTAGCTGTGAGTCCGCAGCTTACTCTGAAGTAATGAATGAAGCTGATTGTGGATATAATGAATATCATCAATTCTAGAATTATTTTTTTTTAAAATTGTATTTTATTGTGAACTTTCAGGTTTTATTCGGCCCCCTAACCCCTGAGTCAGTGCGCTGGGCTTCAACCAACCCGACTTAGTGGCCAAACCGTGTAATTTCAATATCGTGTGATGCAACAGGGCCCAAAAGATGTTTTCCCACAAGCCTTCACTGTGACACACTGGACACATTTTGAGCATCACAACCCCCACGAATTGAATAGTCACACTGTATCCATACGGTCCGATTACATTCAGAAGGTCTATGAAAAGCTGCATGAATAGAATATTTAAAGGCTCTGCCCATCCAAGTTAGTGTTGGGATAAACCAGAAAGTTAGCCTTAGTTGGCCAAAGTCTGGTGCACTCAATGCAGAGGTGATGCAAAGGAGCCAGAGACTTTTATACCCGGGAAGTCAAATTATTTTAAGCTTCATGCTCCACTGAGCAGCTTTATAAGAATGAACGGGGCACCGCCTCTAACACTGTATCCAGATGCTCCTTAATACATCCACACCAGTGCTCTTTAATAACTTCAGCGATGGATTCGAGATTTGTTGGATAGATTCTGGATTCCTTTAGGCATGACCGAGAAACAGAATGACAGGTTGAAAAGTGCCAGAATTTCTCGTTAAATAAATAAGGGTTTGTATTCTTGAGGTCATTTGCCCTTCACACTGTATGCACGACAGGTCGCGCCGCTTTTATTTGCATGCAAGAAATGCCACCTTCCACCCGACCATCTGGGGCTTAGCGGTGCAATAGAGAGACATTTTATAGAGAGAGGTCAGGAAGTGAGTAAGAATAGGCGATGCAGAAGACTAATTTTACCACTCCATATTTAATGCACTGGTCATGGCAACCCTGTCTGTATTCGCTCTCCTCACCGCAGTCCTTCTGCCAGATACAGTGGGCTGCCCTGGCCTTGCTTGTCCGCACACATACACACACTCTGCCCAAAATATCAGCTTTTGGCTGAAGAAGTAGTTCACCGCAGATGTGACCGGCCCAAATAGGAGAAGAGAGCATGACACATAAGCAATCAATGTTTGACCGAGGGAGTATATTTACTTTAGTCCTTTCTCCCTTCCTCGCTCACATTGCCTCCTTTTTTGTGCTCCTTTTTCTTCAAACAACCAGTGTTTTTCTTGCAGTGTCAGTGATTGTGGATATAAAAAAACAATCCCTTGATGCTCTATTACTGTCAGACATCATCAACCTGCCATCTTCAGTGTGGTCCGGATTATTTTCTGCCTGAATCACTTTTCTAGTATAGCTTTGACCTGACTCGTCTTCTGTTTCAGTTTCCGAAAAAGTCCAGAGAGAAAACTCCTGATTTTTTATTTTTTTTTGTATCCACTACATGCAGGTAAACATAGCTAGTGTGGGATGAAGGTTTTTCCAGTCAAGCACAGGACCTGAGGTCTATCCACAGTTTATCCATACATACTTGGACTACGTGTTGACATGCTGGCATTGCTACCAAACAGCAGCTGATTAATGCCATGTGCTACTAAAACTGACTGTATAAGACATGGATGGAGTGACTAGATATGAAAGGTGAAGTCAGTGTAGAAGTGTCCTAAACCTGCATTATTTCTTATGGCCAGGAGCGGGCGACCTCCCTGGTTTCCAAAAGAAGTTGGATTGTGTGCAAGCTTATGAGAAAATGGCCCGACTTCTCACTTGATTCATTACCTCAGTAAAACAATGAGTTTTTGGTCTCAGTGGTTAGTTTCAAGTCCTCTACAATGCAGCATGATGCTCATGTTGTGACATCCGGGTACGTTTAGGCTTCCTTGTAACTGACGAGTCGCTACCATGCTCTATCCTTGCTTTTGTAGTCAGATCCAATCAGGATATCCTCCCCAATTGCAAACTCTCATCCAAAATTGTCAATTCTGGCTCCAAAAAAACAAGATGCTGATGGCCCCTCTGCCAAACTCAAGCTTTAAAATGGTTGTCCACAAACTGAAGGGTGACCTCATGCAGTCGAGTCGCCAGGATTTAATGATATCAGCCAACGTTTCCGCAAACCACAGATACGTCCAAGGTTGACACGCATACCAAACATAGCATATCGTGTTTATATTACACTTATTATCCACCTGTTGCAGCAGGAGCTGGAGGAGAAGGTCGTGGCGTTATAACAAGCCAAGAAGGCTGCCAAACACACAACTGCAGTTCCAGTCCCACCATTGGATATTTTCAAGGAGCCGTGGAGGCATATCCTTGTGTGGGGAACAAACCAGGTGATCAAGGAGATCCGTGGACATTTTCAGCGGTTATTGTGGTGAGCCAAAACCGATTTTTCAGGAAGCTGGAACATCTCTATCTATGGTGGTCGCGATCAAAGCAGGTATTTTAAGCCAAACCGTGATACTTTCCCAAACCTAGCCAATTGGTTTTGGTCTTAAACCCAAACAGAGCATAAGCACAGCATTCTGACAAAAGAGAAACCGAAACAATCATTTCCAGTTTTTAACTTAGCTGTGGTTTTGCAGAAACTTACTCGGCTAAAATGTATTTGTGTCTATTGGGTTGGGTTAACACTTGGCTTCCCCTCACAGCTTCTTCGCGTCGTTCATCATTGTTGCTGTGTTCACCGCTATATATATATTTTTTTGTAACAAAATAGTTCATGAAAGTGTTTTTGGCAGCTTACAGTGCAGTTTTAGATGTTGGTGTTTTCCACCGGCGCAGCACCGCAACAACAAAACAAAAACAGGCTTTGTCAGCCCAGCGGACACAAAGCAGGACATTCAATTTTTCACTCAAGCCAAAATCATGATGAATACAGACAGATCTGACCCTAAGTCTGATATACCGCGGTCAGCCCTGAGGTAAAGAGGAGTTACGTAATCCTCAGCCCACATATTAAGGGGACAGGTCTGCTTTATGAACAACAGGGCTTCTTGAGTAACATGGGGGGGTTTACTCTAAAAAAAAGACCTTTTTAAAGTTGCCCACAAACTTCTGCCTGCTTTATATAGAAATCATACCAGTGCTTCATATTCATAAAGACATTACATCTGAGTGTGGGGGACCTCGCAGTGATGTAACCACGCGTGGGATGTAGGTATGAGGGCACTTACCGCGAGCGCAGCAGCTGTAGGAGTTTTGGGGAGCGGTCTGTTCTCTCGACATCCGGATGTGAGCGGCGAGGTCAGATAGTGTTCGGATGAGTGCATTCGAGAAGCACGCAGGATTGTGCGTAACAAAAGAAAAGAGGAGAAAATATTTCACATTCTTTCTCTCCACCTCACCCCTTTCTCTCCTTTCTTGTCTCCGGTAATGATCTCATCTTGCTTTCTTATCTCTCCTGTCTCACCTGGCCGACCGCCAGCAGTGATGCTGGAACCATCCAGCCGTCTGATTTCCAATCTCACCAAGGGGGGGTGGGCAGATTGATACGTCTCTAATCAATAATTTGAAACGCTTGCTCATTTGTTATCGATGCCCATGAGTCGAAAAACTCTCCTGTAAGTCTCCTTTGACAGAACGTGCCACTCTAAGAGGAAGGGGGGGTCCAAGTGGTGCTGACCTTATAACTTGTGTTCTATTGTGGGCACAGAGTTCTATTGCTACACAAGAACGGATCCATTTCACCTGTTCTGTCAATATGATTTAAAGGCTCATATTCTCATAAGAATCAGTGTAATGAAAGATGTTGTATTCATCACTATTTGTATTTTGATATGAAAATGTCTTCTATCCCCCGTCCCTTGTGTTGCTGGCTTTTTTTTTTAATGCTTTCTAACTCCCTTTTCTCCCTTTTTCTGCTCTTTCAGAACAACTCAGTTACCGTTGTTCTCTGAAATATAGAGATTAATAATTCCCTATGAAAGTGTAACAGCCTGTTATTGCAAAAGCATTTTGTTACTTTTCATTCACTTTGCTTTTTGTTATTTTCTCTTTGCTTAAAAAAATCATAATTTATTTAAGTTTTTAAAGGCTGAGATTCTCATAAATTACAGACGGAGTCATCCTTATGGGGCGCATTCGCAGAATTCTTGTTTCTCTTCCTCTGTCTCTTGATCTCTCTCTCTCTCTCTGTCACCATCTTCCTTTGAAATAATATTGTCTGCGCCTGAATGCGAGAGCCTTACTGTTAGCGATATGGTGTTTGATTTGATTTTCCAGCTGAGAGCCTGGCAGTCTCGGTGAACGCTACCGTAAGAGAGGACGTGCGAGAGAATGACTGGGGAAACATGTCCAAATGAAGCTGTGTGTGTGAATGCAAACGTGCGCCTGAGTGCATTAACCTCGGCTTGTGAGTGTGTGTTTGTGTGTGTGTGTGTGTGTGTGTGTGTGTGTGTGTGTGTGTGTTCAGCCCTGCTCCACTGACACTCTTCCCTCCTTCTCCACAGAGAGAAGTGCCTTCTTTCGTTGACCCCTTTGGCTGTTTGGCTCCACTGAAGCCGCCTCTGCCTCCGTGCCTGTCCCCGTCCGCTGGAGTTGCCAGCCACGCCAGGAGCCCCCGGACTGCCAGCCACATCCACTGACACCTCCCTCCATCTCCCGCTCTGTCCGCCAGCCAGCAAGCCAGCCAGATCTCTCTCCATCCATGCCACTCAGCCCTCCTTCTGTGGAAGTCAGCCACTCCGCCCTCCTCTGCAGACGGAGCCTGATACCGAAGACAGGCAGCTTTTATCGGCCGCTTTGAACGGAAGGAGGTTGTCTCTCTCTGCTGTCCCCCGTCCACCGCAGCCTTCTCCCTGATCATCCTTCCGTCCCTCTTCCTCCTCTGTCCTCTCCTCCTCTCGCCCTGCAATCTTTTCATCATGGGCCAACGGTCGATAATGTGTTTTGCCATTTGTCTCATCTGACAGTTCAGCTGACGAGGTGATAGAGAGGACTGGAGTGTTTGTTTGAGAAACAGAGCAAGGAGAGGGAGAGATTACCAAGCAGACCTCTGTGGCCGTCACCAAGCCGAGGCCCTGGGTGACAAGGCGGTGAAGGATTCCTATTACAGCCACAAACAGACTCTTAGGATGGGCCGCAGGTGGTAGGTGAGCACCAGGCCTCACAGGCTTCACCTCAGAATCAGACCCTGGGGACAGAACCTCTTAAAAACCTGCTTTTTCCCATGTCCTTTACCCACTCGTTCTCATCGTTTGTCCCAGTGTCGTTAGAAACATACGGACGCACACATAATCACATTCGCTGGATACCTTCGCCTATCAGTCGACCTCTCCTGCCTGGTTCAAAATGGCGGTGAACGTGACACCGATCCGGGACACAAAGTGGCTGACGCTGGAGGTTTGTCGGGAATTCCAGAGAGGAACGTGTTCGCGGCCGGACAGCGAGTGCAAGTTCGCCCACCCTGCCAAGAGCTGTCAAGTGGAAAATGGCAGAGTCATTGCCTGTTTTGACTCGCTCAAGGTGAGTATGACAAACGCCTGTGATGTTCATTCATCACTGCCCTGTCTTCTGTTTTTTCTTTTGTTTTTTTATCTAGCTTGAAGTGTCTCCTGGACGTTTTAATTTTTATGTTAGAGGTTTATCGGATGAGAGACGTACAGAGGAGATCACAGACTTCTTTTTGAAACGCAGTCTGTAGTAAAGAATGTGATTTTGCCGCAAGTGAAATACTGTTTCATGGCAGGGGGATGAATACTTTGTAGAGCCTGTGTGTGTGTGTGTGTGCATTTTTTGTGTGTCCTGGTAAGCTGAGATGAGGCAGTAATCACATTAACATCTGTGAATCAGACTCAGAGTTTCCTCCACTGGCACATAAACTCCAGCGCAGGACCGCCGGCTGGCACACCGCGAAAAAGTTTCTGTGTGATGGTCACATCAACAGGCTGAATGGGAGACATAGAAGTAGGGCAGCGCACACTGTGTATTTCATGT
Organism: Diplodus sargus; assembly: GCA_903131615.1. NCBI lineage: Eukaryota > Metazoa > Chordata > Actinopteri > Spariformes > Sparidae > Diplodus > Diplodus sargus. The sequence goes on from CAEMYA010000018.1 coordinate 11,213,625, forward strand.
TTGCATGTGAGTCTATGTCGAGTCGAGTGTATGTCTGTGTGTGTTATTTTGAGGTCATGCGGCACAGTGGGGTGTTCTCAGAAGGCTCTGTAATTTACTGTCTATTTTTGCCCTGGCACTGGGACAACACACTCCCACTATGCAGCTCCTCTCTCTCTCTC
>CAEMYA010000018.1:11213938-11333909 GCA_903131615.1 Diplodus sargus
CTCAGAGAGACAGGAGGAAGAAAAATCAAAAGAGGGAGAGAGTATGGAAGGAGGGAGGGAAATAGAATGGCCCGGGTCGAGGAAGCCGTGAAAAAAAGAGAGAAATGCGTATTAAGGAATTCATTCCAGGACGCTGAGTATTCACTGTGGCAGGAAATGTTTACCTGATGCTCAGAGGCACAGCTGATCAGAATGTCTATAACGTCTGTAGACTGTGACCAATGTGCTTGAGTTTCATCGAGGTAGAAACACGTCAACAATAGATCATAGTGAAATCCTTTGTGCCACAAGGCGTTTTGTCATGGCGAGTGTCAGACCAATCCCGCTTCCCTACAGTTCATATTCTACGGCACAAGAATGTAATCACTTCCTGGACAGAGCATTTCCGGTGATCATAATCATTGCAGTAATTAGGTTTCCTTCAACATGCATCGAGCAAGCACAGAAGTCATAGGAAGGTCGTTGAGGTAGACGGTGACGCCAAGAGACCGGATTTTGAGTCCCACATGCCTGAGTCATCGAAGGAGGCTTGTGGTTTTAGTTAGTTCTGAATACGACTGCCATTGTGTAGCCGTGCTAGCAGGCTTTTATTTACATCAATAATACTCTTGGCTGTTATTATAGTCTACTCAGCATTTTGCAAGGTAGCGTGCAAATATTTGCTAATGAGTACTGAACGCAAAGTTCAGCTGAGGCTGAGGGGATCTCAGTATTTTGCAGATTTGCAGACTTTGCAGATATTCGTTGAGAAACTAGTATGGGAAAAAATGGAGATGGAAATCTCCAAAGTTGTTGTAATGTCAACTTTGTGGTGATCTCACTGATCAACAAATCCAAGAGGATGTATCCTCTGGGGATCATGACTGTCTGTACAATCCATCCTGCTATATTTCAGTCCGGATCAGGGCAGCGGACTGACCAAAAGACTGACCAACATAAAAACAAAAAAGGGAAACATCCTGTCTCATGCTTCATGTCAGTATTTACTTTTTTCACAGTATAAACTGTAACCAAGACCCTGTCCCTAACCTTAACCGGCAAAACAATGAAGTCATTAAAGTGGAAACAGACAACCTCTCTTCTCCAAATCTTTTCCAAGTGCTGTTGTCTCCACTGTTGCAAAGACAGCTGGAACGCTTTCTGCTTTTTCTCAGAGTCGCAACTACCAACAAACACAGTTCAACACACAAGTTCATTCAGTCATTCAGTTTATAATGAAGACATAAAAGGAGCAGTAGCCTTCCTCTCCCCGGGAGATTTCACACCTATGCATCGTGAAAGCGAGGTTTTATAGGTCACAAATCTAAATGCAGACGGTGTCATTGTTCCATAGATCATACACTGTCCAATCAACATTTACTTAAGATATTTTGTCAATGAGTGTTCTGCAGATATGTATAGTATGAACCACTACTGGTCTTGGATGAAGAGATGATAGGCAATAAAAAAATTCAACTTTAATGGGCTGTACTGCAGGCAACGTATTGTCCCTTAAGCCATAAATATGCGGTACACAGTTCCCAGTTGTGGGAGCCTATACACTGAGAGTGTACAGCTGGTCGCACGTCTAATGTACCAACAACAGTGAGGGTTTGTAAAGGGGCAGCTGTGGCAGCATGTGTCGTGGCTGAGGGCCAAGCGTAAACACTGGCCCTGTGTGGTCATATATTATATTCTATATGATGACAAGTACATGTGTACGTACATATGCGGGAAACGAGTCGCGTACACAGCATGCTGCGTGTCACGAGAACTCGCACTGTGGCATTTTTCAGCCTGCTGTCTCATTATTCCAGATGCTGGAAAATGTGTTGGATACAGCCATATCAGTCGAGTCAATCTGGGTATTTTGGCTCAAGCGAGCGCAGTGATTCTGGATCCGGGTGTTCTGTCTACCGTGTTGTGCACATGTCCTGTAATTTGTCTCCTATCTGATTGGCAAGCGAGGTGTTATTCGGTGTAACTGGAGAGCAGAGCTGGAAGTCAGTCAAGCCAGTGCAGATCACAGCTTAGCTTAGTTTATAACAGGGAGGGAGGGGAGGTGGAGGTCCTGGTTAAGCCAGGCGTGTGTTATCACAGCTCTGGGCTGCTTGGTCGGCGCTTACGTGAGCTTGGGTAGGTACAGGTAAGACGGGAACCGGGTAAGGGGGTGCTGCGAGGGGGGCAACGCACGGATCATGAAAACAAAACAGGGAGACCGAGCCGGAGAGGGCGAGAGCTGGCGCAGCGGGGAATGTGCGAAGAAGCGGAGCGCCGTGCTCAGAGCCCTTCCCTGCTCGCACTGCCAGGGCATTCCACAGTCTACCTCCCTTCCCTGCCTCCGTGACAGAATGATAGATCTGCTTTATCTGCGGATGAATTCATAACGCAAAGCTAGGCATGGAGAGAGCGGGGCAAGGGGATGGGGAAGGACAGTCAGGAGGATGTGGAGAGAGAAAAAGGGGGAGTAAAGGGATGGATGTTGGCCTCGCACTCAATTTGGCATACCAGCCGCCCTTCATTCCTTTTGAAATGCAGGCCGGCAGAGGAAGGGAGGGTCTGTAGCCGGAGAAAGTGAGAGCCATACGAGTGGCCGTCCCCTTTGCTTTTTCCACCTTTTTGCTTTCATTCTCGCATTTAATAAAAGCACCTTGTTCTGTATCTTTTTCTTGATACTACAGTCACAGTTTTTTGCCGGCGGATGTCTTGATTTCTCCTTTTTTCTTTTCTCATACGCTTCCTTCAGTCATTCAGCGTTATCTCGAGAAAAAGAAGGTGTTTGTCAGCTGTGGATGTAGTGGAAAGTTCCATTTGATGGGGTGGCCTTTACAGAGGAAGGAGTGATAGAAGCGAACAGGAAATGAGTCAGAGGGAGAGACTCTGTAGGATTGGCCGATATCGCAGACAGACCGGCTGTGGAGCAGCAGAGAAAAGTAACCTGACTAAAAAGACGGGAGGAAACTAGATACAACTTTGAAATTATATCACACAGTGGATATTTATTTTCAAACTGGGGGTCAGCTGATCGAATCGGGTTCAATTAGCACAGCACAAGCCCCGCAGTGCTATAACAACTGCTTCACCAGTCTTTTAGTATACTTTTGGTGTTTTAATCATCATCCTTGGAATGGGCTGAGTAACTATTATACATTATTATATTCGTCCTTTGTTCAAAAGCTTAAAACTACCTGTTTATGTTCTCCCGATAAGAGGTTTTAAGCCGCCTTAAAGTCCACGCAGACAAAACTCTGAGTTACAGACAAACAACCAATTTTAGACCTTTCAGACAACTGTCTATAATTAGAGAAAAATAAAAAACAGAAAGGGGGTATTTGCTTGTCCTTTTGGCTCCCGCTTCAGGAATTCAGCAGCTTGTTGCTATTAGCAGCTGGAAACAAAGCCTGTTTCATTGTATGAGAATAAAAAAAGCAAATCTGGGGGTATTTAGGCTGACGAAATACAATAAACTCACTATTGGGCTCCGATGGGAAACAGGTGAGAGCAGGCCAAAGAGCCACGGGAGCTCCACAACAGCACGATGGACCTGCTACTGATGACCGTGCAGAAAACGCCTAAATGGGTCTGAATTTCCAAGTCATTTCTTCCCATTAAGATTCTTCATCCTATTGTCTTTTGAATGCATTCTCCCTGATGGGAAAATCTTGTCATTACTGAAATCCTCAGTAACTGTCCAAAGTGGCTGTTTCTCTATGAAAAGAATAAGAGTATTTAATTCTAACAAGATTTGGGGCGAACTGTTGAGTGGATGGAACCCCTGCGAGCTCCCTCAATGCGAGATCATTAAAGGTCTGAAGATAGTGACTTATTTGTTAAATCATTTGCACCACTGGGGATTTATTACATCAAGAATACAGAGGGAGACATTTAATTTTATTTTCAGGGAGTGGTTGTAATTTGCACTCTTCTTATCCACAAATATGTTTTCTCTTTGTTCGCTGATTTTATGTCAGCTTTAAATAGAGATTGTGACTGTTAGCATGCAGTCTAACGAGCCCACTCAGGATTTACCGATGTACTTATTTACTTGTTTCAAAGTAAAACATAGAACATGAAAAACTTCAAAGTGATCGTTCGTATAAATTTGTAGTGATTACTTTATGTTCATAAGGGACACGTTTTGTAACTATATCTACATCTATATATATATATATATTGTTGATGCATTTCCTGTCTCACTGCTGTCTTCTTGTGTGCTCATGCTGGGAGCCTTGAGAGGGAAATGTTGCAGGGATGTGGTTTTGAGTTTTTCACAAGAATTAATAGGAATCAGAACTTCTTAGATGCAACAGTGAATCAATGTGTCAATTAGATTTTACTGTCAATTTGTTCACTGGCTTTTTTTGATAGTCAATTAATCAGTTTGAGTCAATTTGTAAGAGAAAAAGTTCAGAATCTAACTTAAATGGGACTGTTTTCTGGTTTCTTTACTCCTCTATGACAGTTAATTTACTTGAGGTCATCTTGGGCTTTGGGAAACACATTGGATTTATTATTTTATTTTCGTTTTGTAGACCAAATGACTGATTGATTAGTCGAGAAAACAATTGACAGCGATCGACAATGAACATTATTGTTTGCTACAGCCCTAAAATTTCTACCAGTATAGAACCTCAGTGTGTGCCAGCCCAAATCGATCAACCCATAATCTTTGAATAAATCTCTATTAAATTAACACAATGTTTTGAAATACAAAATGGGGGGGGGAGTTACTGCTTCAAAATGATGAGGAAACACTGCCAACAAGGTAAAATAGATAGCTTAACATTCAACATGTATTGTGGATAAGGGACCTTTTCTCATTTACTATTTAACAAAGCCTTAACCTTACTTACTTATTTATTGCTTTTATACATTTAACAGTCAGCACAGTGTACATATGATTGGACTTTCCTGCAAAGTGAACCCATAGCAGCACATAAAAGATTGTTCTTTTTACATGAAAATCAAATAAATAGAGAAAATGAAACCAAATAAAGTTAAATAGGTATGTAAACATACATCAACAAGTATTGACCAGTGCACAGTCCACGTTCCTCGCAACAGATTTTAATATTTTCAACGTAACTTCATACTTTGAATGCCTCTTCAATAACACCATTTTTAACATCATCACCCAAAATGTTGCTAAACTCAGATAAAAGTCAGTTTCTCAGGAGCCATCTCAACACCTCGTACCTGTTCAGAGCTGTGTTGCCTACAGCTCTAACGTTGAGATAACTTATCTCAGAGGTCATCTTGCTGCAAGTTAAGTGATGGTGTTGTTTACAGTTGAGTAATGTAATATTCATTATCTCCCTCCCACAGTGTTTTTCATTCGATTTGCGAGTTTATCCGAACTCCATCTGACCATTTGAAGGAGATAACACTAAAATCCCAAGATATATTCAATGTTGGAGTTCACAGTCACAGAAAATAATCACACACATGTATCTTATTAAAGCAAAAGAAAAATGGGAGAGGAAGAAGAAAAAAAGAAGAAGCTAAAAATCCATATTAAATCCCTTCAACGAGTGTTTTCATTGAGAGGAAGTTGAGCTAAACATGTGACTTCTCGAGAAGTGAATAATTGCTATAGCAGGTTGAGGTAGCTGTGTTGGGTCGTGGGGTCGACATGAGAAGCTGAAGTTGTCCTATTTGTTTTATCACTCTGATCTCACACTGCCTTTTCCTGTGTTTATTGCACAATAGGAGCCTGTGACAGCTGATAATTGTTTTGTAAAAGTGGCACTGATTGGAGGGCTGTTGAGTAAATTAGGGTTGATACAAAAATCCGTCAAGCACCGAGGGGTTTACACTGAATTATGTGTTATTTTGACTAGCAGCATGCAATTTGGTGTCTAAAAGTTGGCAACCGGAGTAAATACAGCATGTCACATTCTCAACAATCTGATCTGTCAGTAATTAAATGTTGCCTTATGCTTCTGTGAATTATAATGCATTGTTGATTATTAAAATGTTTTATGCTAATGGCTCAATTAGACAACAGATTAACGAGGAGTTTTATTCCGCCTCTATGTATGGAGCCAGTGAAACGAGAAGCTACTATAGTAAAGAATGAGTTTGATGGAGAGCTGCTGGTTTGATTCAGCCTGATTGACTCGTTGTCAGAGAAAGTGTATTGAACAAAAAAAAGTTCAACAAAGACCAAACATTCTCTCGAGCCGGGGCATTCTGGCCTCAAGTGTGTGCCGGCGTCTGAATTTTATTAACTGAAGACAAACTGACTTTATATTTGGTGCTCCAGGGGTGTTAATTTCACACTCAGTCCAACTGGAGTGGCTCGAAGGTGTCATACCAAAGACTGGATGGCTGAATTTGACAGAGTACAGATGACCCTTCAGATGCTGTTTCAGGCTCTTTTGCCATTCAGCTAAACAGTAAGTCTCCTAGTCTTCAAAGAGGAGAGGAACCAACACAAGAAGGTTTATTGCCGTTTTCACACATGCACTGCTATCCTGACTCTTTCCCAGACAAGCTTTATGTGTTTCACGTTGAAGAGGTTGAACCAGACATCAACCGGACTTTAGCTTACCAGCTCCCTGGTCAGCACAATCATGTCGTGCTTGCTTTACACGCTTTTGCCGATATTACAGATATGTTCTCATCTGATGGACCAGTCAGTGAGAGAAGTGCTGCTAGAAACTGCTGCTAACTGCAACCAATCAGATGGACAAAGGAGATCCAAGCTAGTTGGGAGAAGAGCAAAGACACGTTTTTCATCGAGGAAAGCCTTCAGTGCTGTCGATTGCTCTTTTGATTAAGGAACCTCCATTTCTGATGTAACTGATGCTGTCCCAGCTAGCAAAATAGCCAATGATCAGATCTGGCCCACACCAGAAACATTCATTCAGCCCACATACATCGTGGAATGATGACACCTGGACTTTCCACTCCTGATCTAAGCCAAATCTAAGCCACAAGCAGGCCAGAGTGGGCCGCCCAAGTGCCATAATTCCAAGTTGTATGTGGGTCTGGTACAATGTTTCCATTTGGATAGCAGCTGAGCTAACCTTCTGAGGCGCCCCCATTGTTGTTTTCACACAGTCACTTCTATTGGTGGTCGTCACACTGTAGTTGCCAGTAGCTCCCGATATGTTGAGCCGAACAAGACAAAGTTCGGACCTGATTCTCTGGACATTGTTTAGAGTTCATATTAGAAAGCAGCTCTTGTCAGAAAGGCCCATAAAGGTGCATTATTGCCGAGGGCAATGAAACTCTGTGCGATGCATGTATATTAAGGTTCCATCCTCTTTTCGGTTTAATTATGCAATACATTATCCTGGAGGTGATAATTATGCTAATAATGGCCACTTGTCCTTGAGAATTGGCGCACCTATTATTGCAATAACACCTTACTGTCATTATGGTGATGCCGCTGTGTATTATGTCCTCATAATCCCCCCCAGAAACAGCCGGTCTAAGCATATAATGGCTGTTATAACATGGAGCCGGTGCCAGCAGGTGTTTGAAATGTTTCCTTAAATCGGAATATGTACAATGCGCGATCTCCCATGGTGCCAAAAAGCATAGAAACCAATTTTATGTGTGGAATTTGGTCCGCATCAAAGTCTTGTCTCTAGTGAGTCCCCTTTTATGTAATGACTCATTAAATACATACACATTTTTGACAAATCTAGCTTTTGGGACATTATTAAAGAAATAGCAGAAGAAAAAAAATACAGATAATACTTAATTTGTTCAAAAATTCCTCAAAGCACCTAAATAATTCACGTACGAAAAAAAAAAACAGCTTCACAGCTGAGAGCAACAACATTGAAGTACTTTAGTATAATGTTGTTAAACCTTCAGTGCGATCGATGCGGTATGTTCAGAACCGTGTTTGTAATATACATTAATGGACGCCACTGGTAACTCCGCTTACGTTCGCCCCGTCAGAGCGATCGATAGACCATATTTCACAACCCCACGTACTGTACACAACCCTCAACCACGTGTACATTTTTTTAATATTGCACAGACACAAAACTAAGCAACACGGGGAACGTATGGTGACCTACATATACGGTGTACTTCAGAGTCCTTGAAAAGCCACGAAAAAATGCAGAGGGTGAGTGCAGGTGCGCAAGAGAGAGAGAGAGGGAGAGAACAGATAACAGAAGAATAGGCAAGGCAATATGTATTGAGATGAGAGCATAGTAGAAAACAGAGGTAGAGGTGTGTGTGTGTGTGTGTGCGAGCGTGCAGGGATGCAGTATATTGGATAAGAACTCTTTGAAAAGGGAAACGCACTCCAACAGTGTTAATCTGCTCTGTATCTGTATTCTGCTGTCATGCTCCTCGCTCTCATCCTCTTCTCTCATTACCTCTGTTAATCTGTCTCTACTCAACCCATCCTACACCCCCCACCCCACCCCCCCCCCCCTTCTTTTTTTTACTCTCTGCCAGGCATCCCAGACACTTTCATTTCCATTTCACACACACTGATTTTTATCCTTTTTCTTTATCGCTTTTCATCATATTTCGGGGAGACATTTGCCTGTCTCGGGCTTTGTTTTTTTTTAACCATCAGAAAGAGATGAATCACGCTTCCATGATGCTTATACCTGTCTGCGTTGTGCGTCACCAGATTTGATTGTGCGAGGAGGGGGGGTCACCGAGGTCTGGGTTTGGACTATTTCGGCACTACGCTGGCTGAATATGAAAACAGTGTTTACACATATGCGTCCACTCTAGGGGTTCAGGTTGTTGTGTCTGAGCTGTCCTAACTTCATTGTTCTTCTAAAACCGACGTTTTTCCTCTAAAAGCCATAATGTGCCGGTGTTTTTGAAATTACCCAGTTCAGGGACTGTCTCTGCGCATGCACATTGCTGACTCAGGGTTGACAGACGGCAGAGAGTAGAGAAAAGGATGCACGTTCGAATTTTCTTAAAGTTCCCTCCCCCAAACAGATTTCAGTATTTTAACTTATATAAAACTACAGTCCAATATCAGTGCTCTTTTCCCGAACTTTGAAATCTGTATGTGAATGTTACTGGTGGTGAAAGCACAGAATTTTATGCTGAAATTGACTATTGACTGTAGCCAGTGCCTTGTTTTGAAGCTCCAGCCATTAATCTTACCATTTAAAGTACAAGTATATGCACATATAATTGAAATATTTGAGTTAAAAAAATGATCTAATAATAAAGTATTTGGTGGTATTTAATAGGGTCACGTATAAGAAGTGATTGTTGTTGCTTTCTGTTAGTCCATATATTACAAGTCGAACCATTATTTAGATTCACCTCTCTCTCTCTTTTCTGTATTCTAAAAGAGAACAAAAACATTTATTGGACAATCTTTTGACAAACATTTCAACTCGAACAGTCAACTCGATGTGAAGAGATGCTGGTGCTCTTCTGACCAGAGCACACATCGTGTAGCCCATGAACAAAAATAATAGGCTATTCTCCCTCTTTTCCAACATTTGTACATACACTATATTGCCAAAAGTATTTGCTCGCCTGCCTTGACTCACAAATGAACTTAAGTGACATCCTATTCTTAATCCATGGGGTTTAATATGACGTCGGTCCACCTTTTGCAGCTACAACAGCTTCAACTCTTCTGGGAAGGCTTTCCACAAGGTTTAGGAGTGTGTTAATGGGACTTTTTGACCATTCTTCCAGAAGCGCATTTATGAGGCCACACACTGATGTTGGACGGGAAGGCCTGGCCCTCAGACTCCGCTCTAATTCATCCCAAAGGTGTTCTATCGGGTTTAGGTCAGGACTCTGTGCAGGCCAGTCAACTTCATCCACACCAAACTCTCTCATCCATGTCTTTATGGACCTTGCTTTGTGAACAGTAAGGGGCCATCCCCAAACTGCTCCCACAAAGTTGGAGCATGGAATTGTCCAACATCTCTTGCTGAAGCATTCAGAGTTCCTTTCACTGGAACTCTGAATGCCCAGCTCCTGAAAAAAAACCCACCCCATAATCCCCCCTCCACCAAACTTTGGCAAAATGCAGTTAGACAAGTACCGTTCTCCTGGCAACTGCCAAACCCAGACTCGTCTATCAGATTGCCAGATGGAGAGGCACGATTCGTCACTCCAGAGAACTTGTCTCCACTGCTCTAGATTTCAGTGGCGGCGTGCTTTACACCACTGCATGCAATGCTTTGTATTGCACTTGCTGATGTATGGCTTGGATGCAGCTGCTCAGCCATGGAAACCCATTCCATGAAGCTCTCTACACGCTGATCTTGAGCTCATCTGAAGGCCACATTAAGTTTGGAGGTCTGTAGCGATTGACTCTGCAGAAAGTTGGCGACCTCTGCGCACCATGCACCTCAGCATCCGCTGACCCCGCTCCGGCATTTTACGTGGCCGACCACTTTGTGGCTGAGTTGCTGTCGTTCCCAATCGCTTCCAATTTGTTATAATACCACTGACAGCTGACTGTGGAATATTATATATAAAGTATATTATACATACAATGTACATGTGTATATATATTATATATATACTGTAAATTATCGGGCGACCAATTATCTGATCCGGCAATTTTTCTGATTATGAGTTGAAAATGGGTGAATTTTGCTCTATTACATCCTGCAATCTACACATAATTGGTAACTTAAGTCATCAAATAAACATATTGAGTTAAAAGTGCAATATTTGCCTCCAGAATGTAGCGGAGTGGAAGTATAAAGTAGCACAAGTACCTTAAAAATTCTCTTCAAGCACAGCTCTTCAGTCAATGTACGCAGTTCATTCAGAACTGTTGAATTTTGCCTGTAAATGCATGTGTACATGTATACGAGTGTCCCCCCGAGTTGTTGTGTAAAGTGGTGTTATTGGAGTGAGAGATGCTCCAAAACATTAGTGTTAGCAAGTGGGTGTACTCCCTCTAACTGTTATCATCTCGAACTCCGCAGATCCATTTATAGAATATATTTTTGGGCCTAACTAAACAGGATATACCATATCTGATTCCTCACGTAGCTCGGCCTACACAGGACATTATGAAAGGAGGCTTTTATTAGCACATTGCCATGAAGTAAGCAGGGTACGCGCGAGCCAGCGGCTATCAACTTTGCCGGGCTCTGTTCGCGAGCGAGTCCTTCCTTGAAATGTCCCCTCTAAATGTCTCTCCGTCCTCAGAGAGGCCACCGTTTTTCTACATCCATCTGTGGATACGCTGCCTCAGCACAGACGCACGGGCGCACACGCATCCATCTTTAAACGCGCTGCGTCAGCACGGAGACATGACACAACAACATCAGAGCCAAAACACATACAAGGGCGTTCAGGAATAGCTTCTCTCCACATGCGATCGTCTCTCTTTACACCTTTCAGCAGCCTTCATCCTTTTTCTCTTTTAATCTTCTTATCAAAGCAGACGTGTCGCCTCCAAACTTCAGCTCCCTCACATGCTAATTCCCCTCCAGTCTGCCGGCATTACGTATGTGCTCCTCTGCTTGTGTTTTTTCGTACGAGGCTGGAGGGCCCCAGACGTTTAGTCAGTCTGAAGGTAATATCAGCATCTCTGCGTGCTGAGTCGTGATGTCCCATCGCTAGTGCTGCTCCTGCTGCTGTGAACTGAATATCTAATCAGTTCTGGCCCGATCCATTCCTGTTAGCCTGTCCACCCACCCCCCACACCTTCTTCCCACTGCTTTAAAAGCACACCACGTGTAATTCTTTGAGAGTGATGCGTTAAAACAAACATTTAAATCACACTGCGGACAAGTAAGGTGCGCGGGGATGGGGGGGGAGAAGTAAGATGGAGAGTGGTAGCAACAGAACATTAATTCTCTCCGGGACAGCGCGCCGTCTGCCAACTTGTTCTCCCCGCTTTTGTCGCCTGGCAGCGCCCTAAGTCTGTCTACTCCACGTCTAGCCTTTTCCCTCCATCTCCTCCTCCCTCTATCTGTCAATGACCCCCTCTGCTCTCGATCTGATCTCAGAGGAGTTCGGGTGCAATGCCGTCGGACTCGCGGAGCGTAATCCTTCACTTCCAACCCAGGAACACATAAACACACACATCGACGCAAACAAGCCCTTGCTCTCTACTGCCGTTACGCGCACACACACCGATAGAGCTGAGGGAGTCGTGTGAAGTCATGAGCATTCTCCTCAGGTAGGTAATCACGTTAGAGTGGCTTCGGTGCCTGGTTAATGGTATTGCCGGCTGCAACAGGCAGGAAGTTGGAGGCTGGGCAAGACTCTCACTGCTGTGTTATTGGGCATTCTGAACTGATTATGTATGCGTGTGCTGTTATGGAGCCTCTCGCACGGCGGCTCTCGAATCATGACGTAATGGAATAAAGAAATTAAAACGGGACAGGAGAGAGTTTGGGTGATCAGAGTGGAAACATTACTTTGGATTAAACAGACTGTATGGGCCGACACGGGTGGTGCGGTGGCGAGTGTCTCCACAGGGTTTTGAATCCAGATCGGTCTACACGCACTCAGATGTGAACTTCCACGTCAAAACTGAGTGAACTACTGGATAAAAAAAACTGCTAGATGGATCAGACCAGTACTTTTTATCACACATGTTCTTGTTCTCTGTGGTTCCTTCTGACCCACCACGAAGTTGACATTTGTGGCTTTGACTATAATGCTTGAAAATCCAACAGGGTGGATTCATTTCCCCCAGTGGATTGTACTAACTTTGGTTGTCCGTGATGCAGCGCCATCGCCAGGTCAAAAGACTCAAGACGTTCCCATCAGCCTCAGCTGTACTTGTACTGAACCAAGGCTTTACATGGAAAAGATTATACGTGTTCAACAACAGCATGTTAGCATTGCCACTGTCTGCAAGTCCGCATGCTAGCATTAGTATTTAGCTGAACTGCCATGCCAAACCACAGCATAATACATCCTGTAGCCTTGCCATGGACTCCTGTCTCCTAACTATATGTTAGGAGGGCATGGGGGCGTCTTATAAACTTTTTCTTATATAACAAAATCAGCTCACCGACAGCCGTTAGTTTGTGAAGTTTTGCAGGACTTTCCAGAAGCAGCAGGTTGCTAGCTCAGAGCTCAATTCTATGCAAATGTGGAGCGGGCAGAGTGACAACCCAGCTCTTGAAAAATGCAACACAGCACTGCCAGAATGCATGGAAAGTGAAGGGGAAGCAGGGAAAGGACATATCCATTAGTGTTTATATGGTTATGTTTAGTGGCTCACTACACTCGTTTTTTTCGATTTAGGAGCGATCATGTTCTTGGCTAATTATCAAAAATTAAATAAAAAACTCACTCTAAGCATTAGACACGATATGTTTACTTTATTGGGATGTAACCAAAACTACAATCTTTAACGATCTTAAGGATCTTAATCATCTCTGCTCCCTTTATGTATGAAAATCGATACATCTGTTTCAAACAATATAAATGGCACTGCCCGCGTACTTCCATGCGTCCTTCACGTTGGCATGGATCTTCAGCACGGACAGCCACTTTTCCTTTGCCGTCATTCCAACTCACCATCCGACCTCCTCCCAGCTGCATCTGTAGTTACAGTTTGCCTCTGTGGCAAAATAACATCATACAGATGTTTAAAACTTCTCACCAAGTCGCCTAACCTCTCCTCAAAAAGCTACGGCATTGTTTAAAACTCCTTGTGCTCTTGTGCTGCGGTCATGTCTCGCAGAGAGCTTTAGAGAGTCCAGCACATTGTTTGTTCACCCACCGCACTTTCCACCTCCCTATCTGGCAAAACAAACCAATAGTGATCCTGATTGATCAACGCAACTGATGCAAATAAAAACCTTTAACACAACCACCAGATGCACACATACCTCACTCCATAAACAGAAATATTTTATTTTATTTTTTTTAGATTTGTAATTTGTTTCAGAGCTGCAAACATTTCTTCCTGCCAAACAAGCCCGCTCCCGAGGGAGCTCGGTAAACAAGACTCGACTGAGTATGATTTCTGTCTGCGCGTCTGTCATTAACATGTTTGTTGTTTTATTCCTCCCCCCGCAGTTATAAACATGCATTCATGAATTTACTCATTGCCCCCATCACTCACTCCTTTAATTAGAAAATAATCAGAGCTGGATGAGAGGTTCATTAAATCTCATCCTTGAGAGCCATCAGCCACAAACACAGGAGCGGGATATTCATCACGCTTATGAAAAGAAACTTGGATGCGTCCTCTCGAGTTGAGAGACACGACATTGTGTTGGGAGGACAGCGTCAACAGACTTTCGACAGTGGAATGAACGAGAGATGAGGCCGAAGGAAAGAAAGCGCTATCGTGGAAGGGAGCAATAAAGTGCGATGAGTGGGAGGGGAAGCGCAGAAAGTGAGGGAGTAGAGAGAGGAGGAGGACAGAAAAGAGAGAGAGATCATTAGAGAAGTGCTAATTAACAGAAACCACACTGTTTAGCAGCACTTTGTCTCCATGCAATATTGATCCTTCATGACCATTATGGAGCGGATGTTTTTCGCTGCTTTTCCGCGTGGGTTTTCTCTTTCCCCTCTGTCTTTGGGCAAAAGTTAATATATCAGCCCTGAGTCGCCATCTTGCAGCACCCCCCATGGAAAAAAAAAAAAACAGCTCGATTTTGTTTTTTCCATCATGAAACATGCAAGTCATGCAAGGCTGCGGCTAGAAAGAAAAGAAAAAAAAATAGCTGTGAAATGACCCAAGAAGCCAGTTTGATTGCGGAAATGCCTGCTTCTGTAATTGCATCATTGTGACATTAAATATGAGGCGAGGGAAGTGAGCCCCGCAGAGACGGACTGACAGGAGGGTGGTGTCAACAGGCAGATTAAAGCTGGTGAGGGAAAAAGACACCGTGGCGGCAATGAAATGGAGTGAAAGGGAGTGAAATGGTGATGGATGGGCGCGTAGACATCCAATGGTGCGACGTGGACAGTGATGGACAGACGGCGAGAAAGTGTGTGGACGGAGAGAAAGTAATAACAGAGGGAGGAGAGAGTGGAAGTGAACGGGAGTCGTGTCGGTCGCCCGTTTGGCGCGCGGCGAGATTGAAGAATGTCTGTAATATCCCTTTATTGTTATAGTGCATGTTGCAGGGCTTGCTGTTGGACATTGTGATTCTTCAAAAGGCTTTAACGGGATTACGGCGGTATCAGGCTCAGCCATCAGAGAGAGATACAGCAGCTGTGTTGTGTTGGGTCTGCCGACAGCACGCTGTCTGTCACCGCGCCGTCTCTCACCGTGGCTCTGCTCGCTGATATCTCAAGTCTAGACTGGATGGCACAACACAAAATATGTGATCTAGGTGTCACACAGATTACGGTCAGGTGCGAAGTGATTGCGCAAAAAAACAAATAATTTAGACTTGAATTTGTTTGCGGGCCTTTGATTTACAACACTATCACTACGTGGCCTCTCTGACAGCAGATGAGTCCATTGTCAGAGAGGCTCAGGCAAGGTGATCGCCCTGCCCCGCTGTTACCCGCTCTGTGCTGAAGTGGTACAGGCCGACTTTGATCAATGTGGATCGATGTGGATGAGTGTGCAGCCGGAAGGCGCTACGTGGAGAGGGAAGGGGTGATGGCCCTCTGCTCTGTCGCACAGTTAGTGTGTGTGTGTGTGTGTTTGTGTGTGTGGGAGGGCGAGAATTAAGACATGGTGTGTCACGCTTTTCTGCATGATGTATCGCGCTAACAGAATATATCCTTAACCTACAAATGACTCGGTCTCGGTCCCTGTTTCCGTTTCTTCCTGTTCGTCCCTCACTTTCCATTGGTGGCGTGTCTTTATGGGAAGCGGGCGTGCTGCCTGCCAAACGGCCCTCTGCCGTTATAAAGCCAATGTCCTGAGGGGGGAAAACAATGTAATTTAACTGCGGTGTGTTAATTATTTAGCGTATAGTATTCTTAGTGGGAAAATGAGTAACTACAGCATCAACAAATGAAACCAGCGGCCGATATGTAAACCTCCCTCATCTGTTTTCTTGTTCTGTTGTCGTCCTTGTTTTCTGGGTTGTTTTTTTTTCCCTCCCCGACTTTGTCAGAACTCATCACGAACGCTCTCAGCTTCAGTCTGAGGATTTTCCAGCTCTGCACTTGTTTGCGATACAAAGGATTACATGCTGTTTCTCCGTATTACTGTGATTTCCCCTTTGTGTTTAGCTTCGACGGTTAGTCTTTAAAAGCTGTATCTATGGAGGAGCATTTTGACTCTTTGCCTTGTGCTTGTATTTGTGTGTGTGTGTGTGTGTGCCTCGAGCATGTTAGTGCATCGCTGTGTGTGTGTGTGTGTGTGTGTGTGTGTGCAGGGGGGTATCATCACTTTATGGAGTAATGAATGCTAATCCTCTCTTATCTGCTTTAACCTCGAGGCAATGACACTAGCTGCTGATGCCAGTACAGTGACACCCTTCGTTGGAGGAGAATAGGAGTGTGCGCGTGCGAGTGCAGACATTTACATGAAAGAAAAAGATGTCTCTACTCGCATCTGACAACTTTCCTCGCCAGTTTTTTGTTTTTTTTTTCTCACTCCGTTCGACGGCTTCAGGGTGTGGTCTCGTGATTAGCTGCCACGTCCCCCCGTGACTCATCCCAAGTAGAACAAAGTAGAACATTCCAGGCCGGTGACTCTCCTGCATCTGATCCCAACACGATTTCAAACTAAATCCATCCTCAGGTCATTGTACAAAGAGGGCACATTTACAGTTTCACCGCGCTCATGTGGCTCCGTTTGTGTTTGTTGTTTGTGTCCAGTCACGCAGTTTTTCACAAGCGCCCCCCACCTCCCCGCCGCCGCCGCCGCTGCCTGTTGCTGACAGCGTCTTTTTGTTTTCACTTTGGTGCCACTTCTGCGTTGCTGCTAAAGATCACAGCGCTAACCAAAGGCAGCTGCCTGTCTTTGTCGGCGAGCGTCTTTTGTTCATTCACAAGGACAACTTCATCTACTCCCTTTTTTCTTTTTTCTTTTTTTTTTTTTTCATTTTCGCCCTCTGATTTTCTCTCTCCGTCTTCATCCTCAAACGCGGAGACGCGAGAAAACAAATTTTCGCGGAGGATCTTTTTCGACCCCCGACTCCTGATGAATGCTTGAAGACAATTGGCTGTGAGGCAATCTCACGAGAGCGATGAAACAAGGGAAAGATTGAGATATGACACAAAAAAGGGGAGGAGGTTTAGATGTAAGAACATTTTAAAAAAGAAAGAGGTCTGTTCCCAGCAGCCGGTCAGGCCCGCATATCTGCAGGACGAGCGTTACGAAAGATGGGCAGAGAATAATTAGGCCTGAAAGCTGTTGAATCCTGTGCGCCCGTTCACCAGTCTTCTATTAAGGGCTGTTTTAATGGGTCTGCCCTCTGCCTGCCTTCTTGGCACATTGAATGGGAGATAAAACTGAATTAGACTAAACTTTAGAGATTGTGAACAGAGGATGCCGGGGCTGGCAGTGAAGGAGAGATGAAGGCAGAGAGAGAGAGAAATAAAAAAAAGATGAACAGATAGAGGATGGAGGAAGAGGGTTAATTGAAAGAGAAATAGAGAAGAAGGGCCAGATCTCAGGGGCTGCGGGGTGTCTCTCTCTCTCTCTCTCTCTCTCTCTCTCTCTCCACCACTATCTATATGTGTGTGTGTGTGTGTGTGTGTGTGTGTGCGCGCGCGCCGTGCGAACGTGTGTGTTTGTCTGTCTGAGGGGAGATAGTGTTGTAGACCTAATGAGAACAAAAGCTAATTAGGGACTTTGCCTCGCACAGTTCTACAATGGCGTTCCCACAGGAGCCGGGACAACACTTGCCACCTATACTGCACCCTCCAGAGGGAGAGAGAGAGTGTGTGTGCAGACTTTTCTCATTTTTCACTATTTTAATCCTCCCTTTTTTTCTTTTTTTAAAGCAGTTTTTTTTTTACAAGTCCAGGCTCTGCCACTGCAGCCGGGTCAGTGAAAGGAGCACAGCGACAAAGATGAAAAAAGGAGGATCTGCTGCTGACTTTGACATTATATTTAATCCCCCTTTTCTCTCCTCCAACTTTATTTCTCAAATGTTAATAATGCTGACTCGTCCGACCACTTTTGGCAGTCAGCAACAGATATGTATGACCAGTTCGTCCAGCGGGGTCTAGTGAGGGTTCAGAACCCGTCTGAGCAAGACTATTTAACCCTTTACGGACGCTTTTCCCTAAATCTGGAGATCGGCAGACTTTGCTCACGGGGAGTAATCCGTAATTTTATATTGTTGTGATATTAAGACAGCAGTGACATTGCGAGCATTAAAAAAAAGCTTAAACAGAACATGGAAATATTTTTTTCTGGAGTGTGTCACAGCAAAAAGTGCAGTTCACTGAACTGTGCGTGGTTTTCGGTCCTCACTTTAACAGCCACAGACAATGTGCCGTCTCATCTTTCACACTGTGTTTGGAAGAGATTAAACTTCATTCACGCCGTGTCAGCGGAATGAAAGAAAAGAATAACAGAGCGAAAAAGATCAACTTCTGTTAAAACTGTTTGAGAGTGTAAATCAACCTATTGTCTAGCCCCACTGCTAGCACTGTTGTCAAAACGGTTAGCTACACAACTTAGCTACTTTTAACTAAATGCTAATTGAGTGCCCCTTCTTAAATACAGTTTCGGGCATATACCAGTTATTACCTGCCCGCTGCCATCATCGTCTTTCTCCTTCTTGTTCCATTACTCCCTGAATTCAAAAGTCGAAAACTCACTTTTTCAGTGACTACATTATAATAAAGATCAAATTGTGTTTCAACAGTCAAATTCTTTTAATGTGAAGCTGCGGCAATAGGAACATGTTCGGTTTGCTTTAGCGGTGACTTAATACAGCGCTTTACTGATATTGAACCGTGGCAACCCTCTTTTTAATTGAGCCGAACACTTTGGTAGTTTTTCTCACCTTTTTTTAAACCTTTATTTATTCAGGGAGAGTTCACCGAGAACTCTTTTTCGGGAACATCTTGATCTCATTCACACATTCCCCCCCTGGAAACCGCTCAGTACTACCACAGTCTGATGTCACCGCTGGGCACCTCAGTGGTGGTAATGAGGGAGGGACAATGACATTACAGTTTTTTTTTACAACACGTACGATACACATTGTGGTATTACATTCTTATTTTGATCGCGCGGGTGACGACTGTGAGGGTTCAAGTGGACGTTTAAACTGGTGCCTGTAAGTGTCTGTTGTCTGTTCCAGTTCATCCTCTGCAGGGTGACAGGGAGGCCACAACAAAAAGCAAGGTGAGAAGACAGTTGCCAGTCTTATTCAGGGTTACACTGACACACAAACACATTCACACCCCTGAGACATGTAGGAAACTTAACCCATTTTATCCAACTTGTATGTCTGACCCAATGGGAAATCCACCGGCACGATTAGATCACACGTGTTGACTGGACTGGTGTCTGGAGCCAGGCATTGTGGTAAAACTGAAACAATATATTGATTATCTGATCGACAGAACTGACCATTTTATTTGTATTTTGTCTCTATTTCTGGCATTTAAATGATTGATCAGGTAATTGAAAAAAGAACCAAAGGACGAATTATTCAGTGAGATGCAGTTCCTCTAATCAGAGTCAGCTGAAGGCTTATGTTGCTATCAAATGAACAATGACACATTTAACCAAAAATCTCTTTAAAAAAATGAAAATGAGGTTTCAAATTTCATTCAAGTCATGAATAAGACCCGCGATGATCGTGGCAAACACTGACAACCAGTAAACATGAATCAAACAGTTCATTCAACATGGACCACTTGAGCCGGACATTTCAGGCATGCATAGTCGTGGAAAACAAAATAAAGTGCAACAGCTCAGCTTGTCAGTGGCAGAGTGCTGTCAGTAGCCATGATGGCTAATGATTTTGCCCCATCATTAGCTTCCTGTGCTAACGATTTTGTGCCCGCACCCACCCAAAACATGCTAGCGCACTGCCAGACTAAGTACTGCTTTTTAGGGGGGCTGTAATTTGTGTTTTGGCTAATTGAGCACTACGGCTAAAAGCTTTCCGCCGACTTGGCGTCATCTGTGACGTAGAGGAGCCTCGCTCTCTGTGTTTTTTTTTCTGGGTACTCATCAGCAGATCTGTTCCGGTTACAGTTTTCTGCGAGCTCTGTTGCGTCGCCTCCGTCCATCATTACCTGCGATTCGACTGTCCATATATCTATCTTCGTCGTCGTCTCAAAGGCTTATCCCTCTGCCCAGTTAAATGAGGTTTTAAGGCCATCAACTGATCCAGGCTATTATACTAACGCACCAGGGGTGTTCCAGATTTGATAAATGATTGAAAAGAGATAATGAGACGTCTCGTGTTAGCAGCGGCAGCGAGAGAGACGAAGGAAGGGAAGACAAAGACGGGGTGTTTTTTTTCTCTTTTATCTGTCATCAGGTTTACTTCCTTACGTGTGTCATCACGGGTCAGCGGTTTGCAGCTGGAGTGTATTGCTTAATAAATGTGATTTATTAATGTGTGTGTGTGTGAGAGAGAGAATGTGTGTGTGCGCGTGTGTTATTGGCCAGCCTGGCAGCACTCTCAGTCCTCAGACAGGCCGTTCTTTGTGCCGTGTCTGATGTCATAATTTGTCCGACGTGCGCTTGCCAACAGGAACCTTTGGTCAAGAAAACCACATACCCGCGCGTGTGTGTAAGCACACGAACGCTCGCTTATTCTCATCACGGCCCCTCCAACCAGACGGCGCTTTCTCTTGATTGATGGTTGTCTTCGGGAGAAGGAGGGAGAGGCGGTGCCATCGAGAGAGAATTAATAATGTACAGGGGTTTCAGGACGGTGACTGTCCAGACTCGAGCTCTACAGTTGTTACACCGGTCACGGTGTTTCATCGTGCAGCAGCAGCAGCAGCAGCAGCAGCAGCAGCAGCAGCAGCCAGGGTCTGAAGGGAGCTCGGGGCTCAGCGTGAGCAGAGACAGGGAATGCGGTACAGATCAGAGGCTGCTGGATTATGGGTGGTTAAGTTGGAATGAGTCATTCTGGACGGGTAGATTAAAAGATCATTTAGAATCAATGGGTGATTACAGGAGTGAACGTGCAGAAGGGCCTGGTGGAAAGCAATGCGCCACTCAACCCCTCGGAGGATGTAGATATCTGCCAGCAAAGACACTGCTGAAATAACTCAGACAGCCTGCTTTGATTAATATTAATAGGAAAAGCACACTCGCACCTGTCTCTCCCTCTCCCCCTCGTTCTGTCTGTCCGTCTGTTTTTTCGTAGCTCACTCTCTCAGCGTCTACCTTCCTCCTCCTCTGTTCTTGTTTTTGTCTCTGCTGCTAGTCCGTGAGTGGAATCCCGCCACAGGTTTTTATTCTCCACAGACTCCACAGATTCCACAGACACATCCCTTCAGAGAGCTGCCAATCTACCGCAGGCAACAAATAATACTGACAGTTTGAGGTTTTGATCGTAGTCCCACAGCACACACACATAAACACACACACAGACACACACACACAGAAAATAGTAAGTCAGTGACCCAAAGAGCTTCGACCCTGAGTTTTTGCAAAGATGCTCGTAAGCCTCTCGGACTTTGGATGATTATTAACAGGGCTTCTTAAACATTCATCGCGCTGTCCTTTAATCGTAACCCCTCATTTAAAGGACTTGGATCAGGCAGGTGAACATAAGCCCGGGGAGAAAAAAGAGGGTACAAAGTACAGGATGAAAACGTAGGGAAGAATGAAAATAACTGTGGTCACGAAGAAAATGAGTGACGGAGCAGCAGGAACTGGATAGATTTTTGTGGTTGGTGCAATGAAGTAATGCTGCAGGATCATGTTCAAGACCAGAAATACAATCTTTGATGGTGCAGTTTAGATATTTTTAGATGATTTCTGACAAAGTTGGCGCCATGTATGAAGAATGAAAGATGGATAAATGGGTTAAAACATGACAAAGATGACCTGCATTTTAGCATCAGGCCAAGAAACATGTTAACATTTTCCTTATATATATATATTTAACATAATCAGACAACCTCTTTATGGTCTCTACTCAGCATTAATCTTGATGTACTGTGTGATAGCTACAAGGCATTTCATAATGTCTTTGTCATTGGCTGTGGCATTATCTAGTGTACAATTACAGACTGACCCCTAATCCGACTGTCCCGTTAGCATGCCATGACTATGTGACTGCTCTTAGAAAGAGCACATGAACATTACCTGAATGTGAACACAAAAGCAGTCTACCGATTTATGTGAGAGTCTCATCACCTCATAAAGTTGTTAAAGCGAGAGTTTGCCTCTGTACGTACTTTTTTTCTGTTTAACCGATGAAGGTTATCTAATATTTAGTCTCCTTTTAACTCTGTTATAACTTAAGGCTTGACTACATTCATTAATCGCTAACTGTGTGTGCTGTTTGCTCAGCAGAGGAAAACTCCAAAATCACGATAATTTGCTGTGGCTTTATCACTTTGACCTACCCGTTTACATTACTCACAGTGTTTTGATGCATGGTGAATATACAGTGCGTCCAGAGTGTGAGAATTAAAGGTCCTTTGCGTAAGAAAAGTTGATTGGCGGCCGACCCGACCTACAATCAAGGTCGAGGACGAGACTCCAAAATCTACTTTTCATACAAATAGGACCTTTAAAAGGTTAACAACAATCCAGATCCCACTGTCCTGACTTCCTGTTGTTGTTGTGGACGTCTGTGTAACCTTGCCACACAGGATTAGGTGCTTCTGATTAAAACCATGCTGTTGCAGACGTCAGAACCAGCCACACGTGTGACACCTGAAACTGCGGCGAAAATGCGACAGGGGTAATTGAAGTGACTCAAGGTTAGGACTTGTGTGTGTGTGTGGTTTTTTTTGTGTATGCGTACCTGGGGATTAATTTCACTTCATGTTCTCCCTGCTGTACTGATCAATAAGCATCAAACACATCCTGGCACCCTGACTGTTTGTTGAATTATGCTTCAAAAGAAGTAACCGTAAGCGGGGGTGCGATTGTTTGTGCATCACACACGTGTGAGTGCGTGTCCAGAAGCTGAAATATGGCTGAAAGATATCTGGTGTAATGAGGCCAAGGTGATTTATAAGTGCAGAATGCTCCGTTCCCCCGGCACGTCCACGCACACACATACACTCCGGGGTGTGACTGTGACAGCTGCTTCACTTTCTTTTAATTGCTTGCCAGTTAAAAGCAAGTGAAACGGTGCTTTCCCACAGCCAAAGCTCGAGCAGAGCAAATTGGTTCAAGTTTCAGAATCTGTATTTGGTGGTTAGACGACTTTGTGCGGAGGCTTCTTCGCCAAAACTTCGCCCAGACATGTGAATAATCACTTGCTTGGGTGCAGAGGCTTCGCTGTGAGAACAGACCAGTCCAGGCAATCACCGGAAAGCTATAGAAAGCTAAAACAGGCAGAGGCGAGACGGGCAGGAATATGGTGCAGTCGAGAGCGCACGTGAGAGACAGATGCAGGTAGTCCGTTAGCGCACTAGCGTCTCCGCGGAGGACAGGCGGACAGGTGAAGGCGGAACATAAAGTGAGTCCTGTGGTCGTACACTCTAGCCAGAGGGAGCACTGCTTTAAATCAGACTGGCTTTCCATTAACCTGCACTGACACTGTTTAGACAGCAGGGAAAACAGCAGAGAAAAAGAGGCAGGAGGGAGGCCAGACATTAGCATGTCAAGGCGCTGATCGGTGGCGACTTGAGGCTCATGCAGGAATGAACCGCTCAGACAACACAGCCGCAGATAATGGGGCCACTGGTGAAAACATAGGGTTGGGACCAGATCAAGGTGCAGAGGTAGATTCTCATTACGACAAGCATAATAATCATGACTCGGCCATGTATATCTCCAAGAAACAAAATCATCTGTAGTTTCAAATCATGTCACTGAGGTTGGACATTGCATGGTTATCCACATCAGATCTCACTGAAAGTGATTCCAGAGCACCGTTTTCTCTTTGTGTTGTTCTGCTGCTACGACTGATTGAGCAGCCAGATAATCGCATTCATGCCACCAGCCTTGCCCTTTAGAAAAAGGCACGACCAAAACCATGAAAAGAAAAAAACACCGCCCTAACAAAACTTTTTTCGATCAGTCACAATGTTTTGTTTCCCCCCCCCCGGCTCGAGTTCAAGGCAGGAAGCCACCGAGCTGCGTTCAGCCGGCTGGTTCAACTGCTAAACACCCCTCAATAAATATTCTTTAATCGTGGCGTCGCAGGAGAAGGTCGAAGGCTTTTCACATGTCCCCGGAGACGAAGCTTCCTTTTGATTTCATGACACAAAGGGCTTTTTGTTCAAACCACGTTTTATATTAAACTAAAATGTCACATTACATGACTCTCAAAAGTCGAAAGAAAGGTTTTAAGGCTGATCATTTTTCCCAAATACATTTGAATGTCTCTAGAAACAAGCTGTAAATATCATCACCTTTTAAGCAAACAGTTTCTTATTCACATATCGAGCAGACACAAGGTGAAATTAGCATTCATTTGAAGTTGTAGTTCTGGCCACCTGATGAATGTAAATTCAGTGTTCACTCCTTTTTCTTTTTTACCTCTGCTTTGCTCTCCACCCACTCCGTCGAAAAATATCTGGCTCTTCGGCTGATAAATGCTCTGCCGCGTTCACCAGCTTGTCATTAACTATGTCTGTCCGCTGTTTGGTGCTTAGCAGGTAGTGTGCAGTGAGTTTCTGGGCTTTTTTTTGTTGTTGCTTTTAATGAAAAACAGCTGCCTTATGTTGCCAAAAATGGCATGGAAAGTTTTAGAGTTTGGTAATGTGTGCAATTCATTGTAATGAGCAAAACCATTCAAATTGCACATAATCAAAAATACACATTTCTCTTCTCCTCTTACCCACAACCTGGATGTTTGTCTATCCAGGTTGTTTTGGTGTGTGTGTTGCCGACCAGATGTCTGCCTTCTCTCGAATATAATGAAACTAGATGGCAGTCGGCCTGTGGTGCTCAAAGAGCCAAGAAATATATATATTTGAAACTCAAAAGCAATGTCTCTTTCCGGAAATCAACATCCTTTGTCTTGAGCAGTTTCGTGCAGGAACTACTTTCTTTTATACTTAAATATGAGGCAAAGCTTTCAATTTACCAGCAGTTCTACGTCCAAACCCTCACCCATCGTCATGGGTATCTGGGTAGTGACCTCAGTATGGTGGCTAAGCCTAGAATATAAGATATAAGATAAGGCATCCGGAAAGAGCTTGGGGTAGAGCTGCTGCTCCTTTGCATCGCTCACTGCCTTATTTGTGACGGGATGCTGTAGTTTCGGGTGAAAGAAAATAATGCTCAAGGTTCTTGGAGTATCTTGAGTAACCGGAGACATTGCTGTTGAGTTTTTCAGATGTGTTTTTCTCTGTGCTTTGAGCAGCACAAGCTCTAAGTGCCGTCTAGTTTATTATATTCGACAGAAAGCAGTCATCTCTATGGCTACGAGATCTCCGAAACCTCGGCAACTCACACCAAATGCTCTAGATGAATAAATAGCACTCAAGGCAAAAGTGTTTTTGATTTGGGGTGAACTGTCCCTTTAAAATAAAAACAGTATTGATTGAAGCAGCCTTTAAGGCGACCTTTGCAAAAAAAAAGAGAGTCTGGGCAGGTTTATGTAACGATAGACTTTGCATTGTCGCAGTTCATCCCACTCTCTCTCACACGCACACACACACACACACACACACACACACACACACACACA
Organism: Diplodus sargus; assembly: GCA_903131615.1. Lineage (NCBI taxonomy): Eukaryota > Metazoa > Chordata > Actinopteri > Spariformes > Sparidae > Diplodus > Diplodus sargus. Next base: position 11,239,537 of record CAEMYA010000018.1, read on the forward strand.
CACACACACACACACTTGCACAGCTAGAGTTGACATGCCGCCGTCTAGTCCCCCCAGAGGGAACGGGCCCAGAAAATCAAAAACCATTAACCAATTAGCACTGATCAATAGTCGCAGCCACACAGGGACGAGCCAGACTTGGGAGCATTGTTAATGTGTGCCTCTGGGCCAATCACCGGGCGGGGACGGCTACTGCTCTCAGCTCTCAGCCAATGGGAATGCCGGAACGACGCTTGACATTCTGCTGCTCTCCAATGCAAAGTGCCTTCTCCTGCTGTAGCTAGGCAGATCAGGCTGCACGAGGAAATAAAAAGGGAGAGATGGAGAGATAGAGGCGAAAAAAAAAGAAAAGGCGAGGCCTGAGGAAGAGAAGAAGAAGAGGGAGAGTGTGAGTGTGAGGTTGTGAAAGCAGGTGTCATAGTGGGGCCGCAGTGGGCAGCAGGTAATCTCACCGAGATAAGCAGTAGCATGACAGCCAACCTTTAATTCCCCATGGGAGGTGGTACTGTGGAGTTGCTGCAGGGTTGGTCTCCCCCTTCCCCTGCAAATAGATTTATATAAAGGAGTAATGGGAAGAGATGGATAGAGGACGCGTTTTGACAAGAGGCGAGAGTGAAAGCGACAAAGGCGGAGTCATGTTTTCGCACACATACGTGAGCATGTTCACATATACGCTGGATCACAGCAGCGCCTTCGCTGCTCTGTATTCATGATGAGGAGAGCAAATATCAGCGTGGGACTCGAGATCGTATGGGGGATCGAGGCGGAAAGGAAGGAAGGGAATGAAGGGGAAAAGGGGGAGTTCAAAAAAAGAAGAGGAGGAGATATCTAAAATATTACACCTATCAGGGGGAGTGTTCAGTGGAGCAGGCATTATGAGAGTGTAAATTACATTCCCTCCTTCTCCCCTTGGGCTGCCGGCTGCTGGATGAATATAATCACCCACAGCAGCGAGCGCCCAGACTCACACTGCACCGTCTACGGACACCAGCAGAATATCAGATGGAGTGCCACGATATGTGTATGTTTATTGTCACAGAAGTCTCCAATCACGCATCGATCTGGCCATCCGTTCTCTGCTCTGTTCCTTTTCAAAATGATGCAAAGTATCGACACGTTAGCAATTTGTCTCAATTGGGAGGAGATCAATGATGATTCCCCGAGCCTCGTAAAAAAAAGACATCCAGCGTCAAGTGGGACGGCCTCCGAGGTGGTAAGACGGGGGAGTGCGAGTCTTCACTAATTATAATTCCCAAAACAATGTGTCTCTTTTCATTTCCTGTCTTTGTTTTTACTTAAAGGTCCAATTTGTAAGAGAGTTGTTTTTCGAGTCTAATTCCCAGCTCGTCCTCTTTGGGACTTTTGGGAGTGACCCGAGATAAAATCTCAAAGCCTCAGTAATTGGTGATCTGGGAATAAGACTCAAGAATCAGTTACAAACCTGAGCTCCTTTGACTTGTAACAACCTCTATGAACAGATATCTGCAGATATCGGAGGCATTCTGCTCTTTAGTTGTAGTCCAAGTAATATTAACCAGAGTTCAACATGTTTTTTTTTTATTTGGTCTGAAATCTACTGACCCAAAGTGATTTATTTATTTGCTGTAAAGGAAATTGTGCGATACATACTTGAAGTTTCACCACCCAACAGAATTCCTGTATCCTAGATAATTAAAATGCTTGTTTAGACGTCTTTGACAACCCTCAACGGAGATTAGAAGGAAGTACGACGCCTCACTCCTCAGCGACTTCCATCATCAGCTCAAGAGAAAACAGTGTTTAATTATTTTTTACTTTGGTTGCTTGCAGGTAAACTGTAAAATGTGGAGAGCAAAAGAGTTGGTACGCATCGACCAAACTGACTTGCTTGTAACTTAATTTGTCTCCAAAAAATGATCATTTTGAACACTAGAGCTGAAATGATATATCAATCAATGGACAGGTAAATGCATCTGTGCCTATTTTGATAAAATATTTAAGTCTATTTTAAACAAAAATGTGGAAGCTTTTCTAGTTCACATTCTCTGCGGCGGTTTGGATTTTGAGGGTTTTGGATTGTGGTCCGGTCATTTAGAGCTTTAAGTTAAAAAAATAAAACTTGATTGTAAAATCTGTGATTTTTCCCCATTTTATAGACCAAAATGGCTAATCAAAAAGATAATTACCAGATTAATGGATGATGATAAGTATCCATGTCATTACTGGGATGGCGCATTATTCTCTTTTCTTTCGCTCTGTGAATTACAATCTGTTAGCAGCAGCAGATAGACGGCTAATCCTCTTTATCTCCGCTCTTGAAGCTAATTTGTCTCTCGATGGGACCTTGAGAAAATAGGGGAAGGTAGCGAGCGCACAGCTTAGGTCATGAAGGCGGAAAAGGAAAGCAGAACTGATTGGTCTTCTTCACGACAAACCCAGTGGCAGGCCCAGATGTCAGGGATGTTAGGTCAGCGCCTGCTAAATGGGAGGGCAGCAACTTGAGTCAAGGCTCATTACTTCTTTACATTAGGCAACAGTTCACCGCAACACTATTCTAATTCGCCCCTTCCCATGTCTCTATCCTCCCCAACCCTCCCTTTCTTTCCCTTTTGCCCTCTGTGTCTCCTCCTCCTCCTCCTCTCTCACCCCCTCAGGGCCGCTGTTCCAGGGAGAACTGTAAGTACCTGCATCCTCCTCCTCACCTAAAGACCCAGCTGGAGATCAATGGAAGGAACAACCTCATCCAGCAGAAAAACATGGCCATGCTGGCCCAGCAGATGCAGCTCGCCAACGCCATGATCCCCGGCACACAGCTACAGCCAGTGGTGAGAGGACGCATACATAAACATTTACTCACAAGGTCACAAGGTCACACAAGTCTGGTTTTTGAAGATGTATCTGGAGTTTATCAGAGCAAGAATTTAATTTAAAACCTGCAGACACTTTGTCACAGTCGGTTGAGATCTTTTGCTATAGATTTTTTGCTGGATATCATGTTTCATGACTGTGCCACAGTCTTTTTAAAAGGTAGTGGCTCACTGGGTGTGTACGCAGTGACAGGTCAAAGGTTCACCAAAAAGGTTCCCCAGGCCCCTGTGTTTCCGGACGGTGGTTCTCAGGATGTCTCAGGTCGAGCTCTCTGACTTCCTGCCGGCTACCATCAGCCATGATTAAGTCAGATCATTTTTACTGAGCCTAATGGCTCAAATTTAGATAAGCAAAGAGTCTGTGAGGGGAACTTATTCCTCATGTATAGCCAGATACCATCCCGTGATCTGCATTTCTTTTTTTACTGTTGCCATTATGCCAAAGTCTCTCAGTATCCCAGTGCTGTTTTTTTCCTTCAATTTAACATTTAAGTTAATCTGTGGCTGCAAGTCATGGTGCGTTAACTTGGCAATAATCTTTTCAAGTAAAGATGTGCGCTGTGTAGTGTTGGAAAAGAAACTCTAAGAAGTTATATTTACAATATTGATCAGGTAATAATACAAACTCAGAAATATTTCTTGATTCCTTGACTGAATGAACATGCTGTTCTCAGAGGAAAATTAGGGCCTCAGAACACTGTTCGAAGCTAGAAAGGGTCCGCCGCATATAAACAAAGTAAAACAGCATGAGTGTTTATTCAGTCATGGAAATCAGTCAGTGAAGATCTTTCTCTTCCTCCCCAAAACTACATAGTGCGCCTTTAATGTATTATATGTCTGGGCCATGAGATATGGCAAAATGGAAAAAATAAATAATTAATTAATAAAAAAAAAATATATATATATATATATATATATATATATATATATATGTTATGTTATTTTCTGTGACCAGTAGTCCAAAACCAACACATATTTACTTTGAAATGATATAACAAGTGAAAAGCAGCCAATCTGAAAAGGTTGAACCTGAGAATGTTTGGTAACAAATAGAGTCAGAGAAGTATTTTCTGCCAATTAATTAATCAGTTAACTGAATAACTGCTTCAGTGCAGAGTTAATTAATATCACGTTAGCCTAGATTAATCAGGCAATATTTGTACAACAGCGCCCAGGTGTCAGACCCAGAGTATTTTTATACAGTGATCAATAAAGTGTTACACTACTATCATGCGATCATTAACACGCGCACAGATCCATGCATGCACGTCCACACACACACACACACACACACACACGCATGCGGTGAGCTACATCGGCAGTGTGTCCGGGCCGCGTGCATCCGAGGATCTTCAAGGTGATGATCGGAGTCCTGGTCAGCGGGCTCGATTGAGTCTGTCTCCTCCCGCTCAGAGAGACCTCACGGAGTCAATGAGACCTGTCAGTCAGACTTGAAGATATTCCTCTGTCCTCTCCTCGGTCCCTTTATGTTTAAGTGAGAGCACTGGAGTGAATTTGTCCGGGACTATTCAAAAGAGCTTCAGATGCCGCATCCCTCGGACACACACGAGCACGCACGTGCACACTTAGCTGACGGCTTATCGCCTTTATCTGGTGGAAGAGGGGCCGAGTCGAGAGGCCCATTGAGAGGAACAGAGGAAAAACCATGAAAGGTTTTTTTTAAAGGAGCAATAGATCTCCCTGGGACTGCAGAGTCTTCCCTTTCTGTTTATGTCATGGGGAGAGAGAGAGGGTAATGGGAAGAGAGGAGGAGGAGGAGGAGAGGAGGAAGAAGACAGGCTGACAGAGAAGGACACAGCAGAAGAAGAAAGGCAGGGCAGAGAGAGGCAGGAAGAGATAAATGGACAGAGTATAGACAGGTGGGTAAAGTGGAGGAGATAGGACAACAGCAGCGAGGAGAGATGGCTCTACAAAGAGAAGTCAAGGAAACGGAGCCATGTTCCGGGGAACAAAGGGTGAGAAGGAGCCTTTCCAGGAATCAGACTTTCTTCCTCCAGCCCTCCCGTGTGACTTCAGCTCAGCTTCCTGCCCCCATCCACAGCAGCTCTGACACATTTTATCCCCTCCTCGCCCACTTTTTTTTTATTGTCTATCGCCGTGCCCCCTACATCCACGTGCGTAGGAGACTGCTTTCATTTCACGCATGGAGCTGTGCAGAGGGTGAAGTAATTAGGGTCCATTACAGCTGGCTGTGAGTGATGGTCCTCATGATGCTTTTTATTACAGGAGCCTACGTCAACGGACAGCCCACATGACAATTATATCTATCTACTGTACTGCATCACTCGCTCGTTCACTCACTCACATCGAAAGAAGTCCTCCCCGAAGGAGATTTCAGTTGTAGTTGTTTGGTGCACAGCAGACGGTGTTCAAAAATAAGTGAAATAAAACCAAATAAGCCACGAGGGAAGGGCACTTCAGCGGTGTCTTACTCCTGTAATTAGATATATTTCCATGTTTGCGTGGGAGGGAGGTAAGCTAGTGTTGCAATATGGCTGCATTAGAACAAACAAAGCCCCGGAGTGTGCTAAGTGTAGCCGATGTTACTCTCCAACAGAATTGAACAAATCTGAATTCAGGTTTCTTCAAAGCAGTGCAGTGCAGTACATTCGACGGACACAAAGTGTTCTAGTTTGGTACAGAGGTTCAGAATCAGTCACATTTTTTATGTTTACATTTTAGCAACTTTTCAGTTTTTCAAAGATGAAATAATAAAGACTATTAACCAACACACAGTTAAGTTAATAAGCAATACATCAGAAGCTTCCTCCACTCAACTCCTGCAAGAGTTTGCTGCTACATAAGATTCTTAACATTTGTAGTCCTGAAATATTTGAACTTCTAATTGATGTAATGTACCTTGTAACTTGGTTCTTAAAGCAGCTACAAGGAACTTTCATTTTCTGTTGACTCTGGTGCCCCCTGTGGACAAAAGTGGTATGAGAAGCATCGGATCTTGATCTGGCTGGACACAACATATTGTTCATGCTTTTTTATGGATACATACCAATGAGATAATGTATGGAAACACGATTTGTTATGTTATGCCCTATCACCAAACCACAGAGCAGTTTGTTAACTCATTCCTCTGCAGCAACCCAACATAAGTCAGATAATGACTTATCTGATGAAGGGAAGGTGGAATCTGACATTGGTATTAGAATGAGACTGTTTCATAACCCTCCAAAAACTCTTTCTGGTTAATTTAAGGCATTGGTCTAACAAGGAAATGAGACATTGCTTACACATTCTTTTAAAGTTCATGAGACCGGGCTCTACTGAATAATGTTTGGCATTAAATAATCAGGAGATAAGATGCTTTAAATATTTATTGAATGTTATTTTTAAGTTAAACAGAATCATTGAAACACAGCTTGACATCATCGCATTGCTTTTGATCTTTCTGTTTAATTCTTAGAAAGAAAGAAGAGTTGTTCAGTGTTCTCCTGACGCGTGCTGTATATTAAAAATGTGCATTTTGTTTGAGGGCATGTAAAATATTTCTAACTAAAAGACTGTCTGAGAAAAGAGCTGCACAAACGACACATCAGTGCTGCAACACAAATCACCGACAGGAGGCCTGCTGTGAGATATTTTTTCCGTTCCTACTGTGTAAGTGTCCTGGGATTGTGATTTATAGCAATAATCTGCGACGTCGATCATTATTGGACACAATCCTTTGCTAAGTGAAGAGATATTCCATATGAGGCCCGATTAGCAGGATCGCATGCTTTTTGCATGATGACATCACTCCATGGCTCCAGCCTCATGACTGTAAGTCTTCACGATGACATCATACCTATTTCATCCCAACTTTTGAGCTACGAACATCCCCGACTGACTTCTGAGCGCCTTCAGAGAGACACGCGCACTTTTCCTTCTTTTTACCTCGTGATGGGTCATAATTCTTCCGACATTCCAGAGGGGCAGCACTGGAGGAATTGGAAAGTGCTCTCCATTATTCCCTGATTTTTCTGAGTCATCCCGGAGCAGCGAGGAGGTTTGGGGAGGAATGTAGCTGTGCAGCCCTGGCTGCCGCTGCTCTATAACTCACTGTGTCGCGTTGGCAGAGGCTCAAGAGACAATCCTCAGACTGGGGCCGAGGTCAGGAACGTGCGAGGAAAACTTACAGTGCCCCTACGTCAGCTAGCATTCTCCCTAAGCCTCCCTCTCTCGCAGGATGTGGACGTTCTCTCTTTCAAAAGCAACAGATATAGGCGCTGCTGCGGGGTATAGCTCCTGCACGCACAGCTTGACGTCCCTCATCCTTATTACTCCTATAGGTGTGTGATCTCCGGTGTATGAAGCGTGTGATTCCATCTGATGCGTGCAGAGAACCGACGCCACATACAGAGCGCCCGGGCTCCTTTGTGTGTTATCTCGAATGAAAGACAAGCAGCCATGAAAGAAGACATTGTTTTTTTTCCTCACATGTTTGCCCATTAATTGTCTATTTTTTGCCAACCACACCTCCTGTCCTCTGCTCGGCTGTTGTTAAATTGCATACATCTCTTATTTCCCCATTTACTGTCAAATATCTTCTGTGAGTAATTTGAGTAGGAGTGAGGAAGGGCGGCGTTATACTTATTTGTAGAAGTGATTAAATATTTAATATTTTATATATAGACTTTGTGATGAAAAGTCTCTCACTCGGCTCTCTCGTTCTGCTTGTGCCCACAGCCCATGTTTTCAGTCACACCCAGCCTTGCAACCAATGTCAACGCTGCTGCCGCGGCGGCCGCTGCGTTTAACCCCTACCTTGGCCCCGTGTCGCCCGGCCTGATGCCCGCTGACATCCTGCCCAGCGCCCCCGTACTGGTCACCAGCAACCCCAGTGTCCCCGTACCAGCTGCTGCTGCTGCTGCTGCACAGAAACTCATGAGGACAGACAGACTGGAGGTGAGAGACACACACATTCACACACACACACACACACACACACACACACACACACACACACACACACACACACACACACACACACACACACAGGTACAAATAAAAGAAATATGATTGCACACAGACACAGCACAGATCACACAGATGAGAGGATTTGCATAATTTTTTTTCACTTTCAAATCAGTCACAGATTAAAAGATAGATTAACAAAACGCTAGTAAACATTACGCCCGGTGAGGATATTTTTCCCGGCTACGCAAACATATTGGGCATTGAAATGTGGGCCGTGCCTATTTGAATATTAAAGACACAGGGTTGGCGAGTCTCGCCTCGACGGTTTCTGTTTGTAGACCTTAATTATGTATCTAGTACACACTTTCTGTTACAGTAACTACATCCCATTACCATAATACAGTCATTACCCAGACTTAAGCAAAGAGAAAGAGAGACGTTAATGAGAGTGTCTCTCTCGACAAACATTACCGTCGTCGACGCTGCATCCTGTCAGCAGGCGGGAGGCAGCATCGTTCGGCACGGGTTAAGTTATACTGTATCGGTTAGTAATTTTCCCCAAAAATCTTTTATTCTTCCATGAAAAGCAATCGGTCATTAGAAACCTGAGGAGAGCCGCTCCTCTAGCTGTGCTCAGATAATCATTAATTGGACAGTAAGTCAATCTCATCCATTATGCAGCCCCACCCGGGAAACTCTCGCAGCGGAGTAATGGGGAAATCGTTTGGAGGCAGGCGGGAGGCGTGCGAGAACGCCAGGAAGGTTACATTTAAAATGTAACGTCGGCTAGCTGGATAATTAATGGGGGGGCGAGGCCGAGGAAGTCTCCGAGCCCCGCCGAACGAGCGGGACGACACGCGGAGAGCCCGAGCGGGTCAATGACAGGAAAAAGAGATGGAGGCGGGAGATGGGAAATCAATTTGTAGACCTGTTGTGGTCATCAGGGGAAGGGTTGGGAATAAGATAACAGAAAGAGAGGAGAGACCGGGGAAAGGATTTCATAGAGGAGTCGTGACTGGTGAGAAGAAGTTAGCAGCAGTTAGCAGACGAGAAGCGTGCGGGTCGTGATTCAGACTGGGGTTGAAGCGATCGCCTGGCAGAGGACTGATAGCATTCCGCAGTCCAGCAAACAGATATGAAATATTTATTAGCCAAATGCAATAATTGGCAGTAGAGGGGAAAATCTGCTTGTTTTCACTGCTTTTCCCTTCAAGTTATTTAGACCCAGCGGTCAGCGCTGCGTGCAGAGCTCAGCCTGCACTGGCGAAGCTTTTCTTGATTGGGTCGAATTCATACCCTAGCCTCATTTGACGGGAACTAGGTTTGCTAAAAATATCTCGGAGAAGAAGAAAAAAAAGGGCCAGCCATTTTTCAACTTCGAGTGTGTGTCGTTCAAAATAAACATAGCTGGAATTCTGCGGACCGACACACATACCAGCCAGTAGATATGTTACAGGCCATTTCCTTGAGGCCGGCAGAAACTCCTATTTTAGAAGACGACCCACCGGACTGCTTCTCCGGAGAAATATTCCCTCCGTCTCCGGCTATACTGCAGCCCTTTTCAGCGTGCACAAAATCATACGTTGCTTACCTGCAACCATGGTGATGTAAATGGCCCGGAGGGACAGTAACCATGGGGACAGAAATATGATTAACAGGCTCTGGATTTGTTTGTCTAACTAAGCATTTCCACCAGGTTTAGCTCTCTCTAATGCATGATTAAGCACTGTTAAGAAAAACACACACCTGGTGCCGAGAACATCAAATTGCCTCCACTTAGTCCTCCCTTTCTTCCTCAATTTGTTTTCCGTGCTAGTCACTCACTCCATCCCTCCAGTGACTCTCACTCTGTCTCCTTGATCCCCCTCTCTCTGTCCTTTCTCTTTATTCATCAACCACTCTTACAATTTCCCTCTCTCTCTCCCTTGTTTCCAGCCACCCTCTCTCCCTCCCTCCCTCCCTCCTTCCTTCACCCGCCTCGCCAACATCTGCCTGACAACAAGGCAGTCTCTCTCCTTTTTTCAAAAAAAATAAAAAATAAAATAAGACCAGTAGCAGCAGTGGTGATGGTGGCAGTGGCTATTAGGAATGAATGTGCGTGAGTGAACGTATGAGTCAAACAGAGGTACATAAGAGAAAGACGAGGCAGACAGACAGACAGACAGACAGACACAGAGAGACAATCTCACTCCATCGCTCACACAAATCGGTGATTGTGGATGATGAGCTGTCACGACAAGAGACGCAGCGGGGTTAGCCTGTAGATAACGGCGTCGGTGGCCTTTTGCGTGGCAACCACGTTCGACCGCAAATCAAATCCTTTATGCATGCAGACAGAGAGACTGGTAAATAGACGTTTGGTAAATGGCTTGTTCCATCGAAGTCACTGATAGATCGATACAACGCACCATGAAATTACATTTCATTTGGAAGCAGGATGGGATCCTGAGCGCAGCTCAGACACGCCGGTGTGCGGCTGACTGCGCTCAAACGGAGATCTTAAGTTATTGCACAGCTCTTTAGTGTCAAAATTGAATTCTGGGAAAAAATGCTGCCTCACAATTTATATGTGCCCACACCTCTGTGTGTGTGTGTGTGTGTGTGTGTGTGTGTGTGTGTGTTGCACTGTGTGGGCCGGTGATTACGTCAGCCGCAGCCTCCCTCGAGGGTACCCAGCCTCATATTTCCCATGAGCCTCATTGAGCCCTCTACACTCAGGGCTGAGGCAATCAGCCTCCAGACTGCTCACGCAGATGCTGCCCCCTTCTGTCGCTGCGAGGAAGAGCAACAACACAGCTCATTTGAATAACGGCCGAACGAGTGTGTGTGATTGATGAGTCTGTGAACGCTGGTTACGGGTCTGTCCTGCGTATCAATCAGCAGTAATGGCCGAGGCTGTCATTAAGATTGGTTAGCTCTGTCTGGTGAAGTGATTGTCAAGTCCTGAAACGAGTGAGCTGATTGATTACTTCATCAGACGTGGAGCAAAGTGAACAGTAACTTCATAATGTGCGTGCGAGGTGTTTGCCCCTCACTGTCTGGTGAGGAACAAAATGAACCCAGTGAAAGCGTGTGTTCGCTTGTGTTGTTTTTGTGCGCACCAGGTATGTCGGGAGTACCAGCGGGGTAACTGCACGCGCGGGGAGAACGACTGTCGCTTCGCCCACCCCTCAGACAGCACTATGATTGACACCAACGACAACACGGTCACTGTGTGCATGGACTACATAAAGGGCCGCTGCTCGAGGGAGAAGTGCAAGTACTTCCACCCTCCGGCTCACCTGCAGGCCAAGATCAAGGCTGCCCAACACCAAGTGAACCAGGCCGCGGCCGCTGCAGCCATGGTAGGTATCTGTCGTACGGGTCACAGCAACCGAGGAGCGCTAAGGCTAGAGGGCATCTTCTGCAACCGTAGGAAAGAATCAGTCTCGATTAAAGCAAATCAAACGGGAGCTGGAGTTCATATAGTTATTCAAATAAAAATCAAAGACGAGAGGGTGACGAGCTAAAAACCAATCATTAAGCTCTTCTAAACATGACCTGGGTCCGTCTTGGGTTTTTTCCGTGCGCACACACTCCACGCAAGAGCCTTGATCGTCTCGTTTCTTGTAGATGTAGTTCTTTAGGTCAACATCCTCCACCCTTCACTCAATGTCCCAGCACACATTCCAGTCTCCTTCTGTTTCTGCTCTCTTCCACACACACACACACACACACACACACTGAGAAGACAACAGGGTCGATGTTGCTTTACCAGCAGCAGGCTGAAGCGACGGTGCCTCCTGCTCCCCCTCCTCCTGCTCCTCCCTGTTTTTTGCTGCTTCGTCAGTTGTATATTTTGCTGTTCGCAAACGGTACTTATGTTACTGTTTTTTTGCTGAAATAACAACTGTGAAGGCTATTGTTAATTTCAGACCTTGTTTCTGCAATACAGTGACATTTAAACTTACACAATGAGGTTTTGCTCAGCCAAGTACTGTAGATGTTGCAGCAGGCCTTTCAGAAAGGAGGATGAGCTTGATTTAATTTAAACCTTTTCACACTGAAGCTGGAACATAAAGCCAAATCAGACCTGCTCCCACGTCTGAACAGCCTATCAGTTATGTCTGTATCTGTGGATCCATTCCAGTGGTTTTATTGAGCATGTAGCGTTAGCTGTACAGCATTTAAAATGACAGTCAGTGATGAGAATCAAATATAACAGCATGGCCACATACATGCACAACACTTATTTTATGAAAATAGGCGAATGAGGAAACAAATAGTGTTTTTTCTTGTGTGTCTAAAACCACACAAACCAAAGCTAATATGTTTTTTTTTAAATAGTTACATTCTGCATAAACAACGGATATGTTTTATTATTTTGTATTTATTTGTTTATCTGATTTTTTTTTTTGGCAGGAACAATCCATGCAGGCGTTGTCTCATCTGTTTTTAGTGGTTTGAAAGAATAGGAAAGTGGGCTAATAAGGTCAAACTATAGTTCATAAGTAATTAATGCAATTTTTAAATGTGTTCATGAAGCAATAAATTGAAAATTCTTTGAAAAAAGCATTTGAAAGCAAACTTCCAAGTGTTTTGAAAAAAGTTCCTGCCAGCCTGAGCTTTTTTATTAAAGCAGTTCATTTTGACCTTGTTAAACATCTACTATAAAGATTTTCAGATTTAAGCTTCTTAGCTTTAAGGATATGCTGCTGCTCTTTGTCATTTTGACAGAAAATAAAGTGTCTCAGGATTTTGGATACATGGTCGGGCAGATTATGGGGGTTTAAAGATGTCACTTCAGTTCCTTTATAAACCAAACGATCAGTTGATCAATTCCGATAATAATCAGCGGATTAATCGATAATGGAAATAATTGTTAATCTGCTTTTATCATTTTCAGTGAAACAGTTGCTAGTATGTCCATTATCTGGAGCAGGGGCTGTTAAATTCAAAGTATATGTTAATACAGATCTGATTATTTGGCTAATCCTCCTTTCTGGACCAGAACCACCTTTGCAGTTCATGAACTTTTCCCTGACAATAAAACTACCTCGAGGGCCATAATTCTCTTCAGTAACCCTACAGCCATTAATGTGCATGCCCTAGTCTTGTTATTGTTGTATATTGCATTCCAATGATTTGTTTTTTTATTTGTTTGTTTGTTTTTTTTGTTTGTTGTTTTTTTTCTCACCAACCCACACTGCACTGCTGCCCCATGATGCACCTCCGCTTGCTGGTTTATGTTAATGCGCTTGAACCCCATTGGCCCATTGCCATCATGTGCTCGCTGCCTGCTAATTAAGACTCAGTCGGCTGTCAAACCGCTGAAGCGACCCCTCGACGCAACTTTTGACCTGGTACTATGACCTTTCACCTTTTAGCTTGGCATGTAGCTGTGGTGTAGTAGATCTACTCTTGTAGTTCTTAAATAAAGTAGATGTTTAATGATCTGCACTGAGGAAACACTGAGGGCTGATGAACTGATCTGAGCTGTTAGTTTTGATAATATGTCCACCTGAATCTTGGATTTTAAACATTATGAACCCAGAAAAAGGCAACTCCGACATTTTTTCACACTCAAATATCAGTTCATCACCTCACGTGAATTTTCAGGTCTTAATTGGTGGCATGAGAGTGTAATACTTTAGCGTCTAATGCTAGTCTTTGCATGATTATCACTTCCCATATTGCATGTGTAACTGTTGAAGAGGTGTCTCCGTATGGCTTGTAATGTACTATTATCATGGAGCTGGCAGTGCAGCTTTCCTTAACTACATCATTTCTGTTGATGGTCCGACAATCGATACAATAACTTGTAATGTAGCTAATGTATCTCTGCTTTACACTGCAAAGTAATCATTTTATAAACTGTAGAATTCAAATATCAGATCCTAAGGTTTGTGACATTGTGCTGAGGACTGTTTTATTAGCGAGACAGATGTCACAGTTCTTCCTGACAGAAGTAGTGTAGTCCACTGCTTGCTTGCCAGTGTCTGTAATAGCTGTCTGAAGGGGCAACTTTATCTTCTAATGAAATTCTTTCTTCTCTCTGTCCTGAATGTCACTGCTACCATCCTTTGATTTCCCTCACTCCCATCCCTTTATTTTGGTGTCGTCGTCCCCCCCCCCTCATCAGGGGCTCCCTCCCGTCTTGCCTCCTTTACCAAAGAGACCTGCACTTGAAAAAGCCAACGGTGCCACCACTATGTTCAATGCTGGCGTATTCCAGTACCAACAGGCCCTGGCCAACATGCAGTTTCAGCAGCAGGCTGCCTTCATACCATCAGGTAAGGCCTGGGCCTTCTCTATAACGCGTGTTTGTGGTGGGTGTCCCTTTGCTATTGGCTGTCAGATCACATGTTGTCTCTCACAGATCTCCCTCAGTTGTGTTGTGGCATCGGCAGTGAATGGCTGAATGATTGTGTGATTTGATTGTTGGTGACAACGTGGATAAACTTGCATGAACTTAATTACACATGTATGTACAGCAGGGGTGAAGGTATCGTGTCAGAAGTATGGTGTTTGGTGTCTTTATGCTGTGACATCTGTTTTCTGCACATAAATGTATTCTGTTTATATCATCTGAGCAAATTCATCGATTGGCCTGTGATTGAACTGACAGCCTGTATAGATTTGGAGACACATACTTATACTGTAAAGACAAGAACTTGGATCGATTGTGCAGCCACTATAAGAAGTTTTTGGAAACCTATGAATTAAAATGTGTAAAAATTGTATGATATATATATATATATATATCATCAAATTTTTATATATATATATATATATATATATATATATATCATATATCATATATATCATTATTATTAATGTTCTGTCAGGGATGGGGTTTAAATATATACATTTTTGTTACCTCACATATGTTTATGTTTATTTTTAAATTCAATGATAATAGAAAAAACATAATAATAGTAACAATAATAATAGTAATTAACTTTTTTTAATGTAGCAGCATTCATACAAGACAGGCAGCTCAAAGTGGTTTATAACAAACATGTTTTCAAAAGAGGCCCGCAGCACTATACTAATATATATAACAACTTTATTAGACCAACGCATTTCGGCTTATGGCCTTCATCAGCATCATCAGGAAACCCAAACATTTTTTTCACAAGTGTCTGTTGAGCTTCCTGTCCCATCAGAAAGTCAGGGCAGCCTGGCAGGCAAAACCCAGGGCAGCAGAAAGCCTCGCAAAAACGTGTTATTGTGAGTGCAGAGTAACGAGATGAACCAGATGTTCGGCGTTTTCTTCTCTCCCATCTGGTTTTTGGCAGCTGGACAGTAAGATGACACGGTTCAGAGAGAATTTATTAAGTAAATCAAACTCTGACTGCAAAGTGGGGACTTGTCTCCACTCTATCCCCAGTGGAAATTACACCCATAATATACAGAGTGTGTGTGTGTGTATCCAGCACACACACACACACACACACACACACACACACACACAAACACACACACACACACACACAGCTTACTTCTCTGGCCACTGCGTAGTCATCTTACACTGTGTCCCATATTCTCGTCTGACAGCCTAAGAATAGCCTGCCATCGATTCCCCTCTGCGAGAGATTCAGAGACTCAGATCCTCGCACGTCCCGCAATATTGGACTGTCAGGTCACCGCAACACACTTTGAGGGATTCTGAAAGCAGGTCATTCGAAAAAAAGTACCACGGCGCAAACAGCTGTTAGGGCTGCTGACAGGAAAATGGGAGCGCTGGTAGTGTTTAATCTGCCCTTCAAGTTAATGGAGCAGCGAGAGTCGAAGAGTGAACTGCAGGAAGTTCTTCACATCTTTATATGTCATCTGGTGCAGTTTGTGTTATGATGTGTGCAGAGGAATGATTATACGATATCGGTACATTATCAGCTATGTTGTAGAGAGGGAATTAACATTTTCCGAGCACATTGTGGTGATATACAGTATGTCTGACTTTATAACACTTGTAATGAGTTTTTTTTTTCTTGATTTCTTCTCCTCCCTATTCACTCCACTCCCTGTTGCAATGCATGATGGGCAGGCTCGATATTGTGCATGACACCTGCAACAAGTGTTGGTAGGTGCCAGCTTTCCTTACTGATTCTCTTTGTAAGCACATTTTGGTCACTCATTCAACTCACCACATAACGTGAGCACGTTCATTGAGCCAAATCGGCATATATAAACCAAATTCCGAATCTGATTGTGTGTAATCTCAATTGGGACGTTGATGTGTTTTTGTTATGATACTCTGCGGCGCATCTTTGTGGTTGGGAATGAACCCCCCCCCTTTTTTTTTTGCTCTGCCACACAGTTCTATCTGCCACCTAATGCTTGTTGCAGTTCAAAATCCCCCTGATCCTCGCCTCATTATAGCTCCATCCCAAGCTGTCTAACCTCCAGAGCACCTCATTATACTGTCTGGTTATACAAGCCGTATAAACATGAGGAGTTATCAAGGGTAGAGGCAGTAGTGGTAGATGTAGCAGTGGTTGTTTTTACTGTAATTTTTGTGTTATTTGTTGCAATTATGGCGTCTGCTTGGTGTTAACGCCAACGGAAAAAACAAGCTGCCATCTAATTTTATATTTTGCTCTTATATTAGCTACCTTGCACTCGATGTGTCCTTTTTCTTCCACGGCACATCTGCTTATTTCCTTTCCTCGAATTGGCCAATTGATTATTAGACAGAGCAGTGACGGAAACAAATAGATTCTCTCATGTTTATAAGCACTCAATATTCAGACGTACAAATGAAGTGTTGACATTACGAAAACGGCTTTGATTCTGCATCTGGTTCAACTTGCCTGTGTGATCTTTCCCCCCCCAAGTACCCATGATGCACGGTGCTACTCCAGCCACTGTGTCTGCAGCCACCACATCTGCCACAAGTGTTCCCTTTGCAACTGCAACAGCCAATCAGGTTTGCTCCTCTCCTGCCTCCTCTCTCTCTCTGTCTGTCTTCCCCTTCTGTTATCAGCTTTGACTTTCAGTATCTGTTAGTTCATTTATTTATTTATTTATTTACTTGTAGATGCCCCATGTGCCTCTTAATGAAAAATGCATGAATGGCGCACGAGGCTCATCTGTGCTAGCTTTTTCCAGAGCATCTGATACTGTGATTATATAGATAATTACAATGATTAGCTTTAATGTCAGTGTTGGTTGAAGTGCTGTTGCGTTTTCTAACTTCAACTAACGTCCCTCTCTCCCTTATCTCTTTCTGCTTTTCCCACTGTGTTGTCTCCTTTCCTTTCTCAATCAGATTCCAATAATATCTGCAGACCATCTGACTAGTCACAAGTATGTGACCCAGATGTAGGAGTCTCAATCAGAACAGTATGTACTGCACCTCTCTCGAACATCTCACACATTTGCGCCTGGGCCAGTAATGCCTGCTTGTTTTCATCAAAGAGCTCAGAAACTGCGATGTGAAGCATTTTTGCCACATCTGCGTTTTTTGCAGCTGACGGTGTTGTTTGGTCAGCTGTCTTTTTTTGTTTATTTATTCATTCGTTTTTGGAGAAATCCATACCACCCACTTTTTCCAAGTAATATCTGGGGAGATTGACATCCTTATGTGCTAAATTGTGCTGCATATGAAACAACTGGTTAGCCTAGCTTAGCATAAAGTCTGGAAACATGGGGACACAGCGAGCCTGGTCTCTGTCCAAGTGTGACAAAATCTGCCTCCCAACAACTCTGAAGCTCACTCATAAACACTTTGTATCTTAGCACAGCCAGTGGCTCCCTGGAGCGGAGTAAAAACGTTTTCCCAAAAATGTCGAACCATCCCTGAAGCAATAGAGACGAATTAAAACAAATCCAGCATTCACACTCCAAGAAACACGATGACAAAGCCACCAGAGATCCATTCATGTCCTGTTTGCCAGACAGATCTTGGCCACTGCGGATGCTTTCGCAGTCACGCACCATCAACAGTCCATCAGAATGTCTTGTTCCTCACTGATGCGGTTTTGTTCCATGTTGTTGGCAAGTGCAAAATAGACGTGAATTTAATTAATTATGTAACATTTTTAAAAGGCGACACCAAAAACAACATGATTTTCTTGTTGAACTCTCAGACTAGTATCTTAAGAACATCCATATGTGACGGTTCTGAAACTCTTTATTTATGTCATATGTCCAATGTTCAGTGCCATTAGTAGGAGGACTGGGCCCTTTATGTGCTGTAGGTGAGGCTTGGGGTGTTCAGTTGGTTGCGCTCTGGAACCTCACTGCAACTCAATTCTACACACAGGTTCTTTAAACATACAATAGTTTTTTTTGCTATAACCACAAACTTTCCCTAACCTTCAAGTTCTGGTCTTTTGATGTGGGGTTATATGAGGCTCTTATCCAAAGTCTGTGTATTACCTGCAATAGATGACTGCAGGAAGCAGCGCATCGCACCGACAGGGAAGCAGAGCATTGTTCTGTTAGCCAGCGTGGTCAGTAAGATGTATTTAAGACACCTAGAAGAAGACACACCTAAAAAAAAAAAAAAAATATCTGTTTAAGTGTAGGCTATATTGTGGTGATTTACTGTGCCGTGTACAGTGAAAACAGTTGGTCCAGAGTTGTAGACTTACATTATCTCAAATGTTTCCATCAATCTTCAAACCCAGAGAAACACGCAATGGTTCAGGTATCGCTTCATTTGGATGCCTGTCAAGTGCATCATATACCCTTATACACTATACCCCCTCTTTAGGTGCTTTAGCTTCCAGGGAAACACAGCATACATCAAATGAAACTTCAGACTGTGAGCTAGGAAGGATGTCAACAAACTAGCTAGTTAGCCATTCGGTTGTTTGCTACTGTTTGTTTTGCCCACTCTTGATGGTGCCCAACAATTATTGTTTTTTGCTGCAAGTTCTTTTAAACAATGAAGACAACAATGATCCCATGATCTCATGCTACCCCTCAACTTCATCAAAGTCTGTCTTTTGTTATTGTTTTGATTCAAAGACTTCTAGCAGCAGAAATTAAACTCTGCGTCTTTACCTAAACATAATTTCAATGTGCAGATCATGTAGAAAGCAAACATTTTAAGGTCTTGTAGAATCGTTCAATGTTGACATTCTTGTCTGGCAGTAGAGTTTAAGTATTGCCCGTGATGTGAAATCAAAACCATAATAAAATGTCTTAACTAAGCTTTGAAGCTTTGTTCTAGCCTTTGTCCTTCCTTCGCACATCTGATATACTTTGTTTTTGTGAACCTCTTTCCAGATGGAACTGGAGCGTGCTGGTGTCAAGTCCAAGATTAGCGGTCACCCTTCATGCCTGTAACATCAAGAGCAAAACGGAGAGAGCCAAATCTCGACTGGTTTGGAATAAATCTGATTGTTAACATAGGAGGCACAGTTTGTTAGGATTGTTTTCATGTGTTCTTCATGCACACTATAACACAACAACAGAAAAGAACATCATTTGCATCAAAGACTGCCTTTCGCTCTGTAGAGGCAACTTTACCTTTATTCACCGGACACACTTTGAATGTTAACATGAGGTAAATGTGTGGAGCGGTCATCAAGAAAAATCGGCTGGATTGGTACGTCCATTGACCAAGAATCATGACTTCTGTTCGTTTATTGGTTGTTGGTCTCTTGACCTAGATGTGTTCATTTGTTTACACAAAGGTGCACCTTGTATTTCAGTTGAGGTAGAGGAAACAGGAAATCTGACTGAATCACATTATGCATGCACAATGATTTTGTTTGTGATTTTACTTAGTTGAAACCAGAAATAAGGGAAATAACACGAGTGCACTCAGAGGCAGAATAGCAACTGAATGTCTGTGAGGTGTCTTTCAAACCTTTGTAGCCTACCTTTCTATCTCTTAAGCACATGTCTTTAACCTTGCAGGCATCCCTGTAAAGTGCCATACATCTCAAATCACATGGATGGTATTGAAGCGGTGTGACAAAGTTAAGCTCAATGATTCCCTTTAATACGTTTGTTTTCTCTCTCAGACAACATGTAGAGTCCCACGTTGTGGCCTGTCATTACTACCACTCAGTCACAACAATAAAATGTTGCCATTGTACATGTCTCCAAACCACAGATACGTTAAAATGATACTTATTACATCAACATTTCGACAACATGCATATATGACGGGTAGGGTTGTGGCGCTATCCCATTTTTAAGATTAATCATGGCATTACAATTTAAATTGACCTTACTAGTGTTTTTCAATATATAAATATAATTCAATTTTATATCAAGTTTTATGGAACCTTCCATTTTTATTCCTTTAAATGCCAATATGTTAGAATTCTAGTTAAACACATTTAAAGATTAATTACAGTACAATCAGTACAATGTGAAGACATAACAGTTTTGATGTTATCGCTTATAAAGCTCCTGTGCTTGTTATGGAAACACCAAGGCTCAGGTCCAGTAGTCTGGCTAGCTGCACAGCTAACTGAGCTAACAAGCTAACAGCAGTCTCAGTCATTTGCAGCTACAGTCCCATATTTGTTTATAGTATGAATTCAACAGATGGTTTGAATTCCTGCATAGTGCACCTTTAAAGGTCAATGTAATAATAATAATAATAATAATAATAATAATTGATAGTCAATAATTATAATAATAATAATAATAATAATAATAATAATAATAATAATAATAACGAGACATCAAGACATTTTCCAGATGTTATTGAGGTAGACAAATCCAAGTATCTTATGCCAAAACATGACCTTTTTCCTCTTCTCACCAAACCAGACCTTAAAGGTTTTATAGATAACATTCAAGTGGTTTGTGTACCAGGTAACATTACTAAGGCTAGCTTGCAAACTAGTTGCTAATGCTAAGTAGGAGCTGGGGCCAACTGTCAGGATGTCAGAATTCTTACATAAACAAAAAACAGTTTTACTCCAACAATTCCAAATTAATGATTCACAATAATATCTTTAATCTTTATTCTTTTATTCTGCTCTTTTCTTCAAGCTCTTTAGTTGAATTATTTAGAAATAAAATGACAACATAAAAATATCAGTACGTCCTTTAAGCACGGCATCGTCACAGCATAAAAATGGAAGAAAATTGAAACATATCCGTGATCGGCTGACATGAACAATGCCAACTTTTATCCTGGCGGGTGGGTTCCACCACTGCTTGATTAGATTACCTTTCCCAAAATTGTCCTCTACTGAATAAATCACTTTTTTTTTCCTTTAAAGACAGGAAACAACTGGATCTGTGTTGCGACAGATCTCTCCATGATCATTAAGTCTACTGACTCTAACAGTCAGATGAGTTGTATGTGTGGGGGGGTGGGGGGGATCTTGGCCAGCGTGAGAGAGACCAAAGACTCTCCTAAAGGTGAAGATGTTGTGATAAATAGCTTTGAAACAACGGCGCGATCAGGTGGCATCCAAACTGCTGTGAGACGGAAGTCAAAAATCGACGGTGCAACTGGTGATGGAAACGTGATTTGTATGACATGACTTGTTTTTTCATGTTTGTAAGGTTTATGCATATTTTAAGGCAGATCGTTGAAGTAGATTCAGTGTAGTGTATATATAGTCTGACATATTTAAGAATATTTGTTTAATACGTCTACCTGAGAACTGTTTTTCAGATAGTCAGCCAAAGTCCTTCTTGTGTCACTGTTACTAGATATTGTAGGTAGACTAGCAGGACAGGTACTTTTTTTGAAGCATGTGGGCCGCTTTGTCGAGCTTAAAGACAAGGCGGCGGGGTGTAAAGAGTAGATCTCTAGAACTCTTTTGTTTTCGTTGTGTTTCTGGGTGTTCCTTCAGGCATATTTAATCGGTGGATAGTACAGGGAAAGTGGCAAGAATATAAAAAACGATTGTATTACTCATCCAAAGCCTTAGAATGTACCATCGGGTCAGCACAATGCAACATGCCATTTTTGAACCATCCAGTTGCCTAATCCACGCCATATTAACACACACACACACAGAGCACTATGTAATGTCACTTTTTTTGTCAGTGTTTTTCTTAACTTTCTCGTAGTTTTTTTTTTTTTTTCTCTTTAGATGAGGAGTGTTTTGATTTTTTGTTTGGTTTGGATGATATTTTGATATTTTAGTTCTGTTTTCGTTTTTTTTTAGTTTTGCTTATTATATTTATCTTTCTTATAATGAATATAAGGTTTAAAAAAAAAAGTGTGTTTTTGTGTGTTCCTCATGCACAGTTTCCTGAAATTCCATGTAATGTTAATTTTAGTATGATTATGATTGTAAACTCGATATTTTCTACGTTATGCATATTGTTGAACTGTATGCATATTGTTCATTTCTCTAGTCTTTTTTGTGTTCTTTGAACAAAGATGTTTTATATGAGTATCTAACAGTGATGAAATAATAGAACAGAGAGGCTAAGTTGTCACTGTGGCAACCGTCGCCGATAACCGAGTAATATTTTAATGATTGTAAGGTTTGTAACTAGTCATATAAGAAAAAAAAAGACTATTATAAAAAATCTAGTTCTTAGATGTTTAGAGTAAAGATGTTATTTTCTACTGTATCCATTTCAAATAGTAAACTATTGTTTTAATATTTTTACTCTCCCTGGAAATTGGGCCATGTTGGAAAACAAGCTGCATATTTGATCACTTTTTCGGGGGACGTTGCTGGCGGGGGTCAGGTGAACGTGGCGGGTGGAGGACCGACCTCTCACCCGGCCGACTGCAAACAAACAAAGGGTGGGGTGGGGTGGAATCTCGAGGGCGACTAAGGTGATAAAGGTTGACTTTTTTGCACTTCTGTACATAGTCAAAAAAGAGAGAATCATGTATATTGAGATCTTATTTTGAATAAAAAAAATGATAATAATGTCTATAACGACAACGGAATTTTGCTAGGATAACAAAAAAAAAATCTTATGAAAGGCTGAACAAAAATTGCTTGCATCAAAAAAAAGGGCACTGAGTTCTCGCTCTCCGACCCCTTTCAGAAAAGGCCAAGTGTTGCTCTTCTTTTTCGTCAGCAGCTTGTAGTTTGCCAGGTAACCTTCCGGAGGAGGCGTCCACTATACCCTCCAGCGTGAGGGCCTGACTGGGTTTGTCTGGTCCCCTAACCTAGCCTGTACCCACAGGTCTGTGTGTCATGGCCACGCCCTCCCAGGCCCAACCAATCACAACACGTCCTGTCTCTTTACTTTTACTCAGAGAGGAATGCATGTTAAAGGAAAACTACATATACCGTTTAAAGAAAAAAAAATCACGACAATAATATTGAATAAGAAAACATGTTACACAGAAAGATGTATTTACAGTATACAATATTCTATCAATGTAATGGAATAAAATATATATTAAAAAAAAAAATCCAAAAATAGAATAGTGGTTTATTTAAAAAAAAAAAGAAAAAAAAAAGAGATTCCTGAAAATATACTCACTGAAGTTTTACCACTTGGAGAGTTAAAATACATGCAACACAAACACCATAGCTATAAGTATGTTCTTTATGTTGGTGTAAGCTGTGCTTCTAGTAGATGAAACTGACCAAACAGGAATGTAGTTCAACACCAGGCGGGATTTAAGATAGAATTTTCGTGGGTTTGGTCATCAAGTCGTTAAGTTTGAAATATCGTCCTGATCATCTTTCGTCACCTCTCATCTCCTACAAGCACGCATGCTTACGTTTATGATATAATGTAAACTGAAGTTTTTTTTTGTTTGTTTTTTTTTTCATTTGTTGTTTGTTTTTTCTCTGCTTGTAGTGCTAATATGATGTATTCTGTCTTCTGCTGCAGTTTGTTTCTGCTTGTTTTTACCTGCTCCAGGCCCCCTGAAAGGATGTGTCGTGTTACCGCAGACTGCCGGCCACCTCCTCCTGGAAAAGTACCTGTAGAGAAAACTGTCACAGTCTAAAGCCATAAAATATAATCTCATCAGAATGAAATATGTGTGTGAGAAGAAAACCAGAAAAAGAAATAGAGGTGGGGACATTGTACCTCCTGGAGCTGGTAGGAATGTGTTAACTACAACATGTAACATCTGAAGTCCTGAGTGTAGCTGATATCACCTGTGGATGTGTGTCGCAAAGAGAAAAAAAAAGGTCTGGACACATTCTTTCTCGGGGCCTGCGTTGCTATATTTGATTCTTGCTGTTATGAATACAAAAAAAAATGTAATAAAAATTTACAAACGAACTGAAGTTAACAAGAGTCTGCTTGTTATTTCATATTTATGTGGACTGTTGCTGAAGGTTGCACTGTTTCATTAGAGAAGGAGCTGTATATTTTGGAAAATGCACGTATTTGCTTTCTTGAAGACAAGTTTGATGGGGTCTTTATAATAAGTAAAGTTACTGGTGCCTGTGTAATAATGATATTATAGGCAAATTCACTCACTTGTTTCTCTGACAATGAACTGAATTTGTATTATTACTGATATTCTACAGAGGCCCTGAACGGTCATGGGTCAAACTTACTATTTTCTCAGTTTTCCCACAACAACAAATATGTTTTGTATTTACTCAGCATCAGAGAAATAACAAACATTTGTTCTGAAATAGTGACATACTTTTCTCAAGATCTCAAGGAAACAAGTTTTCTGGCATTTTCACATAATAACGAGACGATAACGAGATGGGCCGTGATGCACACACACACACTGCGTAGCGGTGTGATAGTTTCAAAGCATGTGACCTCTTTATGAACTTTTGCACTTTCAATGTTTCACCTTTTGATTTGACATGAGTGTCACGATCCTGTCAGTTTGTTCCTGTTTGTGGTGTTTCGTCTCGCCTTTTTTCAGCGTTCTGTTTTCCCTCCGGTATTCTTTGCGCTCCCTCACCTGCCTGATTTTCCCTCCTCACCTGTCTTGTATCTATTTAATAAGTCAAGCCCAGAGTTCTTTCCATCCACACCTGCACTGCATCTCCCTCCTCGGCCCTTCCCTCTTCCAAGTGTTAATCCAGCCTTTTTTCCAGCCTGTCAGCCCATGTTTGGAGTGTTTTTTTTTTTTCATCTGTCACCTTCGCCTGTGTTTCTCCACCTGCATCTCATCCCCTCGTTAGGTCAGTCTGCGCTTAAGTTCCAGCCGTTGGTCCTGAATAAAACCTCCTCCACTGGTATTCCTGCCTGCTGTCTAATGCATTCAAGTCTGCCTCAATGTGACAATGAGGGTATTTAACAATTGTGGCTGTAAGGTCAGATATACCAATGGTATCATTATATAGCGCTTAAAAAACTTCATGACAAATATTTAGCTTGTTATGATAGGGTAAAAAAAAAAACTCATCATGTCACAATAAATATCTTCTGACAAGCCATCAAAACAGTGACTCAAGTCCAAATCTCCGCTAGTTAGCTTAGGGGGAAGGGAAACCGGCAGCCTACCCAAACAGAATCTGCAACAGCCTAAGATTATTAAATAAAAGCATTATAAATGATCTTTAGCATAAAACAACCATGTTTTGTAAAACAGTCACACGTAGAATCAATATAACCTCAGTAAATGAAGATTATTCTTTTCATTTCCGTTTCAGTCACAAGACTTTTAATCCTGTTAAAAAGTTATTCTGAGTTATTCACCATCAAAACACAATCAGTATATCTCTGTCTGTAATCGTGTCATCTAAAAACGTGAATAATTACATTTGCTCGCACTCAGTGAGCATAATCGTCTGACAAACTCCAAAACATTGATCCAACATGTTACAGACGCATTTTTAAACGCTTTCCATTTTGCACTCAGCGTCTCCTCATCAATATCATTATTCATAAAAATCCCATTATAGATATCTCCCAGCGTGACACGTCGACTTGTCCTGCCCACTGGAGCTTCTAATTAGGAGCAGAGATTTTTAATTGAGATAGAGATAAGTGCCTCATCTCTTTTTAAGTGAACACGTGCTGATGCGCTGATCAGATCTGAATGGGACTTAATTTAGATGCAGTTTTTTTTTGTTTTTTTTTTTATAAAGAAGCAAATTCAGCCAGTGGAGTTAATTAATTCAGCTAATGCAGCACTTCCATACACTGTGGATTGGGGTGCAAAGGTTAACATCAGCATCTCGGCATTTACAACGATACGAAACATCCCAAATTAAAGCTCCCTGACTCAGGTGTTCTCAGCTAATGCGGCTGATTAGGCCCCACAGGATGGAGCGCCGCGTCCTGGGGAGACGTCTAATGAGCTCAAATCATTAAACCACCTGCGCTGATGTGGAGGGGGCTTCATAGTTTGATGTACGCTTTATAGAAATCCCAACAACAATAAAGACCTGCCCTGCTTGTGTCGACGATGTGATGCACCGCGCGGCCACCAGATAGCACCATCTCTTTGCAAACTGGGGGATGTTCAGCAGTGAAGGAATCTGGAGTCACCTGTTAGTCCATCACTGAAACTATGAGAATCTTTGGATGTGTTTTCTATAAATATAAAAATCAGATGATTGTTCGTGGTGCTTAGTCGGACGAGGTAATGGACAGAATGGTGGTTGGATGGAACTGAACCTCTGAAACTTCTGGATGTGCTTTCAAAGGGTGGGGGAGTGGGGTGTGTGTGTGTGTGTGTGTGTGTGTGTGTGTGTGTGTGTGTGTGTATGTTTGGGGGCGGGTTGCCAACATGCCGCACGAGCTGCTGTGGAAATGTCGACGGAAGCCGGCGTTAACGGGAAGCTGCAGGCCATTATCCCTAATGCACTGTTTCCTTACTCACTGATTCCTGCGTCAGATTATCTGCCTGAAGAAATCATTAAATTACCTTGAATTACAGAAAATTGTGGTTTTGTTCCGGTGTTTCATCGTCGCACTCACTCACACCCCTCTCTCCCCTCCCTCGCTCCTCACTCCTTCCCCTTGTCTCTTTCCCTCTGCATCTCTTTCCCTCCCAGCTTTTTTGTCCGTCTCACTTCTCCCTCCCTCCATCTCTTCTGTCCACAGGCGTTAGCGGCAGACTGTGTCGTGTGGAGACTTAATGAAGCAGTGCTGATCCAATAATGGCAACTTCTGTCGCCCGCCTCACAAACTATGATGTACGACCTCATGTCCGCAACGCGTCATGAATCTCACTTACCACTGGCCCCCTCAACATGGCCGGTTTTTCAATTAGGCTCTTCTTAAAAAACAACAAAGAGAGGCTGAACAATGCCTGAGTGTGTGAGTGTGAAAGGATCGCCACAACTCCCCCCCCCCGGCCGGGGAGGAAAAAGAGTTGCACTGTGAGCACTCAGCCGTAAGTGTCCATTAATTCACAATAAATGTCATTTAATTAATTAGCTCTCAGGGGACGAGAATACTGA
Organism: Diplodus sargus; assembly: GCA_903131615.1. Classification (NCBI taxonomy): domain Eukaryota; kingdom Metazoa; phylum Chordata; class Actinopteri; order Spariformes; family Sparidae; genus Diplodus; species Diplodus sargus. The sequence continues at coordinate 11,266,538 of CAEMYA010000018.1, forward strand.
TAAATACAATAGAAATCATACAAAACAGTGATGTGGGATGCCTGTTTGATTTGACTTTTCTTTTTTTTCTTTTTTTTTTTTTAACTGGCCCCGTGATGGACAAATGGTCTGATCTCATTATGGGGGAAATAATGAGAAAAGAGGGGAAGGAGGGAGAGGAACTGAGTGTGAAACCAGGCGAAGGGAAGAAGCGAGAGGGAAGTTGAGGCGAAGATCGATGAGGGGGCGACGGTGGCAGTCTTTAAAGGAGACGTTCTGCTCATTTTCAGGCTCATAATCTTATTTTGGGTTACTACGAGAATCAGTTTCCATGTTTCAGTGGTTCAAAAACACATCAGTTTTCTCACACACTGCTGTATCCCCCCCGCCCCCTTTTCAACCACTGCTCTGACTGGTCAGCTCACACACGCCTGAGCCAGCAGTGCTCACTTTGTTGCTTATCGACTCTTTTCTGTTTTCAACTTTCAGCTAGCTTCACTTCCCTCATGATTATAAGTGTAAACTAGGCTAATGTATGACACGGACAAGTGGTTTGATGTCACAGAGTCACAGAATTGAAGGCGGGACTCCTGACGAGGCGTTTCAGGAGCAGCATTTTCTGTGGAGGAGCTCCCGTTGGCCTTTATTCATTTTTAAGACCTTTTACATGCACAGGGACATATATAAGACACTGAAGGGAAGGAAGAAATAAAAAAGCAACATAAATCTCCTTTGAATTCATACTAGACATGGCAGGAGGCACGATAGCAAGATACGAGGGCATGAAGACATAAAGATCATGTGTTTCCTTGACATCAGAGACAAACTGGCATCATAAGGAGTTTCATGTGCAAACAAACAGAGGCCGGCAAGTAAATCAAGCCTCTTACATGATCATCAAAAGTACAGACAGCTGTAAGAGCATCTCCTTCACTTTTTTGACATCTTTACCTCAGAGTAGTCATTTCATTATTTTTATGCATCCTCCCCTGCTCGACATAAACCCCGTGGCTGTCTCTCCCTCTCTGTTATCTGTCTGCTGAGTCACCACTTGACTTTCACTGAGTGCTACTTGGAGCACAGCTTAAACATCCAATTTTCTCGAGGGTGTATGTGGGAGTGTGTGTGTGTGTGTGTGAGAGTGTGTGTGTGTGTGTGTGTGAGAGTGTGTGTGTGTGTGTGTGTGCATGCATCCAGGTGTATTTCATTACAGTAAGTGTGTGTGTGTGTGTGTGTGTGTGTGTGTGTGTGTGTGTGTGTGTGTGTTTACGGTAAGTGTCCGTGAGTGTTTTCCTCTTCTGATGGAAAAAGAGAGTGGGAGCAGCAGCAGGTTAGTCTAATCCTCTCCTGGAAGGCAAGCGATGTATCGATCACTCGAGGTCCATCACAGAGTTTTAACACCGAACGTCTGCCAAGCCGCCAGTAACAGGCCGGTGATTTGGTTAAGTTCTGAAGAAGTCATGTACCTTAATTCCTTTCAGAAGGTTTAAGTTTATTTGTAACATTTTACCCCTACTTACCCAACTGCCCACTGTTCTGTAAAAACTCAAGTATTTCCAAACTGACCCGTTTCCGCGGATATTAACTACTTTCAGGGCAACTCCCATATAGTAAACATTGAAATTATTCAACTTCATTAAAATAGGACTTGATCACTGTGAGGCTAGACAAAAGAAGGGAAAGTCAAGGTAAATAGCCATCCTAGAAAGACTATACATTCAGTAGTTTGACTCCCCAGATGTAGACTGTGGGTATAAGACAGCCATTGGTCAACTATTTAAGCCAGCATTCTCCTTCTTTCCACACACTGAAATGGCAAGAAACCCAACCTGGAGGCTAATGGTCGAAGGTAAACAAGCTTTAAGATCTAACCTTGTCTTTTGCAGGGATTTAAGCATTTAATGCCAAGGCTTGCCTCCCCACTTGCACATTTATTCACCAAAACAAGTTCACCCTGACACGATTATACAAGGGCACTGCTGCTGCATCCTGGGCTTTGTGCCACCCAAGATGATTGGGATTGGTTTGAAGAAAAACAATTCAAACCAGAGAGTTTCCCCCCATATACCAGAAGAGAATTTGTGCAGTCAGACCTTTCTCCAGCTCAGATAGGTCGGCCTATGACAGAGAGTACACATTTAGAGTCCTAGTTCGTATCTAAAACAGAAAGACTTTGGAGCCCTAATGGAATTGACCAATTTGTGCGACAGTGTTGAACACTTTGTTGACAGTTGTACGGTCTTCAGCTTTGGCCAAATGCTGTAGTACTGTAAATGCTCACTAGAAATGGATTCAAGCTCTGCGGGACCGTACTCAAGCCATGAATGTATCATTTAGTATGATTTAGATATGGTGGTGCCGCTCAGCCTTGCTTCCAGTTTGGCCCAGCGGCCACTCCTCTTAGAACAGTGAGAACTTCAATTGTATCGTAGATTAAGACACCTCTAGGACTGAAAACCTTTAACGTTATTCTTAAACACAAATGTGCAAATTAATTTGTGCCAAATAATTATCTCTTATCTTAGCCTTGTCTTCATGGCAGTAAGTTGGCATGTCTGCTCAATCATTTAAGAGGGAGCTCAATAATGCAGGAAGCAGTTAAACTATCAGAACACCGCGTAGCGTTTTCAGGCGTATGGTGCTTCAGTGACAAAATGAGCAGTTTTTTGGAATATTTTGGCACTTGGATAGCGGGAGAAGAACAAGTCAGGGGGGTGCATGACAACTCGCAGGGCGATTGCTGACAGAATATGGGTCATACAAAGAGGGCACTGAGGGCACAGCTGTACCCAGAGATGAACAGTGTACTATTCACATGGTGGCAGGATGTCCCTCGGCGTTACGTGTAACGCACAAAGAAGGGGATAAAGGAAAGACAGAGGAGGTCAGGGAAGGCACGACGTAGGTCCTATTAACATACTGTGCCACGTCCTTTATTGCGAGTTAATTGGCCTGTCATTTGTCGTAACACGACTGCGGTGCTATTTGAGGACGAATGAAGCAGCGGTGGGGGGAACTTGATGGAGAGAGAGAGACAAAGCCTAGAGAAAGATCCCACTGTGACACCAGAGCCCACAGGAAGAAAGGGGGGAAAAATCTGTTGAAACAGCTGTGGTAGAGGCTAAACTTCATCTTTGTGACAGGACTCTGTGGACAGCTAGGAGGATGAAGTGGAGTCACATGAGCGAGGAGCCAAGAAGGATTCAAATCAACTCCGTCACAGCGTCACCCTGCAGCCTGCGAAGGTGGGGAGGAGTGGCGAGGTGGGGATCACCCTCTCAGTCCACAGACAGGCTATTTGAAGCTTTATTATAAATCTGCACTTCGGGGGAAGACTGTGTGTAAATCAGCATGCCGCTCGTGTCCGTGTGTGTTGTAACACCCTTAATCCATCCCTCTCATTAATGAGTTTCCTCAACGGCTCCTTCTCTCTTTTCCTCCCGCACTTTTCCTTATCTCGTCCATCTCTGCCATCCGTGTTTAGCTCATAAAGCAGTCTGTTCACTGAGGCTATCACCGAGCTATCGGCACCATGGCAGTTGGCACCTAAATCACCGGTGGTGTAATTAATTCACAGTGATTTAGGAAGAGCAAGAGGAGCTTATTGCTGAGACAGGCAGTCCGGCATATAGAACCTATATGCAGCTCTCCTCCACCAACTCATCTTTAATGCTGGCATTATGTGCTGTATTACTACAGTTAAGTGTAATGAATTATACCAGTGATTCTGTTGTTGCCTCTTTCCTGGAAGAGAAAGATCAGCTTCATCATAGATCACTGTGCTTCTTTACGAGGTATTCTTAAAAGTATGATTCAACACATTCACTTACTAGCTTTCTTGTTGAGAGTTAGATAAGAAGACTGGTACCACCCTCTTGTCTGCTCATTCAAAATGACCAAGCTTAGCTTAGCATAAGGACTGGAAACAGTGAAACAGCTAGTTTGGGCGTAAGTAAAAAAATATTGGGTTTTTTGGTACCGATTTGTTATCACTGACCTGTGGAGACGCTCATCGGTGTACTGTTTACCTTTAGACAACACAAGGCAAGCTGTCTTCAGCTTTAATGCTAAGCTAACCTGCAGCTCACTGTACCCTTAAGGCTGGTTTAAATTAGCATGTAGGCTACGGACATTTATAAATGTGCGTAGCCCACATGTCTGTGTTGCTAGCTGTGGTGATACAGCAGACTGCCAGCTGTACCTTGGTACCCTGGTAAACACACCGACCTCTTTGGTTCCCAGCTGTGTCTCTTGGCTAGGCAGAGCGGCCATGTTGACGTCTGTCGGGAGGACTGCCCCTCCATACACATCAAGTTTGGACATGGTTGGTGTCTGCAAAGCGGTGTTTGCTACCAGACTGCTTGTGTAGGGACAGCCTGTACTTTGAACATGCTGCCTGTCTGCGCTCTCTAGCCCAGAGACACTCCGGCGGCTAAGAGAGGATCCAGAGGAGGATATGATAATCCAAGAACAGCAGCAGCTGGACGTTCTGGAAGCACTGCAACAGCCAAAGAGGTCGGTGTGTTTACTGGGGAAACTATAGATCACTATTCCCTACACTGGAGAATCCAGAAAAGCAGTGCTACCAAGCGGACCAATTACGGTTGTGAAAGTCCTTTCAAATAACTAGCGTGGGCCACTATTGTTTCCACTTAAGCTGAAGTCGGCTCTGGCGACCAGCAAAGAACAAATGATCAATGAACAGAAACAGTCTTGGGCCAAATTTAGCAAAGCTGATTATATGGGCGGCACCAATATATGTTCATATTATTTAACAAAACATCCTGTACTTATCTTAGTCTTACGGCTAAAGATTTCCTCTCCTTTAAGCTAGAAGTGGCTTAATGTAGAACATCACCAGACGACGGCTGCAACTTCTCGCTTTCTGAAAAGTCCTTCATGCAGATACTTTCCACAGATACTGAATGAGAGCGGAATCAATCTTCCCATCTAAACCTCAGTGAGCAAGCAAAGAAACGCATTTCCCAAAAAACCTTAACATTAAAGATCTGTAATGTTTAGGCTTTTTGGGAAATGCATTTCTCCTTCTTTCATCTCTCCATCCCCTCATCCACAAGCCTCTTGATGTACTCCATTCTTACATTTGAAACGTTTGCTACCAAACAGGAAACAGGAAATATTTGTACCATTTATACAAAAGATAGCAATCACACAGCATTCAGGCACAGTTTCTTTTTGAGGTCTTATCAGGTTGAGGAAACAAGTTTGGAAAAGGGGAAATGGTGACATGCCGTTATATTTAATGCCCTGTCTGTCTAATCTCTCTTCAACTTAATAGCTCGTCACTGTGACCTTCAGCTAGAGTGTATTCATGTAGGCAGCCAGACCTGACGCAGGCAGTTTCTCATGAACTCATCTGTGAATAATTCTCAATAGCACTTTTGCTCAAGACAGACACTTGATCACACGAGGACAAACAGCTGCTCAGGATGCTCTGATTTTTTCCTGAGTCGCTGTTGGATTGATGTAGCAAGTCCTGCACATTCACCACATTTGGACTAATCTGTGTTTTCCAAACTCATACTAATTAGCCAATAAAAACAGGCTAGTGGATGAAACTAGAGAAGCAAAGTGTTTGAAGTTGCACTGAGTCCTTCTTCCTTTCCGTCACCTTATAAGGCTTGGAAAATGGTGCTCGCCAGACCATACAGCTATCGAGTATGAAGGCAAAAAAGTAGCTTTTTTGTTCTTTGGTTTAATGTCTGAGAAAGGAGGAGGGGGTAGCAAGTGAAGAATGTGAGAAGGAGGGGGAATCAAAGATTAATCTCCTTAAAGTTATGGGAGAATGTCATGTAGTCAAATATTAGAAGCGGTTAAAGCATTGATGTTGTTTAAGAAGAGAAAAGTTATTACCGAAACAACTTTCAGGCTAAAAACTGTCATTTAAATATATTGTGTAGAGTCAGAACTCAGTGTAATACCTCAATGAACATTACTTCCATAGGTTGGGAAAGATTAAAACCCGCTCCAGGGGTTTACTATCAATATTAATATGAATTAGCATAAACTTTAAATGCTACTGCAAGTTTAATGCTGTTTTAACCAAGTTAAATGACATATAATTTGTTAGCGTGCGAAACACAGCTCCAAAGGAAAATGTCAGCATGACATAAGATATCTATGGACAGCTTCACTTGCTTTCTGCCAAAACCATTGCCCATGAACATTTGTAATTCTCATATGGAAATTCATATTACTATGTGACAAAAGCCAATCACTTTTGCCCAGTTCATATGTGACATTACTTTATTATCATGTAAACACTGTGAAATGTGATTTTCACATATGAAAACCCAAATATCATGGCATAATATTTTCTTGAAGATCCATTTGATAACATTTGAATGTAGATAAAGATTGTGTCTCTGTACATGGTATATTGTGTTGGTATCACATGGCATCTGTGTTTAGTCAGCATTAAGAGGCTGTTGTTGCCAGTTTTGGTGGGGGGAAAATAAGTAAAAGTGGAGCCCTAATGTTAGCCAGTGTATGCTAGAAAATGTTAGTAATTTTAGCTAGCATCAGCAACATTAGCTAACATTAGCAACACTGCACACACTGGCAGTCACTTGGAGGGGCAGTTTATCCGAACAACATGGTAACATGAATGCAATGGGAGGGAGAGATGGAATGACAGTCATCCATAGAATATTGAGGCATTTGGTCAAAAAATGTCACCATGTCCTGATGCTGAGCATGCTAACACGCACACAATGAAAACACTAGAAACCAAAGTTTCAGATCAAGTAGGATTTAGAGCTGAAGATGGCATCAGAGGGAGCTTAAGGGATCAACACATTTAATAAATGTCTACATAAAAATGTCATGACAATCCATCCAGTTGTTGGGGTATGAGTCAATGCGATGGAGGAGGTGGCGAGAGGTTTTTCTCAGTTCTGAAACGCAGCTTGAAAGTTCCCCATTTCTCGCCACGAGCCAATAGCGAGATATAGTTGAAAGTTCATCCTCGACATCAAATTATTTGCTTCAGTGCTACTCAGTTTGAACCTGGCTCTTAGCCTGCCTCTCCTCATCTCCAATTAAATGCCTCAGAACTCCCGGGGTGCACCGCTGCCTTCCTGTCCTTTTCTTTGCCTCCAATAACAAGAAAGGATGAATTGTTTCGTTCTTGGCGCTCCCTCCTCTCCCAGATGTAACACACTGTTGCTTCCTTTCTCTTCTCATATCTGTCAGTTTTGAGCTCTATATTCAGACACTGTTCTCCTCACCATCCCTCCCTCCCGCTCTCTGCCTCTCTTTCATTCATTCACCCTTTGGTCCCTCTCTCTGTCACTAATGCTTCCCTTTGTCACATCTCTCTTCCCTCTATGTGCCGTCCCTTCATCTGCCTTTTAAGTCGTCCTCCCTCCTGCGCTCCATCCATCTCTCTCTCCCTCTCCTGTCGTGGTGCAGAATATTGATAAGCAGCAGTCTGACAAGAGGAGACCCTCAACTCCACACTGCATCCCCCTCCTTTTATTTCCTTCTCTTTCTCAGGCATCGACTCGAGACTCGTTTTGAATTGGCAGGCTGCCTTGTGGCTGTCTTGTAAGCATGTCACATTGTAATTAAAACGTCATCAGCTCTTGTGTGCGCGACCACAACCATTATTCTCTCTCTCTCTCTCTCTCTCTCTCTCTCTCTCTCTCTCTCTCTCTCTCTCTCTCTCTATCTGCGTTTCATGGCCCCAGCGTGCAATAAAAAAACACTCGCGTTAATTAAGCGAATTCAAATAAAAACATGCGCACGGCTTGTCACAGCTCTGGAATCCGGTTTGTCTGCTGTGCACATTTCTTGAGAAAAATGTGCAGGCGTATTCTCCTACACTGTTGTTACGTGTGCTTAAATGCAGTGTGTGTGTGTGTGTGTGTGAGAGAGAGAGAGAGAGAGAGCGAGAGAGACTGAAAATAAGTGAGTCAGCGTGTAAACTTGTTGCATCACGCCTGTCACCCTCTCACATTTCTGTCCCGCATTCTGCCTCTCTTTCTTTTTTTCTCTCTTCATATTGGGGCTGCAACAGCACTCCTTAGCATGTTTAGACACGCTGGTTTACGCACCATTCAGGAGAGCATTGTCTCAAAAACACCACTTTTTTTTTCTCCGCCTCGTCAGGCTGCTCAGGAAAAACGCACAGCCTCGCTCAACTTCCACCACGAACGCTCGGCAATTTTACGCTGGTTTGGTCGCCTAATGGGCAAAGTTTGACAAAGTCATTCTTTTTTGTCTCTCCTCTGCCCTCCCTCCATTTGTCTTTCATCAGCGGGCTGTGTTCCATTAAGGATTTAGTGAGTCAAAGCCGTTCCTGACTACAGTTCACAGACAGGATGGTAATGTTAACGCTGTAATGTACGACACTCTCAGGCGCCGTTGTTCCTTCTCATATTTATCCTTTAGATAGGGCACTTACGTACTCACACAAATGTACACGCAGAGACACAAACACAATTACAGCTCCTCTAAGCTACTACACTTGTGTTGGGTAAAAATGGAAGTAATCGAGGGAACATTTGATTAAAACCTTATTCAGTTCTGTGTGGATACAGGCGGTGTGTGGATCGATGCGGGGCCTCTACTGGAAGCATCATAATGTACATCCTGTATGCCTCACCAAGCCCTTTAGTGTCCGGGAGTCAGTATTATCCTCGACATGGCCACACAAAGCGCTTTACACTAATGTGCAACCATTAGCCCCTACTCCTTCATCCCCACTTTGCTCTTAACATCTCCAAATCCTTGTTTCCTCGCCTATGAGCAACAAATGATTAAGTAACAGAGAGCCCTCTCCATCAGACGGCATTCCTCGCGTTTTGACATTTAAAACCACTCCGATTTTGGGAATGTTTCATTATTTAACCAGACTCCTCTCGTAAATCAGGTTAAGTATGCAATTTGAGGCTGTTTTTACAGCCTCGCCATTGCAAATACAGTTTAAAAATGGGCTTCTTCTTACATCCAAGTCGAAAACTGTTGCTGCCCAGGCTAAATGGGTTGGATTCAGTGAAAATAAGGTGGTTTAAAAGCCCTTTTAAATTGCGTGAGTTAATTCCCTTTCAAGACACAAGGATCGGATCGTGTTGGTTTGATTGATTTTATTTACTGTCATTCTATTGTAAATACACAGAAATGAAGCTTGGTGTCACATAATGCAAGACTGGGAAGTCATACACTCCAGCTGTAATTAGCTGCCAGCCTGCCGATTGAATCATCGTTACCAATCAGACTCACACCAATTACATCTACAAGGCAGCCATTTAGATAGATAGATAGATAGATAGATAGATAGATAGATAGATAGATAGATAGATAGATAGATAGATAGATAGATGGATGGATAGATCCCACTGTCATATGCGTCAACCATTGTAACACGTGTCTTGTCTGAACCAAATTTGCTTATATTGCACCTTAAAACATGTCGGCTGCTCCTCCTGTTGACTGAAAGGCTCAGGCACTCTATTGCTATTTATTCAGTGAAGATGTGCGGACAGCAATTCTCTTGCTTCCCAGGACTCATTTATATTGATTTAAATTGTATTAATATTTTATTTTATTAATAATTAATTTCCCAATGTCCACACTGCATAAAAGAGCTTTAATATATTCTTCTGTGTGCTCTTCTGGCTGGTGATGTCATGGCTTGGTTTAAAATATCTTTGTATGAGCCCCATTAACTAAGTTATTGATTTGGATTGTCATGGTATATTTTGTATGGGTTTTAAAGCTCTTACGATCAGCCAAACAACATATCGTCCCATTGCACCTGACCAAAAAAAAAGAAAAAGAGATGAAGTCAAAGTTAACTTCACTAGCAATTAGATGTCCAGTACATACAGAGGACCCTCGTGATAGCATGTAAAAGTACTAAACAAAGCTAGGGTTTAGAAAAAAAAAAAGTAAACAAAATACGAATAAATATAGTGCAAATATGCAAATGAGTAATGAGCATTAATTTGTCATAGTGATACTGTACAACGTTGAGTGTGTGTGCATATATCTTTCTATGAAAAAGTTCATGGCTGCTGCTGCTGGACGTGTAGGGGGGAGGGAGGGGTATGTCGCAGTCAGACTCTTTAGAAGCAGATGGGAGAGAGTTCAGCATCCTGACAGCCTGATGAATGAAGCTGTTAGACTGTCTGGCGCAGCAGGCTCTGAGGCTCCAGTATCTCCTACCAGATGGCGGGAGACTGAAGAGGCTGTGTGGAGGGATGGATGGGGGTCACTTGCGATGCTGGTGGTTTTTGCAGACTGGGCGGTTGTTGTAAATGTCCAGGAGGTAGGGGAGCGAGGCACCAGTGATCTTGCCAGCCATGTTCACTTTACACTGCAGGGCCTTGTGGTTGGACGCAGTGAGGTTCCCAAACCACATGGCGATGCACCTGGCCAAAAAGCTCCCAATGATGTCTGAGCCGATAGTTTCTTCGCTGATGATGCTGTGTTATTAGCCCAGGTTCCCACGTTAATTTCCTGTCGTTCCCATTGTTTGATTCCTGTAGTTCGATTTATGATTGTAGCTGATGGGACCCACCACAGTCGTCTTTTTTTGACAAAGTGGTTTGACCGATAATTTGGCGCACACAGTCATGGGTCAGCAGGATTAAGAGCAGGGGACTGAGCACACGTGCTTGGTGTGGTCGTGCTCAGTTACCTCTTTTCGACCAAGGCGATTCAAGTGTTTGTCCAGAATAAAGAACTGCTTACGTCAGGGGATGGAGGTAAAGTTCGAACAGGTACAAACACTCCTTTGTTCCTTCCGCTGTCTCTCTTTTAAACGCCAGGAGGAAAAGGTAGCTTACCCATTAGGATAGAATATCCTTTTAACTTGAGTCAACGGAACTGATTTCAGTATTTTATATACATTATTTATTAGGTTTGTGCATAATGTTATCTATTATGTCATGTGTATATGTGTATTTGTTGTTTTTTGTATTTTTGTGTGCTCCTATGACTGCGAAACAAATTGCCCCACTGGGGACAAATAAAGGTATTGATTGACTGATTGAGTTATTGTGACCATTGTCCCATTAAAACCGCTCATGCCTCATTTAAAAGAACAAAAACACAGCCTGTGTAGCATGGTCTGACTTATCATTGGGAGAATAAACAAAAAAGAGTTTTCCTATGGGAGCTAAATAAAAGGTACAGTGGTCCAAGGACCACACAGGAGCAGCACTTTTAAAGAGTCGACGTAGTCCGCCGTAGTTGATCCTATCAATGCTGGGAAACTGGAGACACCTATGGTGACTGAATGGAGGGGTGATTCAGTGGCACACATGCCCAGCGAAAAACAATCTGGTTCTTAAAATGTTAAAACCAGCACTTGTACCAGCCCAGAACAGGCACTTGGTTCGCTTTTAAAATGTGCTTTTACCGACCCTAACTGATTCCAGTCTTTCAGTGCGTATTGAGTTACGGAGTGAGGTGTTCAGTGCCAGCAGGCTCGGTTTCCTTATCAGCTGCTGAGGGATGATAGTATCGATCGCTGAACTGAAATCCATGAACAGCATTCTCACACAGGAGCCTTTCGCATCCAGGTGGGTGAGGGCCAAGTGGAGGGCAGACGAGATTCTCAGAGGAAGAGATGGTCGGCAGACCGGTTGGCATGGGGGTTCAGAGTGGGAGGAAGGAGGGATTTAATGTGGTGCATGACTAGTTTCTTAACAGACCAGTTGGTCGACCATGGCTTCCCTCCCTCCTCCTATTAATGTAACTATTGTTTGATATTCTATGTTCTTTTTTTGAAAGAAGTTAGAATTTGGTAACCATAAGGAAAAGCTGAGTGAATCTATCTAACCCATAAAGTACTTTCTCTTGCAGTCAGACATGGTCTACAACTCCATTTAACTAACACAGCACTTTTCATTTTGGTCTTGTCAAAAATGTGTCAAAATCATATTTATCCCTCAAACCCATTTGTGAATTAACTGAATTTACTCCAGCTTGCTCCATTGGAGCATTCACTTCCTTGATTGCCATTAGACTTGCTGTCAACTCCCAGAAGCAACTCTCAACATCTACTCTTACAACATGGATTGAAAAACATAGTAAATTGGAAATCAAAAGAATTTAGGATTATTTGGGTGCCTTTTTCTTCTCATACTCTCTTTATAAAACTAATTTCCCTTTATTTAATCTCAGACTGTGCATCACATGCTCTCTCTGCTGCCAGTATTTTGACATGCACTCTTGATGCTCTCAATCCTTTTTAATAATCAGTCTCATTGGGATCTGTTTAGGGATAGTTGACGCCTCTGAATGTGTGTGGGGATTAATACATGTGCATAATAGTCTGATGAATGGACAATCTTGATGCATTGTGAGCATTATCGTTTGTTTTGTTTCACACATAACTTCCACCTTAATTACATAAAGCCTATAAAATGGCTGTAATGAACGCGTTGGCTTGCTGACATGCACATAAACCTTGTGGTCTGGTTGTTTGAGGTCCAGACGGATCTCATTTGGCTTTATATGGATGGGCTGAAGGGAGAGGAATGATGCAGGAAAATCAACAAGTGAATAAAACTAATACATCCATTCGTTGGAAGGGAGGAACCAGACGGGCTCATGGGTCACCAGGAAGACTGTTAGAAATTAGAGTCAGTGGGTGTCATTACCATACCTTGGAAAAGCTGATTCACGCGATTTACAAACAATTATTCTGTTTTCTTCTAATGAGGTGTCCGTGACCTGAGAAGAAACTATGTCTGGCAAGTCTGATGGTGAATTACTAAACTGGAATTAGTACCGGAAGAGGATTTTTTTAGCAATAAAGAAAAAAATATAGACAGAACAGAACAAAACAGACACACTGACCTTCTCCCTGCTTGACAGAAAGGCTCTGTGACATTCAGCTGCATTGATCAGATTATAGAAAAATCAGTTTGCTCGCTGTGGACCGGCAAAAGTAAATGATACCATTTTGCCATGTATTCGAGATAGACAGATAGTGGATATGAGAAATGTAGATAGAGTGATAGGAAGGTAGAATAAGGGAGACGGCATAAAAAGAAGAGAAGATGGAGCATTGGGCCTCATGTGGGGTTGGTCATAAGGTTTAGCCTGTTGATCACAGTTGCAGTCAGAGGGGCCCTGGGGAGCAGCTGACCTTTGTGTGTGTGTGTGTGTGTGTGTGTGTGTGTGTGTGTGTGTGGGAACGCACTGCAGCTGTTTACTAAAAACTAAAGAGTCCACCTGACTTAGCTGACCTTTCTTTTAAGGTCCATCCAGTGTGAACGCTAGTTCTGCGGCAATCGCATGAGGAGAGCAGGAGACACTTTAAACTTACAGTGAAGGTTATCAGGTTACCGTGGCATGTTTATGAGTAATATTACAATCTGTCCGTAAATCTGTTCAGTGTATCTTAAGTTAAAGCTGGCCAAATTTTGTAAGCCGTGTACTATCCACCCCCTCCCTTCAGGCCTCCCTCCAAAGCCAGTCCTCTAAAATGCATGAAGGCACACTGCCTGGCTGCACTGGCGGCCACGCAGCTCTTGCTGGCCAGCTGAAAGATGAGTGTGAATTGCTAGTTGACAACCACTACTGCTGGTGGTGTGTGCTGAGTGCAAATGTTAGCGAGTAAGCTGCTAAACCAGTCGGTCGGCGCTGCAGTGGCGTACGTTGTCATCGCTGACCTTATCCAACTACATCGCACCTCATTCGCATGTAAGGTAACAACCAGTATTGTAACACGTAACATGGCTATGGTAAGCACTCACCGCTGTGAAGCTAGCATGTTAGCATCGGGTACTTCTGGCTGCGTTTGCCATTCTTGTGACACTATCTCGCTAACATCTCTAGCAATATATCCTCCTGGCCTGGTGGGCCTCACTCAGGCCGAAATATAATGATCGGATGATCGGACAGCCATAGACACCTGAATTTTTTCTCTTTTTAATCAGATCATTTGATTTCTCGATTGCTGTCGGGATGTAAAGAGATTTTCTACAAATATAGTAAAAAAAAGTTTCTTCTAGCTTTGTTTTGTGGTAGCAGACACAAGTTGTGAAAACAACTAGGACTTTTTTTGCATACATTGTTGACATTATCCTAAATGCAACGATGATCACGAGAAATCCATAGTTTACTCAAGGTGTTGATGTTGCGTTGTGTTTGGTCACGTGCTGCATTTTCTCCCAAGAGAGAGAAATGACGTCAGTGAAGGTGACCAAACATAACGCAAGCAAAACTTACAAAAAAACGTGACCTCGTCGGAACGCATTTCTTCCCCGATTCGTGTAGATGGACTTTCATTTGCAGTGGTGTTTCAAAATGAAGACAGCAACTCCCATGATTCCTCACTACTTACATCTTTTGAGAAGACCACTGAGGCAGAACTTGGGCAAATACACACTCTGCTTTTAGCTCCATTTTTGGTCTCCACCAACTCCCTGGCTCTTTAACCGTGAAAAGCCCCTCTTTGTTTTCAAGCCAGCTGTGACTTTGTCTGCCTGCTGTTCAGTGCTGGGAAGGTAGCATAAAGAGCTTGTTGTTTTTATTTATTTATTTATTTTTTATAGCATTTTCGTTGACAGCTGTGGCTGGAAACAGTGCTAATGAGAGTGGTCAGAAACATCAAAAATAGTTGATTTGGGGCCCATAAAACAAAAGCAATGAGCTGAATGATTAGAAGAACTGCGGTGATAATCTGCGGGTTCATCGCCACACATGACTCCTCTCACTTACAAGTAGTTGTTTGCTTCGCTGTTAGTGTGAAAATGTCAAATATAGCAGCTTTAAGTAAACTGTTTCGCTTGTGTGATTACAAAGCTGTCAAACCGGAACTAATGATGAGGGATATCAGGTCTCCTATAGAACAAACACACATTTTCATCCATTGACACAGTGTCCACTAACTTATGAGATGCAACATGAGTTTATATTCATGTACACCAAACAGATCATCACTGTTAGGCCCGCATATGTTTATTCGTTCTGCAAGCATGCTAACATTCGCTTACGTCTGAGCTGAAATATGCCATATCATAAATATTATGCTTTGATTCCAAATATGCAAGATTAAAAAACTGTCAGCGATCTGATCGAAATCTCCGTCGCATAAACACAAAAATAACATTTCTGACATTTCTGATCACGACGTGTTCGGTACCAAGTTTGTTACCAAGCGAGCCGTGCAGTGTCATTATAGCAGGTCCCAGGGGGAAAGAGTCAGCCAGGCTATCAGATGTGCTATTACTGGAAATGTGGCTAAATTGTTTTGCTCTCCCAGGCCCAGTGTATAGGATGCCAGTAGTAATGGGTGTTTAGGCTGGAAACACGGAGCAAGCATGGGAAAATGCAGGCTGCTCAGGGTTTTCCAGTGCAGGCGAACGCTCACCTCGACTTTTGCAGGCGAGGAGAGCAGGGTGCGCGGACGCTCATCCGAAACGTATAAGCATGAATGGAAGGGAAGAGCAAAGCGGGACATTAAAGAGGGAATCGCAAAGGGAGGCGGGACGGTTGAGCGATGCAGAGTGACAGAAAAAAAAAAAAAAAACAAGACAAAAGAAGAATTCATTTTTTTTCCAGCCTGGTCTGTGGGACGGCTGATAAGGGAGATCAATACCAGACGAGATGCTCATCAGAATCACGCGCCCGTTGTGTGTGGTGGTCTCCTCGCGGGCGTGTGATGAGCCTGGAACTGCATGAAGCAAAATAAAGAAACCAGTGAATTTAACAGAAAGAAAAAAAATATATATATACATAGAGCGTGAACAAAGGCAGATGAAGAAATGAATGAATAAGAGAAACATACAGACAAATGGAGAACAAAGGAGATAAAAAAAGGAGCACGAGAGATTGTCGGACTGTAGAAGCAAAGAGGGAAAGTCATTTACTAATTCGTGAAATTAGATTTTCCTAATGAGACGGATGCACGCTGGTGCAAGTCTGATTTTCTGCAGAGACCCCCGTTCCACCACAGTTAAGCAGAGTCGCAGGGAAGGCAGGACACACACATTAGCCGACCAGAGCCCGGTGGTGATTGGGTTGTCAGACGAGCCATCGAAGCGGGATGTAAAGAAATACAGGTCAGAGCCCGAGACAAATATAATTTCCCTTCCCTTAACACTTGTCGTTATGATTACAACTGGGACGTGGAGAGAAGTATTATTACAGCCAATCAGCGCTGAGACTTCTGTCGATGGGACTGAAAGCAGCAGTGCAGCTGAGAAACAACAGGACCCAGTGGGCTTGTTAGAGCTGAGAATGTGCAAAGTATTCCAGCTGTATCTCACAAGTAATGACCTGTTTTAAAGTGCCTGCAAATAATGTCACGCTTTCCGGTGTATTTATTTATTAATTTTTTTGCCTGTTACACACTCGAGACCGAATGAAAAACAGCGGTTAGGATGTTTTGGACCAGAAGGCAGTGATCCGTAAGCTACACTGAGCGAGGGGACGGCAGCCGCAGAAGGTAATTTCACCTCCGTCCTTATCTGGCTTCACACCTGGAAGCATGTGCAGAGCAGCGGCGCTCCCTCGGACATGGATTGGTTCTGACTGGGAACACCTGACTCACCAAAATCTGTGACAGTGTGAGCTGAGTGGGAGTCAGGCCAGGTTAATAATGTAGCAGCATTGTTACAGGGCTGCTCTTCAATTTAATAAAGACAACAGTGACTCCGTGATCTGTTTATTTGTATTCATGGCACAACTGTGAAATATAGAATTTGAGCTTCTGGTGATACCAGATCATGTTCCGTTGGAGTTGTGTACTTTGTGTGTATTTTATTGTTTATGAATGGAACTTTTTGTGCACAAGAAGAAGGTTGTGATATTTCGTGCCACCCTGACTCTTCTCCATGAATGCTGTCACTAAACCTGATTCTACACCTGTCTGTGTTTTGAATCATGAATTTGAGTTCTCACCTGTTTTCTGACCCAAGGTATCAATGTAATTCCACAAAAACTAATTGGTAATGGTTTGGTTGGTATATTTAAACATTAATACATGTTCAAATGCCATGTTCCCTGGTTTGGCAGCCTCGTTGTTTGTAACTCCACCCACTCCGTCCCCTCAACCTCTTGATATGAAATATCAAAAATACAAAAAAATCACCTACAATGTGAACTTCAGATGTCATGTTTTATACACATGTTAAAAAGGGGCATAGCCTGTGACAATGTTTCCGTGGTTCTCAGAAACAGTAACTCCTAACATTTTATCCCGTTGACTGGCCTGCAACAATCCATTTTAAAAGCACCACTCAGCAGCTCCTCCGATAGGCTGAGGTACACTGACCTCGCCAACGTTAGCGGCTTAATACATTCAAATGAAACTTGCCAGCGCACGTCCAGCCGTGCCCGATACGTCTCTGTCCCTGTCAGCCTGTGGGGCAGAAAATGGAGGTCAGAGCCAAATAGGATAGGATCCTTGGCAGGAAATGTAATGGCAGGTGCAGCAAGCGTTTTCTTAACTTTGCTCACCCTGCCTTGAGACTCTGCACATTTCACCCCCTCGCTCTTCATTTCACGTCGGTCTCATAAGACAACACTTGGGGCGTTTTTGGCGAGGACATGAGAGCGGACAGAGTAAAGCAGATGCTCTTTAAATGTCACGTGTCATACTCGCACGTCGTCAGCTATGTTTCAGGAATGAGTTTGTACAATCAATAGCCAGAGAATTCTGCGTTGACTGAAGCCTTTGGCTCGGTGCCCACAGCTGCACACTTGCTGCGTTGGCAGTGCACAAAGGAGAGACCACAGTGTGAAACCACAACGCTCCATCGCTCTGTGCTTTGGCAGATGTACACTGCGAGATATCTTGAACTGATTATATAACTACACCGTGGTCATGCTGCAAGTTTCCAATAGGGCGGCACTCAAACATGCCTTTACAAGAATTTCAATGCCCACAGCTAATTGTCCAAATTAGTGTGAAAAAGGCATAATTTGGGGTAAAAATGTGCTCATCCATTTTCCCTTCATTTGCTTCAGATATTTTCCCTCTCTCAGACTCTCACGCAATTAGGCTCTAATTGGGACTTCTCTGGCTGTTCTTTCCAACGTCTTCCATTACGGTAATACGGTACATCTCACATGCAATCATGTGAAATGATGTGCCACATTCATGGAACAGGTACAATTACACACTTGAAATACTTTGGATTTGTGAACATACGGTATTGTTATAAGCAACTCTGTGCAGAGGGAGCCTCTGGAGCCAAACACTAAACTAGATGTGAATCACTTTTAAGCTTCACATCATCATCAAAAATTAGAATCAATTATAGGTTCAGTATGTAGGAATATTTGTTTAAAACAATCGAGAATGAATTCAAATGATCAACAGAATGGGAAGAAACAGTAGTTTTGATGTTTTGTCAAAATGGTCAACTGTGTTGCGGAGATATGTACTGAAGTTAGCATGCCAACCACCTACCCTCATCCACTTTGTACCTCAAGACGCTGTCAGTCTGACAGCAAGCGAAACTAACCCAGGAATTCCACTGGCTGCGTGCAGGTTACAGAGCGGCTCCGCTACGGTTTTGCTCTGTCAACACCCACCTACTGTGTTTTGAGTGCAGCATGGAGCAGTAGTGCCGGAAAGCTGGAGTTGTGAGACTGAGGAGGTCCCGCATGACCGCAGTCATACGTATGTGTTGTAAATATAACATATATATACATTTTTATGAATATCAAATACTGCAGGTTGCACTGTGGAAAATGTATGAGATGACACACAAGACAGCTTGAATTTTTCATCAAATGTGATGTAACATCACGTAGCATGTTGGAACGAGAATATACAGAATAAAAAATGTCATATTCAGATTTTTTTTTTCTGAACTCACGGTTCAGAAGGGTTAACTGATCATTTCCAAAGACTCGATTGTTGCTATGAATGTGAAAACAGAGGTGCTGTTCTGACACTGCACGCATAAATACCAGCTCTCTTATTCGAAGTTTCTGGGAGGAACCAGGACATGACACAGTAGTAGTATTGCACAGTTGATTGTTGCTGGTTGTTAGAGGTATTTCTACGAAACAACTGCTCAAAGACTCCCTGCATTGCATCCAAAGTTTACCTGTAAAAGGCTTTAACCATTTGTAATAATAATAAATACCGAATCACACATCCTCTCCAGAAACAATCCAGCCATTGATTTTCTTCTGCTTCTCCAGTTTTGGTCACGGTGGCAGCAGGTTGAGCAGGTTACTCCATACATTCCCTGTCTCAGTTACTTAAGAAGTTAATATGACTCTGTGTTGCTTCCCTGACCTCTTTGGTTTTCAAGAAGAAGACACCGAAAAGAGGAGACTTTCACAGCTCCAGGAAGAAGCCATCAAACTTATATCCTCTGGTAGAACGTAATGGACATCTACCAAGTTCATGGCGGGCATTTATTCACTGTCCTAATAATAACACCCATTAGATTATTGCCACAGTCTTGGCTAACTCCTCTTCTCTACAGCTTTTAAAGATGTTTGGCATCACAGCTTGATGAACTTAACCTTTGGCTCTCTCCCTTTCCCCTCACTATTCTCCACCATCCTCCTTCTGCCCGCTGCCTCTGCCAGGGTTTGGTTTTGTCCTTGGCTCCGTCAGACACATCCATCTACCCACCCATCCGTCTGCTTTTCTGTCTATCTCAGACACAAAAATGACCATCTTGTCGTAAAAAGAAAGCAATAACTTATCGTCTAACCTTCTCTCGTTTTTGTTCAGTCGATGGCTCGTGACTGCTCGTGATGGACTGTCGTCTGTGGGAGAATATTTCATGCAAAAATTGGAATTGCAATAACCATGACATATCACCAGAGCCCATTACAGCTCTGCCCACTTCCCATTTAAATGATAATATATGATTTCTTTTTTACTTCCTCTCTCAGCGCTCTGACAATGCTTTTTGAAAAATGTATTTATTTATTTTTCTGAATGTGATTTGGGAGCTGATTTTTCTTTTCCTCTTGATATTTCTAATTGAAACAGCAGATATGTTGATTCTCAACCTTGTTCCATAATACCTCTGTGCGTAATGGGTCATTATTATTACTGGCTTGCGCAAATCTAGCCTCGATCTCTCCCCCTGGATGGACGGAAATACCAAACATTTTTTATTACCATTATTATTATTATTTTTTTTTCTATTTTGAAAAAAATTGACTCTGAATATCTCTCCCGTGCAGGCTGGCTGGCAGGCGGGCGGGCAGCAGGTCGGATCTGATCAGGGTCCAGTGGGAGGAGGGAGGAACAGAAAGAGCGCGTTTGGAGACGGGAAGCTGCGCGCTCAGTGGTGTTGTGTGGCGCGCACCTCCCCTCCCCTCCCCTCCCCTCTCCTCTCCTCTGCGCAGCGCGCACAGCCTCCTCTCCTCTCCTCGCCTTCGCGGAGCTCTGCTCTGCTCTGCTCGCGATTCCTTCTCTTCGTGCCAGAGCCTGCAGCTGTCTCTGCTGCGTCCCGCCGCCGCCGCCGCCGCCGCCGTTGTTGTGGGAAATCGTCGCCCTTTCTTTTACGTGACGGATCGACCGCAGACTTTTTTCTTTTTCGTTTCTTTTTCCTGTTCGGCCCCTTGAAGTGTGGAAGGGTGAAAGAAGTCGCAACTTTTCAACAATTTCCAGCAACAGTGTTTGGAGACTGACTGGAGACACCTGACAGCTCGTAACGCCCCGTCCTGCGTGTTGACTGAAATCTTCGCCACTGTGAAGGCTATAGGAATGTGGAATACTAGTCTACCACAGCGGTGAGTGTTGCAATGTGTTAATCACTTCTCTCTCTCTCTCTCTCCCTCTCTCTCTCTCTCTCTCTCTCTCTGTGTGTGTGTGTGTGTGTGCGTGCGTGCGTGCGTAGGCGTTCCGCAAAATTAAGTTTGGGGCTTGAATGGTGACTTGCTTGCATGACTGCTTGGGTTTAAATTCAAACCCAAACATCTGCAGCGTGGAGCGGCAGATCGCTGGTGTGTCTGACTTGTTATCTGATGTCCAAGTGGCAGCTCACACATCAAAATGTGTCCCCCTCCCCCATCTCCTCTCCCGCAGTGAAAGGACCTGCCTCTGCCCCTGACGCCATGACCGCAGACCTGAACCTGACCTCCCTCCTGAATGTCACCGATCTCCACAACCACACGCGAGGAGGATGCTCCCTCACCAAGACGGGCTTCCAGTTCTACTACCTGCCCACCGTCTACATCATGGTCTTCATCACGGGGCTGGTGGGCAACAGCCTGGCCATCTGGATGTTCGTGTGCCACATGAGACCCTGGAGCAGCATCTCGGTCTACATGTTCAACCTGGCCCTGGCTGACTTCTGCTACGTCCTCTCGCTGCCCTTCCTCATCTTCTACTACTTCAACAAGACCGACTGGATATTCGGCGACGTGCTCTGCCGCCTGCAGCGCTTCATATTCCACGTGAACCTCTACGGGAGTATCCTGTTTCTGACCTGCATCAGCGTGCACAGGTACACCGGGGTGGTGCACCCGCTCAAGTCTCTGGGCCGGCTGAAGAAGAAAAACGCGGTCATCACCAGCGCCCTGGTGTGGGCGGTGGTCGTCATAGCCATCTCCCCCATCCTTTATTACTCCAGGACGGGCTCCAAGCGCAACGCGACCACCT
Source organism: Diplodus sargus (assembly GCA_903131615.1). Lineage (NCBI taxonomy): Eukaryota > Metazoa > Chordata > Actinopteri > Spariformes > Sparidae > Diplodus > Diplodus sargus. The sequence goes on from CAEMYA010000018.1 coordinate 11,288,088, forward strand.
GCTACGACACCACCACCGAGGATGAGCTCCCCGGCTACTTCATCTACAGCATGACTCTGACCGTGTTCGGCTTCTGCATCCCGTTCATCATCATATTCTGCTGCTACGGCATGATCGTCAAAGCGCTGATCTGCAACGACATGAACAACGCGCCCCTGCGCCAGAAATCCATCCACCTGGTCATCATCGTGCTGGCCGTCTTCGCCGTCTCCTACCTGCCCTTCCACGTGATGAAGAACCTGAACATGCGGGCCAGGCTGTACTTCCAGAGCCCCGACATGTGCGAGTTCAACAACCGCGTCTACGCCACCTACCAGGTGACGCGGGGGCTGGCGAGCCTCAACAGCTGCGTGGATCCTATCCTTTACTTCCTGGCCGGCGACACGTTCAGGAGGAAGCTGTCGCGGGCCACTAAGAAACCCTCCAGGAAGGGCGACCACGTCCTTCAGTCCAAGAGCGAGGAGACGGCTCTGAACAGCCTGGCCGAGTATGTGGAGAACGGCGACCGCAGGCTGTGACCTGTGACCCGCGGTCGCCTCAGAAGCCACGATTGATGAAATGCACTGTGTGTAAAATTAAACCGACGATGGTTCATAGAACTGTCCGTATTTAACCCTGTGATAACCATCGCTCGCTGTGTTGATAAGCTATCGTACCGTATCGTAACGTGTCGTACTCTAAACGTTAGAGCCATCACTCTTCATCCTCATCGAGTAGTTAGCGGTGCTCGCGCACCGTGGACAAAATGAACGTCGCGAGCAGGCGAGCTGGGAGGAAATAGGTTTCCCCCCAGCAGCAGTATAGCGCCCCGTTCATCAATTTGCTGTGCGAGAATCAGGACTGAGAACGGATAGCGCCCTGCTCATGATGCGAAATCAATAGCCATTAAGCAGGTGAGAGCTCGTGGTTAAGGAAGTGTACCTGGGATGGCTTTTAGAGGGAAGAGGAGTAAATGCACTGAGGCCGAGATGGCTGCACGGACGGGCCCGCGCAGACGTTGTAATGCACTATGACTGGGGGAGTCTCTGCTCGGAGGGCTACCTATCACTCCTCATTTCTTCCTCCATCTATTACTGACTGAGGCGAGGAACGTGGTCGACCAGTTTTTCATTTTGACAGCTCTGAGGTCGAGGCCTGCGACGGCTGTGTTACCGCAAGTCTTTTTTTCCCCCCCTCTCCCTGTTAAAGAAAACGAGAAGATAACACTTACAGTATTTTTGTGTAAATGAAACAATGAATGTTTTTTTCTTTTTGTTGTCGTTTGAGGTGTACTGTACAGGATGTTGTGACGTTTCCAGATGAGATTGTGTTGTTAGCTGTTTTTTGTTCACTAATCCACACATTTTAGTGCACGAGTCCGACTAACCAACCGCCAGGATCTAACTGTGACATGATCACTGTTAAAGGGGGGGGCGCTGTGTCGTTTTGGAGAAGAAATTCAAACTCTCGATTCAGAAATAATGCCCCCAGAAAACTGTCTGAAACTAGAAAGCGGGCAGGGTCCGCCACATGTAAACAAAGTGAAAGAAATTGTGTTGTCCTTTTGAGGTGAGTTTGTTTATTCAGTTTATTCAGTCATGGAAACAAAGAGAGTTTTGCTCAGGCATGAAATAATCAGCCACCGAAGATCTAAAATCTCTTCCCCAGAAAGACATAGTGCGCCTCTAACTGAGCAGAACAGACAGACACACACACACACACACACACACACACACACACACACACACACACTCACTCACTCATCTGCGTTGTGACTCCATCAACACATTGAAGACTTGTTTGTATGAGATACCTCAAAGTAAATACTGCACTGTGCCCGTGTTTGGACAGATAATCATTTTCTATCTGTTGTAAATGATCGTGGAGCTCTCTTCTGTACATATTTTACCCGTCGGATGACGTAGGTGTTTGATGTCTGTACTAATGCCTTTGTAATTGTCGTAATGTGGTCGGCTGTTCGTCGAGAAAAAGGGAAGTGAATCACCTGTACAGGATATTTGGGGGCCACGTGTATCTTTGTCAATAAATTTTGATATTTAAAACGTGCCAGATGATGCCATGAACACTCAACACGGTCCTCTCAAGATTCATAGCGTTTGTCAACTTTGCTTCCCGAGCGCTGTTGGTTTTGGAGGCGTGCGTGCGGAGCCTCCTCGCCCCGCGCCCTCGTCTGTCTCCGCGCTGCTGTTGACTTTATTCTCCAGCGCAGCCGGGAGGAAACAAGGGGGGACGAGGGAGGAATAAAGAGTGGCACCTTTTTTCTCCTGGCTTATCCTAAGACAGCTTTTGTGTCCGTCACAATGGTGTGGGGGTTATTGATGCAGACGGGGCTTGTGAGGCTGTCGCCAGGACCCCGGGGGCTGCGCGGTGCGGTGGGCACAGGAAGCCGACCAACCCTCTTCCTCCGCACAGCGCCCGTGAATACGAACGGCTTTTGATTTCCTGGCTTTGAGGTGCAAACTGCAGAGCCGGCCTTGGCAAATGTGTGTGCGTGTGTCTGTGTGTCTCTGTGTTAGAGAGCCTGAAGGCAACTGAGACCTTTTTCGAGTAGGTGGATGTTTTAGCTGTTGTTTCCGTTTGTTGGTTATTGGCTTTTGTTTCATAGTCAAAAAAGCGAGCCGCTGCGACTGCAGGACCACATCTTTATGCATGTGCATCTGTTTATTTGTGGAATATATACAACTCTCTGTTCTCTGCGCACACGTGATCAGATGAAAGGAAGGTTAGATCCAGCCAGCGCCGAATCTCGAGCCAGCGCTAGTGCTTTTGAGCCCGAGTGTCAAATCTTGACTTGCACAAAGTTGGGACGCCTGCCAGTATCTCCTCCCTCCCTCCGCAGCCACCTTTCACCTCTTTTCTCTCTCACATCCTCCTCTCTTTATTCTAGAATTAGAAAAAAAAAAGAGTTTTTTTTTTTTTTTTCTTCACTGCATTTCAGCACCTTCGGGGGAACGCTGTTTGAATAGCAGGCAGTTCGTTAACGGAGGAGAACCGAGGGAAGAGTCGAGTGTAGAGAGTAATGGCAGCTGTGGGGGACAAAGTGTGTTTCTTTTTGCCTATGGGACAGTGTTGGTGGCAGGGGAGGCCCCCACACAGGGTGGTCACGGCGAGGGCAGCTCGAGTAAGATACCGAGCTTTGTTTGGTGGAGATTTACAGTGGGAGCTGGCAAACCCACATCCATCACGGGGGCACCGTCCGCCCCGAGCCAAAATCTACCACCGACCACACAAAAAAAACCAAAGGTAATCAAGCTGTCAGTGTGTGGTCCCTGGTGATGTAAACAATCACAGGACAGTGTGATCATTGTGATGTGGTTATGTTGCAGGATTTTACGGATCTATGGACGACAAGTAGTGCAACTCTGCACTACTTGTGCAATGCACAGATGCGCCGTGGCGGCTGTGCATAGCCCCCGACAGCCGTGCATTCTGAGGTACAGTGTTTGTACACAACAGGATGCCGTTTTTCAGAAGAAGTCACACAACCAGTTGCGTGCTCTCATCTGTTGCAGTTGGGTAAACAGCGTTAGAAAAATATTTTGCTCGGCGTCTCTTGGCTACAACACCGTGGTACCGACACGCTTTGATACTAACATGTGTTTACTCGCTCTGATCAGGCATCGACCTACCACCCAACCCGACAGCAGAGCGCACTCTCCGGGGCCCTCGTTGCACTTATATGGTAATGTCCGACTGCCGTGGCATATTTTGGGCTTTATTGTGAACTCGTGAGAGGAGATCCAGGACTCCAGATCACACGCCGCCGGTCAGGTGAGGGTGGGCTCACGCTCCGCTGACAGTCGAGGACTCCGGCTGTCGACGCGTGCCCCAAATGTAAACGAGTACGTCCGTGTCGTTCATCACAGATGAAGACGCTGCTTGGCAAAGTTGTCGACGCGCCCAGCCAGCCGTCGCAGTGGAAATGCAGGCGCAAAGCAGTGAGGGAGTGCGTTCAGTCGCAGACGCGCAAACGTTTATTTTCAAACGTGGTAATAACGCAGTTTCTCAGGTTTGATGAAAAAGAAGCCACCGGAGACTAAACTGTCACATTATCCCTGCTGAGCTGATCAGCAATGTGTGAAGTGGAGATGATAAATGATGACTACATGATGAATATGTGGTCAAGGAATGTGCTTATGCTCAAACATGTCTATTTAGTGTGTGTAATACATTCTCAACTGATAGTAATTTGAAACCAAGCAATCTAAATGTACTCAAGTACCAGACTTCACGGGAGGAGTTTGTTTATTTACATTAGTTAGGCATAAATAAATCGGTCCATGAAGATCTTTCTCCTCTGATTAAAATTCCTTCCCCAAAACTGCGTGGTGCACATTTAAGTTTTTTAATCTGAAGCTACTTTATATTTTTTGCTGTCCTGCGTTTCTCTTGAAGTTTGAGTTGCTATTTACTTTGCAGAATAAGGCTTTTGAATAAGAAGAGCATAGAAGGTGTGATGCATTGTTATACTGTGAATTAAACCACCTGACCGTTTCTATAATTGGGTAAAATTATCTTCTCTGCAGGCGGTGACGGCATGAAAAAGCCTCATACATATTAATGTGTCAATAATAACATTCCCGTATCATCGTATATAATAATGCACCACTGGAAGAAGTTAATTTTGCCTGCGCAATGAATAATTTCACCTTTAGACTTGAAGTGTATTGTGCTAATGATACTGAAAAGTGAGTGTTTTAATGCATTATTTGCATATTAGTTTCTTTACATTGTGTTATACTTTTGCTTAAGTAGGAGATCTGACTGCCTCTCTCACCAGAGAGATTGATGAAGTTCTTTTCAAAACAAAAGTCACAAAGTGCTGCATATAAAAAGCATTCGGTATGAAAGATTTATCAGGCTGACAGTGTTGCAGAAAACATTACTTTGGTAAAAGTGACAGACACTCATATAAATAGTACTTGATAAACTTAAATGTCTTTTTGTATCTGAAAGGTACAAGTAAGGACTTATTTACATGTATGTACACATGGTGCACAATGAATCTGCAAAGTACCAAGTAATCGATAAAGATGTTAAATAAATGACATTGAGTTAAAGAGAAAAGTAGAATATTTGTCTCCAAAATGTGTGGGTTGGAATTATACAGTCGCAGAAATCAGAAATACTCAGGTACATGTACAAATACTTGAAAGCTGAAAATGTACTTAATTACATTCCATCAATGCAACAAAAAAGCAAGAATATGGAATTTTCAAAATAGAAAAAAAAATAATTAAAAAAAGCAAAAGATGTGTTGAGAATTTCCATTTAAATTCAGTTAAGTTGGATGATCAGATAGCGACTGTCCATTCAGAAGTGTTTGTATAACTCCATCTGACAAAAGAAACACTGCCGAGGGATAACATATCAAGCGACGTAGCATGAATGATAGCCTATCAAAACTCGGGATGACCCGGGGCGGGGCTGCCTTCGACAGTAAAAGCCGGTTCGAAATGAGAGTGTCAGCGGGGCGATGTGTTTACTGTCGCCTGTGGTGCTGTCGCTACTCTGACTCCACGTTCATCATGTGTCAGACACACGATACATGCTCAAGTGATGAAGCTAAATATAGGCCCTGATCTAACGCTTGTAAGGACAAGTAAAAACAAAAAAACGATAGACACCCTCTTTACGATGATGAGAGCATAACAACCAGCGTGAGTTGTAAAGCCGTAGTTATGGCTTGGCCCGCCGCCATGAGCGATAACCTCAGGCAGGTGTTGTATATGCAGAAGAAGTGCGAGGATTCGATGGGACTGGGAGAACGAGTGGGAGAGGGTGTGTGACGGGGAGCAGAGGCTGACATATTTCAGATGTCAGAGGGTTTATGATCAATATCTCTGCAGCCACTCCCGTCTGGCTCCTTTTTTGATTTTCTGCAGCCTCCTGGCATTAACATCGATCAACCCGAGCGACCGGCTTGCTCTCTGACATCCACAAGCCTGCATCTTTGCATCAGTGTTGGCCTCAGTGGTCTGAGCAAAGAGTTCAGCCTGGCATCTGAAAGTCAAATAGTGGTTTGACTTCATTGCTGTCGGACCAAAGAATTCACATTATTTAAAAAAGAAAATCACCCTGTGGGTTTCAGGCAGCAAACATTTAGTGAAGAGGAAGCTGATGCTGTTCCCCTTTTAAAACATATCACAAGGTGCTGTTTTTGCAAGTAGACAGACGCAGCTGGGTGACAAGAGGCGTTGCGAGACGGAGCGCAGACGAGCTCGCCCCGCGCGATAAGACTCATGAGATAGCGAGTGTAGCTCTGAAATGAGGTGAGGTTAAATAAAAAGGTAGCCCGCCGCTGGGGAGGATAGGGAAGAGACACGATAAGGAGAAGGTGCGAGGAGCTGTGAACCGCAGCGATACTAAATATGCTATCGGCATACAACAAAGTTGCAGCTGAAAAAGAAAGCAGTGGACTGTGAGAGAAAAGAGTAGGGATAAAAATTAAAGGGTATATGAAGGTGCTCGGCCCACTGGTGGCAAATACTGTGCACAATATACAATACAGAGAGTGGTGAAAGAAATGTTCAGATCCCTTTACTGAAGTAAAAGTGCTGATACCACGATCCATGCCAAGTCAAAGTCCAGCGTTCAAAACCTTAAATTCACTTTAAGTATCAGAAATAAAACCAGTCCTTGTGCAGTAAAAACGGTGTTTTACTCTGTGCCATGCTTTGATATTACTGCTGTAGATGTCGTGCCAGGTTTGACTGTTTTATATGCCTCTGGGTGGTTTAACCTGCAGCAGTGCTTCATATCCTATGAGATCATATCATAGAGTCAACTTCTTATGGGCTCAAACTGCCCTGTTTTTATCACAAAGTGTCTTGCATCCAATCCAAGATGGCTTCTGAAGGGGGCCAGTGTGATGTTCATTTTCAGGTTCACGCTTTTTATTCTCGGTGTCTTGTAGAAAATGTCGACTTGCTTTTAGTGTTTAAAAAAACACATTGTTTTTCTCATGCGGTCCACCGCTGCAGCACCTCTAATCCCCCGCTGACTGAATGCTCCATTTTTCATTGCCTGTCTCTTTAAAGGTGTGATTTTTGTAAAAAAAAAAATAAAATAAAAAATAATTTAAAAAAATAACAGAATCTGAAGAAATGAAAGATTTGCTGTCTTGTCAAAGCAATCTTCATGTTCTGTTGAAGTGATATCCACTGAAGCATGCTAACCAGCTAGCCAGCTGGCTCGACTGCGTGTATTTCTCCATTGATTGAGTACTTTGATGCTTTCAAAGTGTTTATGTAACACCAGGACCTGATGTATAGTTGAAAAACAGACGGGAAAATTCCACTCTCTTCAATATGTTACCCAACTATTAAAGGTGCCATATGTAAGATTTTTCGTTTCATTGGTTCAAAAGTTTGCTAGAATTATCAACAGAACGGGAAGAAGAAACTGTTTTGATGTCTTCATATTGTGTTGAAGAGATATCTAGTAAAGTTAGCATGCTAACCAGCTAGCCACTAGCCAGTTTGTACCTCAAGAGGTAATAGTCCCACAACAACTACTTCCCTCCCCCGGTGCTTCACTGCTCTTAGCGGATAGCAGCTGGTGGTTATTCTAGTGATATGCTGCCCCCTATTTGTTAGGAGTATGAATTCGACAGTTGGCCAATCTTACATATTGCACCTTTAAGTAGATAATTTAGCTTTTCAGTCACAAAAGCAATGCCTTGTATAGCATTCAAGTGGTTTTATTTGAAATGAGAGAAGATTTGAGATCGAGAGGATGAGGGTCGTGTTCGAGGAATGAGTCTTGATGAGCATCTCTCCTGTGGTTCCCATAATGGAGAGGAAGGTTTAAGATGAAAGTATTAAGCCTGACAGGTCTGTGACGGTGGGGGAGAAACCGGAGCACCACGCGGAAAAAACCACTCGAGTACCGGAATGTGAACTCTGACCTCTGGGACCCTCCTGCTGTGAGGCAGCGATGCTGTGGTGGTTGATGGGACCCAGGAGGTGAATTAAAACTGTGCAGGCTTCTGCATGTTCTGCTGCTCCAGTTCATATCATCTCTCTTTTGTCTCGTGTCCGGAAGTCTTTTCTCCACACCTGACTGGTGGAATAACATGTTTACATGTCCAAAGTCGCACAAATCAAGTGAAACATAATGAGACTAAGGGCCGCGCACCATGAGGCCAGAGAGAAAACAGTTCAAAGAGTATCTGGATTTAAACTTTTAATGAATTACGAAGAACTAAGTTAGAATCAAATTAATTCCAGCGGCCAAACTGGAAGAGCACGCCGCGAAGGCAACCGCGACGAAGAGAAATGAAGACATTTTTCAAAAAACGAGTGTGAAGCAAGCCCCCTTAGTGTTGAGCTCCACTCTGCCTGCAAGCCTGTCTGCGAGTTATGAAACTACTGTAAAGGGTGATGAACGATGCACTCCACTGAGAGTCCAATGCTTTTATTAGCTGGCAACCCGTCAGTCTGCCCGCTGCCCTGCAGCAGGCTGTATGATAAATCTCCTCAGACCAAAGTTTGTGAACTGGCAGATTACATCCAACGCTCCGTATTCACAGTGCGTAAGAGAGTGTGGGGTTACAGCGAGTGGGAACGAGATGTTGCGCGGTAGGAAGCAAGACGCTTGCGAGGAGCGGTGTGTAGGCATGTCTATATATATGCGGCAGGTGAATAATGGAGATATTTGCTAAACACAACATCTCTCGCCTTCGCATGTTCACTCCTCCTTCTCAACAGTTTTGCTTTGCTGTCTGAAGAAGAAACCGTGAAATTTCATTTTCGTGTGGATCCGACATGGTGCTCGGGAAGTCGCTCGTTTAGTAATCGATTGCCTGCCGTGTGATTTGCCACTTCATGATGCAGCGAGGCCTTCATCAAACTGGAGTGCCTCTCACAAGAAGGCCGGAGGAATGAAGTAGTATGACAATGTAAGATTCAATCATTCATAGTAAGAAGCTGATTGGAAATTAAAATCAAGGCCTTTAAGGTTAGGGATCCTATATTTTCTTTCAATTTTGGTTTCTTTATGCGTGATCTAGGCCCTACGTGGGAAAAAGGCTTAAGTTTAATTTGAATTTCTGGATGATATTCTTTGCTACAGTCCAACGGTACCTCCTCCTCAGGTCATTAAACACCTCCGACTTCCCGGCACAATGCAGAGGATGTGTTCTCAGTAAGCGGCAACAGCCTCAGAGATAGAGATGGTAAACTTGGTTGGAATGTACACAAATGCAGATTCCTACATAAGATACAAGTCTGAGGAATTTCTCTGAATGTAATGCTTTCACTTTTGTCTAGATTTCAGCTCTGTTATACCAACAACACTGTGCAAACACTGCTCAGACTCTGCCGCTCCAAATGCAAACACTCGAGCCGCTGCTTTTATCTGAATCGACCTGCTCCCTGACTGTGCTGTGAAAACGGGAGTGAAATGGCAACTCATATCTGTGCGTGAACGTGTGGTACGAGTTGTTTTTGTTTACTGTAGCCTAAGAGTGGCTGTAACTGCCACAAGCCAAGTCCGAACACGCCGAGAGTCTCCGAGACTGCTCTCGACACATCGGAGTGTGTGAGACAACTCCAAAGGATCCTCAGTCAGCCTTTCATTTTTCCCGGTCGAGTGCCCGGAGGCGGACAAAACTGCAAAATGAAAACATTGATGTCATGACAGTCATCACATTGTAATCAACATTACTTCATAATGATACATGAAAGCAAAGTAACGTGTTTACTGCCCTGTTAAATTGTGTAATTCACACATATTACTGTTGTCATGTAATTAAGTTGATTTCGATCATAATATTTTCTACGTAAGGGAAGATCAGACAGACAAAAGTGTGTTCGCTTAAATAGGTACTTTCTCCTGTTTCACTTCAGTTTCCCTTTTTTTACACTTCTTTATACGTCCACTCCACTATTGAGGAAGCTCATACCGTACTTTTCACTACACTGCTTTGATTTGATTACTTTACTGTGCAGTTACTTTGTAGATTGAGATTGTCAATACAATCACTGAGTGGCTCAATGATGCAGCAGCTCCTTCAATTTTAGCTACATTTTTATTTGTTTGCTAACTGTTTATTATTTTCATTTTTATCATTACTATTATAATTGTTGTTGTTGTTGTTTATTAAATCTTTTGTTCTTGCTGTATTGCTGAAACAAATATTGTATATGACAGACACAGTGAAGAAGGAACCTGGCCAGCTGGACCAGCCCGGGGAGGAGAGGGGAGAGATCCAGGATGGGAGCCACGTTAATCCAGCTTTGGACTGAAGGCTGCTCCTGGCTGATGTCGAGTCGCAGGAAAATCAAATGGACAAAAGGGGCTCGGGCTGGCCAAGGAACAGGAAATCTGTCGTGCCCAGAGACCCGTGCTCACCACCACATCCGGGATCAAGCTGTCTCTCTGGACTTGTGGGCTGTGGATGAGGAGAGGTGGACTCAGGTGGAGAGTTTATGGAAAGTTTACTTGATGTTAAACTTTTAATATGAAGATGCCGACCACATTAACATCACCGGCTTGTTGATCACCCCAATGCAAATGCAAAAAAGTGTGTGTGTGTAAATGTGTATGTATATACAGTATGTATATACATAACTGTAGGTCTGTATGTAAGTTTGTGTTTATGTCTCATTAAGGAGTTTTCAAACTTTCATTGCATTATGCAACTCTGTGTTGTCTAGCGACAAATAAGCAGAGGTTGCAAATGTACACATTCTGTACAGTAGAGAGTACAGCTACTGGTGTGATAACACAGACTGTGGTAGAAGTATAAGTCTTAATTCAACTTCTTTATTCAGGTAAAGGTAAGAAAGTACTGGCTCTGAAATGTACTGAGAGTGCTAAAGTAAAAATCCATCTGGTTCTCACATCATATTGATATAAATTTAAAGATTTAAAGGTTGAGTCAGCAGGATTTCGCCGACCTGCTCCTAAACGCAACACAAAGATGTCTCGCACCCAGGACATCAAGAACTGACGTTTAGGGTTGGTAAAGTGCCCTGAGCAGCAACAAACTGGGTAAATAAGAAAACTCCAGGCTGAGACGAGACACTAGCACATTCAAATACATCAAAGCTAAAATAACAAGAAACTTTAAGGGGTAGAAACTACAGATATTTGTGTTAAAATGCCGGGAGTAAAAGTAAAATGTTGTCCAACAAATAAGTACAGGTAGCTGAAAAATCTACTCAGGTGCAGTAACGTTGTGTTTGTACTTCATCACTTCCCACCTCAGCAAATAAATCACCTGAAACAGGAAAATAGAAATCAGCTTGTAGATTATGATGTATTGCTGTGGATTAAAAGAACCCAGCTGATTATAATGTGTCTGAATTAGAGCCACATTTACTTTTGATTCTATGCCTGCGTGTGTTTACTTAAGTACAGTATTTGTACACTGTGGTATTGTGACACTGGAGTATTTATTCCACCACATGTGGATTTGGCACGATACCGACATGCTGGACGAAGAATCCACAGCTGCAGCCTGTGATGACCTTTTTGACAGCATCGGACAGTAAATGTTTCCCAATCCATCCAGACCACAGTGGATTGAGTAACACGCGTGGGGCATGGGCACACACACACAAAAAAGATCACTTCCTCTGCAGCATTTTACCAGTTTCTTTGTCAACGACCTGTCAAATCTGAAGGGCCTGACAATAAGCTGAGCGCTGTGCTGCATCCTGAAGGAGTCGAATGCTAAGTTAAAATGCAGCTATTACTTCTAACTTTAATGCAAACTTATTTCATACGACACAGTCTCAAAATATTAGCAAAGGGCTTAATAAAAAAAAAATATTAAAAAACCTTTACGATCTAATTAACAACTGCGGCTTTGAAAATCCACATGAAGAAGCCGTGATAGGGAGTCCCCTCTAAAGCTGACACATGGCGCTAATTGGCATTTAACTTTGCCTTTGAAATTGTGATTTAGCTTCTTCAAAGTTAATCACTTCAAAGTTCTTCTTTTTTTTTTGCTTTTTTTTTTATTCTGTGCCTCTATTATGTTGTCATTGTCCCTTCCTGGACTGTGAGTGTGAGCGCTGTAGATGCACTGACACAGTAATGTCGCCCCCCGTCTCCTCATGTGTTCCCGGCAAGCGAGCGTTAATGATCCACTGCAGATAAATGCGCGTTATCGAGACTCTAACCTGCCGTGCGAGGCGTGTTTTCCTAGAAGATGCACCTTGAATGCTCGACATGTGACACTCGGGTGTTTTTATTGCTGCTGTTGCTGCTGTTTGTTTAGGTGTGTTTCAAGTGTGAAATGTACCGAGGAACGGCCCTGTCATTCCTCATTAAATCCAAATCATGATAAGAGTTCATCAGCATCCTGGTGCAGACACCAAGTCAAGCAGAAAATTAGAAAGCTCGACACAATACGAGACAAAATAAAGTTTTTTTTTTTTTTACACAAAGTCAAATTTGCTTTTTGCACTTTTTCTTGAAATTCTTCCGACGTGCATTTGCAAGTATTAACGATCTCGCCGCACGCACAAGCGCGTCTGCACGCCGCGCTCATGCACACACTCCATTAGCAGAAAGAGATGGTCAGCAGTGGGAGTGCTTCCTCATCTCAAGAAAAAAAACAGCTGACGGAACAGTTTGCCCCCCCCCTAAAAAACTGCTGCACCTACGCACAGCAGCCGAGTGAGAGTTAATCAAAGACGGGACACAAAAACAAGACCGACTGAAATGAGAGTTGTATTTTATTTGCATCTTCCCTTCTGCGTTGCCAGTTTCACCTGTGACCTCTCCTTCCTCCCCCATAAATCCGCCTCCCCTTCCCCGCCCTCCTCCGCTGATTAGCCGCTCTCTCTGCAGACACCTCCCCCCTCCCATTTCTCCTTTCCTCTTTTCTCTTCCCCTCCAGCCTTGTTGTTTAGATTCTATTATCCTGTGCTGCTTGACTGCCTCACCCTATTAATCCTAGCAGTTCGGTGCCTGTGTGTGCTTCTGTGCGTTCGCCTCCATAGATGTCTATGCAGGCCTGTGAGTGGTGCCAGTGTGAGAGCAGTGTAGTGGCTTGCGGAATGATTAATGTACTGGGTTAGGCGAGGTGAAAAATGGCAACGCACGCAGACGCGAGCACCAACACACACGTACACCGACACACGCAGGTGTGCTGTTAATATCTCGTCTGGAGCGGTTCGTCCGTCTGGACAAAAACAGACTCCAGAGCAAGGTTGTGTCTCTTTCAATGGAGCGTTGTCAGACGAGGGAAGTGAAATGGGGATGTAGTTACGGAGCTGTGGAGGAGACGCGGGTCATTAAAGAGGAATACGTTGCAATTGTGAAACTGCCGTTTGTCGACCAAAACAGCTTAGAACGAAAGTGCGTCACACACGATCGACAGTTTCAGAGAATAAAACGCTTCGAACGTCAGACTGTAAATCATTTTTTTTCACCCCCCCACCCACCCCAAATACTTTTTGTTCAGTCTGTGCTCAACTTTTGTTTCCCAAGTTTGGGATTCCCCTGTGGGCTAATACTTGTGTGTGAGTGTGTGTGTGTGTGTGTGTGTGTGTGTGTCTGTAAGCCGATCCACTTGTCCTGGATTCCCAGCTAAACTTAGCCAAGTGACAGTAGTCGTGACTGAGTGGTCATCGGCGTGGTTCACTGAGCCGCTCTTGGCTGCCGCCCCGCCACTCTTTGACCTGTTGCTCTCACACCGCATGAACTCGCTGATCAGATGGTTAGTGATCCGGCGGGTGGCTGCGCTGTGAGTCACTGAGGCCGGGCTGCAGGGTTTTACGGGCTAACAGTGAGTTTAAGGTCATGTCCGCACAATACAGGAACATTTTAAAACAAAACACGTTTTGGCTCTCCATCCACATCTGGCTGACGTTTCTGACTGCTGGAGACTCGTTTTCCTCCCCCCAAAAAAGCTCTTCAACATGGATTAATGGCGGTCTGAATGCGTAGCTGAGCTCTCATTATGACTACCGCATGACCAACCTTTCACCCTCTCTCTGTAATCACTTATCTCGTGTTTGCAATATAGTAAATCACACAGTGTGAGGGCTGCAGCTGATGTGTGTTTCTCTTTCCATGGCCCGACATGTCGCAGTAGGAAGACCACAGGCGTGAATTACTTTATTTAGCCACTAAATAGGCAACCTAAACAGGTCGGCTATGAAGACGGCTTTATATGACTGCAAAGCTATGTTCTGAACCCAGGAACTGAAGTTTGCCTTTGTTATTGGTGGAGCGTCACGTTTCACAATTTATACTCATGCAAGTGTAAAACCAGTTATGAAAAACATTTATGTAGGTCAAACACCTGGTTTGTGTATTTTACTGTATTGAAACATGCCAACACATAATTTCACGCCTTGTCCGCACTAATTCGTTTTACAAAATATCCAAAAACTGATTACAAATGCTGAAATTTGCGTGCCGGGCCGATAGGTGTTGATAAAGTCTAGACCACTGATGCATCAAATACCAGAGAAGAGCATTATGAGCATGCACAGTAAACTTTTTTTCCCCCAACTACTGAAACAGTAGCTGTTAATTATTAATTAACATATATTTCCTAACCTTTGATTCAACACTTTTCTGGCACACCGTCAAGGTGCAACTGTGGACGGCCTACGACGTGGAGCTGATACTGATGCTTTGTTTTTCCCAGCTAATATATAACCTGATGCCTGAGGATGGTGGCAAACCTAGAATGACAAAGCGTCAGTGTTTAACGAGTTGGGAACGAGACTCAAACGAACTTCAAACATAACATTTCTGAAATTTGTGATCCAAAAAGTCATTTCCGTAACGTAAGTAATTAACTGGAGGAGTTTGATGGTGATATCTACCTGCTTTTCTTACAAATAGGACCTTTAAACATGTAAATGAGGCTACTTAATGAAATATGCACCAGTTGGCATTAATGTACGGAAATCTGAGTGGAGTGTATTTTGGGCTTTATTTTTCCCCCATTTGGCTTAAAGAAGACACATTATGGAAGCTGAATAGTCCAAAATCTTAAAACAGACCTATAATTTTCACCTGAAGAGTCTCTTTAAGCCAATTTATTCTTTTATTTTGACTATTTTCTGACAGCCTTTGCCATCAGTGTATATGCATGTTTGTATGAATGTGGCAAGTGTTTTAAAGCGCTTTGAGTAGTGGGTAGACTATATCAATGCAATGTACCATCTTCATGATGAAAGCTCGGCGCAACAGGTTTAAAGTGTTGCCTTGAAAAAGGCAAAATAAAAAGCAAGCCGACCTTCAGTTGAGGTTACACACCACTAGACGGCTGTTTTAAAGTCAGAGAAGTCTTTCAAGTCAATAGATCCATTTCCATGAGAACTTGCTAGGTTTAGTTAGGTTTCTTGCATGTAACCACTTTTTTGTGGATTACTCGCAGAAAATAAAGGAGAAGTTCAACATTTTGGGAAATATACTCATTCACAGTTAGATGAGAAGACTGATACACCAGGAAACACTTAGATTAGCTTAGCTTAGCTAAGTATAAAAACTGGAGACATGGGGTAACAGCTGATTGGCTTTACAGACAACTAGTACTGATTAAAGAAATGAGACATAGTTTGGTAATTAGTGGGAGTTTGAGGTGCATTAAGGTGTTTTATCCTTGAGCAGAGAGTTTCACTCTGCTTCGCTATGCTCTGCAAATGTAAACGTCTCTGCATGCAGCTTCATACAGCGTATGTGTATTGCACGGTTATGGATATGATAGATCTTTTCTATCGATAGATCTCTCTATCTATTCCTTTAGCCAAACAACATGAGAGGCAAGAGATTCAAGGATATTCAGTGGTGAACCGCAAACGGAGATATAAATCTAAAGTGTTTGTGTGGACAGACACTCCTTCCTGATTCTGCACAGATTTCTGAAATGTCACCCGAGCACTTCATGCATCAGCAGCAGGCAGACGAATACAAGGTGAGAAGTCAGTCAATTTATTTGTGTCTGTTCGAAGTCTTCCGTGAAAGCCCGGTGGACCTCAGAGCCTTTTCCAATTCCAATTCCTATTTAGCACAGACTGAGCGAGTGTGGGGAGCGTTCGCACACACACACACACACACACACACACGCACACACGCGCGCGCACACTTGCAACCCCTATTTTAATGGATGAATTGCTCCCATTGTGTTAGCAACAGAAGTAATTACATTGCTGCTGGGATTCTGTCGTTCTTCTCTTTTGGCCACGACACTGAAGCGTGGATATCACGTCCCCCAGAATGGCATCTGGGTACGACAAGAATATTCACGTCTGCCTGAGGACTTTTTTACAAAAGTGCCGCAGCCTCCCGAGGCAGCCTTCGAGCTCCGAGGCCCTCGCTGACTGCGTTTCTCATTATCGTGAACTTCCCCCCCCCACCGGCTTCAGTGAGGAAGTGAGAATGTCAGACTCTTCTCTGATGATGATGGTGACTGTGACTCTCAACCTTAAACTTTAACCCCCAGCATGTCGGCTGTACAGTTACTGGACGGGCCTGTATGTATTATTAATGATGGACAAATTCCACGCATGAAAGGCCGCCATTGTGGGCCGGATGAAAGACTCTGTGTCTACTCTCTCTGTCCGTCAGCTTGTTTCTATCTATTTACGTCTCCTTTCTGTTTCTGCTCTCTTCCTCATCGTACATCATATATTCTCCTTGTATCTGTTTCGTGTAATACATTTTGCGATCAGTTTGGTTCGAAGGGTTGCGTGTCGCAGTGTCAGTGGCTCTGTCAGTTTCTCTCTCCGGACTGTTCGGGCTTTGTTGGCGAATTTAACGGCATTTGACACAAGACAACAGCCTTTTGTTTTCACTCTTGAACAATACAGAGTTGTCATCCACCAAGTCGTGAGCAGAAGATCCTCTCCGTGCTGTGTTTCTCAGATTTGTGATGCCAAGTCACATGCTTATCCAGTGAAATCTGTTCAGACACAAATCAAAATACGGCCACATATCAGCGATTACGTCTAGTCACAGTTACTCTACATTTTCCTTGTGTGGTCGCGCGTGTGCCGTCTAAAATAACACACAAGCTGCACATTTCACAGCACCGTCGCCTCGGTGTGTGGATTCTCACCTGAGCTGTGAGCGTCTGAACTCATGCAGGAAATGTCAGAGCATCGCCAGGGTTAGATGCAGGTCTGCTGTCCTCCGGTGGACAGAACGACTTACTGCAGCAACGAGAGGCAGAACTCTAAACCTTTTTATCTTGTGACCCTTTAGTGGTCAGAGAGTAACATTACTCTCTATGCAGAGGTGTGACATGGCCAGTTTTGTCGCCATCACTTTTTAAAAGTACTACATCGCCTTAAACTGTGTATATTTAAGTATATTTTCATTTGGGCCCATATGTCCCCACACAACACAAAGTGACACTCTGTGATTGTTTCATTCATGTTTTTTCATACTCTGGTTGAAGTAGCTCTTGAGCATCTCACAACACAGTTCAAGTATTAGACCCTCTTAGGAGTTCCTGACCCCAGGCTGTGACCCAATGCTCTGTTCTGCAGTTCTGCTGTGGTTTTGTATCCCCTTTTCTAAAATCTATGTATTGTGTCCTATGACTCACTGGTTTAAGTCATAACTGTGACAGACTCAGTTTGCATCTGGACCTGGACGGCTGTCATCCATCTCAGTCTTCCCCATGTTTTGTTTTTTTTCTTTCACTCTTCTTTGCTTTTAAATATTCTTTAAAAAGTAAAAATAGATAAATACATTTTCTTTAAATGTTTTTATTTTATTTGTATTTTATGTTATGCATTTGCAAAGTTTTTTGCAGGCCAAAGAGTCTTACACCAGACAAATAAAGAAATGCACAGTACTGTGACCCTTCATAGTTATGCTACGTATATTTTGGTTTAATTTAATCTGAGAGGTCTAAAGCGACACCCTCCCCATGCGGGCTGTGTAATTTTCAAAAACCGACAATCCTACATCTTTTATAGTTATTTTGATTGCTTGTATCTTTTACTCATTATCTTTTCTTCTTTTAACAATATGTTATTGCTGTCTTGGCGTTCATTTGTCTCTGCTTAATATCCAATGTTTTTTTCAATCACTTGTAAAGCACTTTGCATTTCATTTCAGTTTGTTGGAAAGGTGTTGCATAAATTGAGTCTGATTGATTGATTGATTGATCTGCAACCCACTTCACACCCTGCCCGGCCAGCAGTGCACGGGTGAGAAAGGAGTGTGGATTTGAACTTCTCACTCCAGCTCACTTTTCTTTTGCATGCTTCACAGCTATTTGTCATATGAGCAACTCAGTGCAACGCTGTGAATGTCCTCCATATTTTAAGGTTGTCACATCTGCCCCTTTGAAACAACTAACAACAGTTTATCCAATTAATCATATGTTGGGATTCCTTACAGAGAGCGCTGCATAAACAAGCAGGCCCTCTGTAAACACTAACCACCCATCTGCTTCATGTGTGGGTTTTACAGCTGGGATCTCTGAGACCCTGAACAGAAAATATCTCTAGTAGACTTCTGAATTATTCGATCAGTTCACACCATATTTACAAAAAAAAAAATCATAAGATTAGTTTAAAAAAAAATTCTTTAACTTTCAAGCTGATGAAACAATGTGATTTTTGGCAGAGGGCCTGTGTCTCCAGGACAACAAACACATCATCAGGCTGAAGATGAACTGTCGCCCCCCCTCTCTAAAAATATTTCATTATACAATGAACACATTGACGCAGCTGAACAATGGACCTGCGAAGACGACGCGCCGGACAGCTCGGGTGACAATGATAGGAGGAACTGTGGCGATGAACTTTTTTGTCAGAGGTGTCGATAAACAATAAGAGTGGAAGCGGTTCAGAAATAACTGCCTGTTGAAGCCTTTATTTAGCACGTGTAATGAGTGACACTTGGAAGCCCTGCTGTGTTACACGTAGCTGCTTCGCTCTGGCCACAGTTGTCGCTTTATAGCTGCGAGGTCTAATCACACGATGGCTCTGGAAAGCCTTTTATTTGTCCCGCGCTGTGGAAATGATGAACGATCATCTCACACCATCTGAATAATTCGTGAATCAAAACGCCGCAGAGGACGAGTGGAAACGCAAACTATCAAAACGGAGTGATTAATTCAAGGTCAGAAGCTTTTAACCAGGTAATAACATTTTGCCACCAGTCTTTTTCTTTTTTTCCACGTTTAAAATTGCAGCCTGAAACTTGTTGTTAGAAAAGGCCTCTGAGTCCCTGCGGAGTGGAAAACATTGTTGGCGACTTATCTCTGCCGTTAATTAGCTCAGTGGTCTCAGACATTTTAATTAGTCTACCGTCACTCTCACAGGACGAGGGCCTGAGGATTAGAGACCTGTCGCAGTACATCTCATTCTGTTGTTGTAGGTGCTCACCTTTTACTGAACGGGATCGCACTCAGGGGCCGTCCTCGGGCTATTTCAGGCTATTTCAATTAGAGCATGCTGGGGATGATATGAGATGAAAGTGATATTAGGTGAGGGGCAGTGAGCCCAGGCCTCTTGGTAGAGGTTATAAGGAGTCGTAACGAGGAAGGAAGAGATCTTTGGGTTAAATTTAGCAGTGGTGTCACGTTTAAACGGACTGTTTTTCTTTTTATTTGACATTATTGATCTGGTATAAAGCAGTTGTACACTTTGAACTCTAATTTGAGCATGAACTAACATTAAAGCTTCAGTAATCAATATTTTTACATCAGCAATGGCTCAAATGACTATGACAGTGCTTTCATTATGGTAAAGTTAAAGTTTTTACCATCACTTGAGTCACTGAATAAGTTCTGAATGACCGACTGTTACCACTCTGACTGAGGTGCCTGACTGTTCATGCTGAATGTTGATATTCCAACATTCCATCAACAGATTCCCATTCCCAGATTAATAGCCACACGCCCTTGTAGATGCCCAAGGTGACTGGTTTTGTTTCTTCTTCTTTTTTTTATTTAATTTTTATTGGCGGTTAACAAACAGCTGGTTTTGTTCCTGATTTGCAATCTTCACTTCCTCTGCTCTGTTTATTACAGCCTGTATGACCATCTAATGACCAGATTTGCGCTTTGCACAGATCACTAATAGAGAGCCTAATTATTGCCTGACACTGCAGTTCCTCTTCCCTCTATGGAGTGTCACTTTTGACCTCATTTATTTGAGTTTTCTTGCCTGCAACTGTAATGTTTGGCTCAGTCTCACCGCTCACGCCAGCGTCGCTTTTCAAACTTTACCCAAACCAAACGGCAGAATGTCGGAGTTAGAAAGTGGAGCTGGTGAACGTAGTGCAGCGTGCAGCAGTTGGAAGGCCATGCATTTCCCTGAGGAGCCGGTGGAGACCCAAAACAGTAGAAACAGATTTATCTCCTTATGTCGGTCACCACGGTGGAGTGGAGGCCGTGTGGCTCGGCCCCCCGCTTGGCGATGTCTCGGCCAGCTCAGTCATCCCCCTGGATCCACGCTCGTGTATCAGATATTCTGTCAATGAAATGTGTAAGCTGTGATTTTGTTGTTCTGTTCTGTACATGCGACATCTATTGCATGTCTGTCTGTCCTGCGAGAGGGATCCCTCCTCTGGGCCTCTTTGTGAGGTTTCTAACATCGATTTTTCCACCTGTTAAAAGTTTTTTTTTTCACTTGAATCGAGGGTTTTAAGGACAGAGGATGTTGTTCACTGTACAGTTTTTAAAGCCCACAGAAGAAATTTGATTGTGATTTTGGGCTTTATAAAAACAAAAACTGATTTGACTTGCCCAGGTCTGGCCCAAACCAGACACATTCATACAGCCCACATTCTATGTGCACTGATGGCACTTGAATAGTTTACTCCTGTTTGTCAGATCCGAGCCACAAGCAGACCGCACCATGGTCACATGTCAGCCAAGAGCAAACCCGATGAACCACAGGACCAGATCGGAACCGGCAGAATAAATATGAACTGTGGCTGAACGCGTCTGGCATCTGGGTATGAGTGATAATGTTGCTCACTGTCTAAGCATGCTAACAAGTTCACCATATCAACTTTAAATGTGATGATATGTCAATGTTGTGTTTTTCAACGTATTCCCGCTGCCCTCAGTTGAAAATTAAGAAATTGCTCCTCCTCTTAAAACTTGCCGTAAAGTGTAAGAGATAGAACATCTGTATTGCTCGCTCCATGCAAAAATGCCAGAGAGAGTCAGCTGATGGTGAAATGACAGAGATTTAAGACAGATCAGTAAAAAAAAAGAAGAAAAAAAAGACATCAGCAGTCTGAATTAGCGTAAAGTGGATATCTTACAAAATTATAATATGAAGGTTAACTTTTAGTCTGAAAGTCAATTGTTTGTGATTCTCGCATTCATCTTCGCGTTTTAAAGAAACAGTGCTTTTCCCTGTTCTGTTTTTACTAACATCAAGAAAGCTTTTAATCCAGCGTCCAGTGTTACCTCTCTGTTCATGTGATCTGCGTGCGTGTGTGTGTGTGTATGCACAGAAGCAGACTAGTGACATCACAAGCCCTAATCACCATGACAACTGTGTGAAAGGCCACGCATCACCATTATCCCGGTCTTCATAGTTAGTTTGTTGTTGAGAATTCACCTGTGGGGGGGGGGTGACGACATACCATGAGTTGATAAAGTGTGTCTGTGTCTATCTAATTATCAGCGGTGTGTGACAATAAACTTCGCTCCTCTCTGACAGGATGGCCCGGTTTTACATTCAGGGTGATCACTCTCACAGATGTGACAGTCTACATCACACGGCTCGAGGTCACATTACCCCTCGCTCCCCATGGGGCAGGGCGCTGATTGTCTCCGTATAGGCTTTGACTTGTTGTTTTCTTAATGGGATCTGGGGAGGGGCTGTTCTTGAAAGCCCCTCATGATGAGCCAATCCACATGTTTCACATACTGTCACTGACTGTTGGGTTTTTTTGTTTGTCTTTTGCCTCCATCTGTTCCATCATGACGTATACTCTTGAGTTTCAACAATCACAGTGATGCACGCTGACTCACAGATTTACTTCCCCATTCACGTCTCTAACCGCACTGCATGAGCGTGTGTGTGTCTGTGTGTGTGTGTGTGTGTTGTATCGCTGTTGGTGATTTGTGGATGAATTAAAACTCTATTGATCCAGCAGAGTTTTCCCAGCGATCCCTGGAGGTGATGAGGTCACGACTGTGGTTTAATCATCACTGCGCCTCGTGACAGGCATTGATTGGAAAACATTGGTTATATCACAGTTTGCGAGTGGGCGTGATGGTGATTTTATACACACGCATTCACACACAATCAGAGAACTGTGACAACTTAAATGATCGACTGTAGATCTTATCAAAAGGTTTCCACTTGGATTAAAGATTGCGCCACATGCCGTGAGTCATGGTTACGGTAACTTCCAGATCAGAATATGTTGAGAGACAACTTTCTTTCATGGTAGGTCTGAGTGTGGGTAAGATATTGATCTGACTGAGTACAGAGAAAAGGCTCAGTGGTGGATGTCGGTGAACAAGGAAACTGAGATTTATCTGATACTGGGTTGCATCTAGAAAACAAAAACAAAAAAGCAACACAGGACTGTACACAACTTGTAAGACAAAAGCCCTTTGCTGTGTCACATGCGGGGTCATGCTTCACGGGATTGCTGATGTGAGTCACTTCCTCTTCAGTGTTCTTGTTATGTCATCCAGCTTCAACTCCACATCTTAAGTATTGTTTTTCCCCTAAAAAATTGGAAATATTAATACACGTATGAGTTGTTTATTGATATATAAACACTTTTTTTTTGTCATTCAGCTTGATTTATTTTGTGTAATTGGAATTATGACTTCTCCTGCGACGAAGAGTTCAAGAGGTGAAGAGAAACCACTGACCCACATTGCGTTAGTTGGGTTAAGCAATAAGCAGAGTGCAGAAATTGCAGCAGATAGGCCTTTTTCCAGTAAGTTGTTTGCGAATGAGTCAAGCGCTAGTAAGCCCGAGGATCAGCGATGTCGAAACTAAGGTGTGGCAGGTCTGCGTGGGTACTGGGGCCAGCAGCCGCGCTGACTGTGCGATAACAGCCGCACTGCACCTTTAACTAAACGCTGGAGAGCGTTTAAGTGACGTGGGACGCAGACTGCGTGCTGAGTGTGGGCAGGAAGCGCGCGGCGTCAAGTTAGCGACAGTTAGCAGAGTCAATACCGGAATTTACAAACAACGCTTTCAAGAGAAAACATTTATGACATTTAAATAACAATTGATGATATGATATTCAAACATAATGGGGTATATATATATTTGCGACATAGTGTGTTGCTGATTCTGTTTAATGAATTGTAAAAACCGTAACATAATTGGCTTTAGCGGACGTCTGAGGCCGTTGTGCTTTTATTTCGAAAGGTTTCACAGGAAGTGATCCGTTTCCGCTGAGGGTGACTTGCCTCTGCCAAAGAGAGCAACGGACGCACGGTGGCTACTTGAACGAAAACGGGGGAAGCTCGCTCAAGAACCGGCTGGGCTGTCGTCGGGAACTCAACATGCCACAATACAAATGCTGAGCGTGGGTCCCAAACAACCGTATTCACCCCCTGAACGGCGATAGCTGACGGCCACGCCCCGTATCAACCGACCGGAGCCCGTACAAAAGTGCTGGCGGAGGCGCAACGGCGAGCGGTTTGAAACCCAGCAGGGCGGCTAGCGGGCTCACAGCGGAGAGGAAGCAGGAGCGTCGGCTGTTTTGGGAACCATGAGAGAGTACAAAGTAGTGGTTCTCGGGTCCGGAGGGGTCGGGAAATCCGCATTGACCGTCCAGTTCGTGACGGGGTCCTTCATAGAGAAATACGACCCGACGATAGAGGATTTCTACAGGAAGGAGATCGAGGTGGACTCCTCTCCGTCCGTGCTGGAGATCCTGGACACGGCGGGGACCGAGCAGTTCGCCTCCATGCGAGACCTGTACATCAAAAACGGGCAGGGCTTCATCCTGGTCTACAGCCTGGTGAACCAGCAGAGCTTCCAGGACATCAAACCGATGAGGGACCAGATCATCCGGGTGAAAAGGTACGAGAGGGTGCCGATGATTCTGGTCGGGAACAAAGTGGACCTGGAGGGGGAGAGGGAGGTCTCGTCCGGTGAGGGGAAGGCACTGGCGGACGAGTGGAACTGCCCGTTCATGGAAACTTCAGCCAAAAATAAAACCTCGGTGGACGAACTGTTTGCAGAGATAGTCCGACAGATGAACTATGCCTCGACACCAAATGGCGACGACCAGTGCTGCTCGTCTTGTGTCATTCTTTAAGAAAAAAACAAAACAAAACAAAAAGGACAAACATAAAGTTTTATTCTTTGCTCGGTTTTAAGTTTGCAATGGTAAGTTGAAGCACCAAAAAACACACTGCAAAACACAAAGCTGACATTAATGACAGTGCCATCAAGACACACACACACACACACACACACACACACACACTCTTCAATCATAAACAGGTTACTGAGATCCTCTCCAAGAAGCACATGTCCATATTAAGTATAAAGTGGACAGCAAAATGCCGGATGTGTGCCCAACTTGGCTTTCATTTTAAAGTTTATTGTCATTTTGTCAGTGTGGGTGCATGCACTTGGTTAGTACACTTGCAGCCCTATTGTTTTTGCCAAGCAGATTGGGGAAGTGTCTGACTCATTTTGCAGAACCGGAGGGGGGGGAGGCAGGCAGGCAGGCTGTGGCAGAATTTAATGAGGTTTGCAAAGTCAGAAGTTGAATTTGTACACCTACAACTCGCCCAGCTGGTATTTTCCCGAATGGGGTTAACAGCAGCCGGGAGATTCCGATTGTTCTTGTAATGGCCTACATTCAGGGATCGTTGAGGGAAGTTGATTCTTCTCCGGCCCCTGCGTGTGTTGTTAAGTTGCCGTCGCTCACCCATGACTCATTTTCTCACCCCCCCCTCTCCTTATCTCTTGTTTGTGGCAGTGTGTTGCAGCAAGTGTGTACTGTTGAGCTCTTCTTCGTGTCTCACCCTGGCCTTGGAGGAAAATACAGGGAGGAATGCTGCAGGGGGACGAGAGGAGGAGGAGGGGAGCAACAGAGACAGAGGGGAGGGGTCCACTCTTCAGGAATTCTGCTGGGTTGGAGTATCTTTGCTGCACGATCAGTGTCCGCCGTCGATGTCAACACAGTGTCGGATCCAGAGTTCCAGCAACGCCTCCCCCTCTCGCCGGTTCCAACTGTACTCCCGACTGGAACTAAACCCCAATGGAAAAGATATGGAGGGCAACACTTAGAGACACTCATAAATGGATATTTCTGTAAAAGAAGATGAGAAGAGAGATAGAGTATATTTTGTTAAATAACTGCAAAGTCTGGGGCGGGTAAACAGATGGTGGGGATGATATCTCCAAACGCTCCTCAACACTCCAAATCCTATTTTTTGTTCTCCAAAGTCAAAAAGAAATTGACACCACTCTATCTGCTGGTGGAGTAAACGTGACGAGTGCCACTCTTTTTGTTGTGTTTTTTCCCTTCATCACCTCTTCAGTGCGCGAGAGGACCTTAACTGAAGTGACATGAGGACGGTGACCCGATCGCCCTTGTGTCAAGTGCCTTTCCAAAACAAATCAGCTGTTCAGATTTAGTGCCAACCTACATGTATCACCAAAAGAACCCTTCAACATGGCAATCCACGACTTTAGTGAACTGTTCTTCTGGATAATCTCGTAGGGGTGGAGGCTGAAAAAAAAGAAAACTACAATAGGCTTTTTGTTAATGGAATGGCGGTTTTCTGTATGTTTTTCGTTGGCCTTCTTGAAGTCTAAGGTGTTCATTTTTGCAATGTCTGCTTTAGTCTGGCCAAACCTATATCTTGAAATGCACAGGTACTGGAATCCCCTTGACGTGATGATAACACCACCAAACGCTTACCTTTTCCAGGCCACTTAAATCAACTTCTGTTTGTTCTGTTTTATTTTGTTGTTTTTAACAGGAAATGTGATGATGTACCGTTGACAAATCTAACCTGATTGTAAGTTCAATTTCAGACCAGCTTTTTAACAGTGGGCTGTGTCTGTTTTAAGAAAAAAAAAGACTTTTAATACAAATGGCATTTTTAAAAAAAGAAACCAGGCTGTGTTTTCTCTTTGTTGATGTCTACGTGTTTTAGCGCTTTACCACAGCAGCTAATTTGCGAGTTTGCCGAGGCTAAACAAAGTTGTCATGAGCAGTTTATACAAGGGTTAAACGTCTGCTTACTGTGTGTGAACACACACAAATAACTGGATCACTGCAAATACCCGACAGCTCAAAAAGTAAACTTTCACTTGTGCACTTAATTTACAAAAACATGACTCGAGCTGCAAGGATTAGTCGATCAAAACAAAATTCATTGCTACCTTTTTTGATCATCATTTAAAGCAAAAATGTTCTTAAATGGAAGAATATGTTGCTTTTCTTTGTCATTTATGGTAGTTAATGAAGATCCTTTGGGTTTTGAACTGAAGAAGTCCATATTTAGATCTTAATTTAGGCTCTAGACAAATTGTAATGAGCATTTTCCCACAATTTTCTTGACCAAACGATTAATCCTGAAAAATATTTGCAGATTGATCAATAATGAATTATTGTTAGCTGCAGCCCTAAATACAACTTACCTTAAAACCCAAAATTATTTCTAGGTGTTTGATAGTTAAAATAGCTCACAGGCTAACAGGGAACGGTTGTCTGAGTTTTATGTTGACAAAAATTCACTGGGCACCTTGTTGCACGCTGTGTCATTCATAACGTATTAATCATAATACTGTAGCCCAAACATCAAGATTTATTTTGCTACTCTTGCCTAACCAAGCTCTTATTTTCTCGTGCACTTCCTGTGTGGTTGACACTGAAACCGCTGTTATGCTGCATGTGCAACAGCTGTAAGAAAACAGACCCAGGTGTGTACATGGTACGACTGTTGATGTATGAGATGAGTAACTCACCTCTGTCGGTCTGTGTGGGTGTTTACATGACAATGCTAATCCAAGCATGGTTATTTTCAGGCCATTAGAGCTCGTGCGACGCCCCTGAACAGCAGGAAATTGCGTAAAGATATAACTGTAAAGCACCTGATGAGATTTTCTGATGAACCCACAACATGCCATCGAGATAAAAGCACATCTATCCCCTCCATCTTCCTCACATGCGTTAATAGACGAGTCCGGGCTCTGCAGCTCCAGAGAAATGTCTCTTTTAACTGTGTGGGTGTAGCAGTGTTTCAGCCCAGAGCTTCAGCCTGGGTGCATCGTGTGTGTGTGGGTGTAGTGGTGTGATGTGGAGAGGCTGGTATGACTGAGCAGGCCCTCGCTCCGCTTCTGTTTACCTACAGGGATTACCTAGCCCTGGCTGGCTGGTGGACCGCGGTATGGCTTGAGGGAGGGGAGAGAGTAAACAAACACAAGACGAGCTTCACAGAGAGTCCAGTCTTTTCTGAGAGTGGATCTGTGCTGGTCCTCAAGCTGTCCTGTATATGTTGTGGTATGTACTGTATGTCGTCTTGCGAGTCTGAGCATATGTGTCTGCCTGTCACTGTATCACACAGGCTCAGACCACAGTGCAGGCCCGGGCATCTGTGCCTGTTAGCCAGTATATGCAATGGTATCGTGTGTGTTCTTTGGCTCCGGCTGCACCATGTGACTGTGGAGCATGGTGAGGTCAGGGTACAGGGTTGTGCTTGGGGGCAATGCAGCATGGATATCGCATCCAGCATGTGTGATCGAACAGCGGTGTGCATGAGCGACAAGCTTGCTGTGATATTAATGACACTATTTTTGATATTGATCTATATCACAATATAGTACATGTGTGCCAAGTTGCATAAGAAATAATCCAATTTTTTTTTGCTTTAAAGGGACAGTTCACCTCAAAATCAGAAATCATCAGTCATGATTTCTGAAAAGAGAGGTTTGTCAAACTATATAAATATAGGTATGAAAATATTTTGGGGTGAACTGTCCCTTTAAAATCATTCATTTTAGATGTGGGAATTTGCCAAATGATAACACGGCACGCTACGTCCATCTGTGTAATCACATTACAACTCAAGCGATAATATTAAGTTATTGCTTAGCCCTTTAGTGCGTATATATACACAACATTTTGTATTTGCATTATTTGCATATTCAGTCCTTGTGTTTGTGTGTGTGTGTGTGTATGTGTGTGTATGTGTCGAAAACCACACTCTCTCACACATACACACACACACACAGACCGCTTTACAGCTTAATATTTGCTTTCAGTGTTCTGTGCAGAAGTGCTTTGTGTTGGTGTGACTGTTGATAGCAGGTGTCAGATCTTCCTCAAGCCGTGGCTCGTTTACAACTGTGCTATCTATGCAAACTCTTAATAGCATGTTTCCTCCAAGGCCCCGATGCGGATTGTGTGATTTAGACGTGCAGCAGAGCCGAGGCTGAACACCCGAACGCCTTTATAAAATCATATAGTTGAGCTGTCGGTGGATGAGAGGGAGCGGCTATTACAGCTATGCCCCAGATACTGTAAATGTACACCCCCCATCTCCGACTGCTGCGCTGCTTCAGCCTCTTGCTGTGGTGTAAACATCTGATAGCAAAAGAATTTGCCCTTTGGAGAGAAAGGGGGCCTGGCGAGTTCCTGTTTCTTTTTTATCCGTCTCTTTCTAAGGAACGAGAAGGTGAAAGTTTCACTTCCTGCCCCCTTCTTTTCTTTTTTTGCACAACTCACCACCAGCACTGACTCTGTGTGGCTGTGAGTTTAATTGGTTTCAGCGTCGTAGTTCTTCAGTTTCGGTGCGTCGCAGCAACATTTGTGCTTTCTCGGATCGCAGCGTTGTTTTGTTTATTTCAGGGGCTTTAATTGGGCTATTTTTAAAGTCTACCGGGCTCACCAGGAAATCAGTGGTGTTCAGGTTTACAGACGGCACGGCTTGTCGGTGGTTGCTGGTCATGGGAGATGGTCATGTGATGTGGTTGCCATGGTTAAGGGGGGGTTGGGATGTGGTATGGCTGCTCCGGGTGGCCTCGTGACCTATGGGGAGTTCAGTCACTGCTGGAATGGTGACTGTAAGAGAGAGGAGGATGTCGGCCCGTTTGATCATCTTTCTCCAGTTGCCCACAAACATATATTTTCTTTGCTCATGACGGGAAGTGTGATTATACTTGCAAAGCAAATTTTTTTTCTGCTGCGTAGAGAGAACTGCAGCGGCAGATTCTCCCAGATAAACAACTTCCCTTCGTTGGTCACAGTAAACTAAATATTGATTTGTTCATGATTAAGATAAGGGTGTGTTGATTGCTGCACGGATGCACGATCTCTGGCATTTAGTTTCTTTCTTTTTTTTCTGCTGTTGGAAGCAGTTGCTCTGACAGGAAGTGTTGCGACAGAGCCAGTGAGAGTGGGTGGTGTGTGTTTGCATTTTTTACATGGGACTTAATCACTATATAGGCTCCTCGCTGAATTACAGACTTCTCGTTCTCTCTCAGCGTCATCGTGCTATTTTCGAGGCTCTGTTGTGTTCGAGAGTGCGGTTTTTGCTCTTTTTTTTTTTTCTTTTTCCTTGGCAGATGTGCGTGTTATGTACTGTACTTAAAGGCAGCATGCCCTCTGAAACTTACTTGACTCTATTAGACTTTTCTTTGTCTACATGGCAAAACAATTCCCGCA
The DNA here is from genome assembly GCA_903131615.1 of Diplodus sargus. Classification (NCBI taxonomy): domain Eukaryota; kingdom Metazoa; phylum Chordata; class Actinopteri; order Spariformes; family Sparidae; genus Diplodus; species Diplodus sargus. The sequence goes on from CAEMYA010000018.1 coordinate 11,317,653, forward strand.
GCAGTTTTCTTTACTTGGAGTTTAGTTGCAGCGGGCGTTGTTAATTTTATGTCACAATCATTTCTTTTTGTATCGGGCATTACCATAACAACACAGGAATGACCGTTCGCTCCTTGTTTGTCTTCCCCCGGAGGGCTGAATGAGCTTTGTTTTTTCTCCCCTTCACTCACACATGAACACACACACACTCTAGTTAACCTACGTTGTGCACATTTAAAAACCCGCTGCAGTTTAGGTTCCTGCAGCATTCCGACACCAAGACTTTGTCCAGACACAAGCAGCAGAGCATGTCAGCTTCCTTATGACCCAGTTATTACTTAAAGACCCAATATGTAATAACTTGTAGTTTAAACAATTGAGAAAAAAAAAGAATGTGAAGAAATGGATGTCTGTGTCTATGTATTGTGCTGAGGTTAGCATGCTAACCGTCTAGCACTGGACCCGAAACCCTCTTTCTCCCAGCGGTCCAAAGCTCCTGTGTTAGCGCTTTCTAGGTCGTCCAGCTCACTGAGCTAACAAGCTAACAGTAGCTACGATCACGGATGTATAAACAGAATACAGTTAGCAGCAGTTAGCGGTTACTCCGGTGATATGCTGCCCACATTTTTTAGGATTTAAGGATTCATTAAAAACATGCGGCCAATTCTCCTTTTGATCTATGCGACTTTATCATATTCTTCGACCAAATGACACTTTGAACTGTGAGCTCATGTCATAAGATCTACTACAGAGTGTGAGAGATCTTCAGATATGTAGATTGGTCTTGAGAAAAGTAGTTCCCAGAGCGCTGCTTTGTTTTGATTTGTCACTGCGTATGTCTACAGGAGTAAATGTAACAAGTGTCCGAGGAGTCATCACAACTGATCATCCATTAGTTTCTTCATTGAGCTCTCTCTGCAAATCAGGGAGTGGCCTTCTCACTCAGAGCTGACTGTGCCGAGATGGGAATGCCCCGGAATTCCTCTCATTCCTGTCATTCCTTCAACTGTAATGTCTGGACATGTCTCTAGCCTGAACTGAGAGAGCGATGGAAGGGGGGGGGAGTGAGAGCGCTATGTCACGGCTTTGGTCCTTCGTGTCTGATTGTAGATGATTTTTGCCTCGTTGCTCCCCTGCTTTGCCCTTCCTGATCGCAGCTCCGATAGAGAGAAATATCCTCGAGAAAGCTACCACAAACACAAAGGTAGAGAAGGAGAGATAGAGCAACCGAGATAAAGGATAAAAGAGAGAGTGCAGGGTTTGTCTAAACAGGCCTCCAGACACCGCCCCACTGTGTCACAAGATGGATCCCACTGGGCGCCCAGTCAAACTGCTCTTTATACCATCTTTAGATAATCATAGCACAGTTGCCTCAGTTCACACCAGAGCTCCAACTCAAAAGGAATCTAGGCCAAACGAGCCAGTCAGACAGGACTAGTTACTCGCCGCGTCCCCTGTGTGGATTAATAGCTTTTCGCTCACTGGTGTCACTGAGGACAAGTAATGCTTAAGGACCTGATTTGTAATTGAGCTCGGTTACAATCAGTGTTTTAATTATGATGGAGGGGAAAGAATCAGGTCAATAAGCGTGCGGAGGCATTGCTGGCTGCAATCTGATCTTTTTTCTGTTGGTATGATTGAATATTTAATTGGTATCTGGATAAATTCTCAAACTTAAAGGGTGTTAAGATCTTCAATAACAACTCGGATAGCACGTGTAACCTTTGTCCTGAGTGAGGCCGGGCACTGTCACTCACTTTGTGGCTGCCGTCGCTGTACAGCAAGCTTCAGATAGTAGCTCCTGAGGTTTGGGTGTGGTTTCTCACTTGAATGGCAGGCATGCTTCTCTGCCGGGGGACTTACAAGAAGTGAATGGCCTTGAGTGTTTCTCTTCAAGTTTGTTTGTGTCACTGTTTGATCTCTGGCCTAGATCAGATGTTTAGAAGTGCATTTAGGTCATATTTAGGCAGGAGAAGGGAAGATGTCATCATTTGGACCTGACTGTGCTATTTGCGTGATTTTTTTTTTGAAGGTTTGGGTGAAACCACAGCAGAGTCAGGAGTTTTAACTATTGCCCTCTGAGATTTTTTTGTGATAATAATACCCACACCCCCCAAACCACTGCCTCCCCCGCCGCATAACGTCTCAGGGCACAGTTAGCAACAAAACAGCATCTACAGATCTGGATTGGGTTGTACCAGCTATTTGTAAATCCATTTCTGAGTCTGTGTTTATAGTCCTTTCTAAGTGCTTAAAAACTACAATCTCAGTTACAAACAAGTGCTTTACTAAGTTGGGTTACACCTTTTAAAAAGATGTCAAAAGGAGACAGGGAGGCATCTGAAGCAGCTGTGAATTAATGACAGTTTTAGAGGGGCAATGGCAGCAAACTTAACTGCCAATTCTTTGTGAATGTGGGTACAAGTTTTTCATTCTTTTATACATGCAGAAAAGAGTTTTTTAGAGATTTACACTGATTAGTACAACCCCATCTCCAGAATATATGTTGGTTATGTACATTAATGCAAACCACGGTTATTAAAAAGGACTTTTCTTTAGGTTGTAGCTTTATGGTTCTTATGGTTTCACTTTCAAACCTATGTTTTGACAACATTGTGCCTATGCGCTCAAAACCACTTGCTTAGGGTTGGGCAAAGGTCATGTTTCAGTTTAAAGATGCAATATGTAAGAATTTTAATTTGAAAATGTTCAACACCAGAATTTAAAGAATTTGCTGTGTTAGAGATGGCTATCTATCCGACCCTGAAAAGTTTGCTTCTCAGCGGTCCAAAGCTTTATATAGCTATAAAGTATATACTGTATCTATGATGGGACCACTAGCTGCCTGGCTAACTGAGCTAACTAGTTAACTGGTAACATGCTGCCCCCTATTTGTTTGGAGTACAATGCAACAGATTGCCAATTATTACATATTGCAACTTTTTAAAATACCTACTTTGGGCACCATAAACAATTATGACCTCCTTAAAACCACCCATTTCTGTCACCACAATGGAAATTGTTCCGAGGTCTCCTTAAATATATCCAGTGGTTCCACATTTAGAATTGTTGAAACGCAGTCTTGAACTGTGGTCACTGGTCATCCCCTCACCTGCCAGACATAAAAAATCAGGTAATATCCATGTAATATAAATCTGATATTAAGATGTATAGTAACAATGTCAATATAGTTCTTCTGTCATAAGCCTATGACAGGTACAAACGTGAACTTTCTCAGTGGTTTGCAGTAAACTGCCAACATTATATTCTTGAAACTCGGCTGTTTAGAATCAACCTACCTCATGTTTTTTGGTAATCTAGTCTGTCTTTATCATCAGTAAACAGCGTTTTGATCATGTGAGGTCAGAATGAACTGTTCAGTGGAAATGTCACATGTTAGCAGGCTAATGTTAGCATTGTCAGTTGTTGTGTTTGTCTTCACAGTTACACCCCAGCTTCCGGGAGTGAAATACTTGTAAGTAGTCCCTGTGTAAGAACCAGTTTCTGTGATGCAAGCAGTTTTAATTTGATGATTAATCTCCACCTAGTGAACAATACCATTATAACTAACCTCAGTTTGAACTTATGAAGAGCTGGTGCAACCGGCTTCTGGTGGGAGTAAATGTTGTGCTGTGGATACTACAGTAGGACAGGATGCTTGTTGTCAGTGCAGAGTGAACCTTGACCTTCTGGTGACAGAAATCTGTCTTCACTCATTACTCACTCTGCTCACCCCCCGGAGTCCTCTGTGCTGTAAAAACAAACTCAACCTATATCACATAGAACTTTTCCACATATACGCGCTGCAACTTGCAATCAGCTTCATCTTCCTGCCCTCCTTTCCTTTCCAACCCCCATCTGGTAGATCTGTAGTCAGAGGAGGGTTTGTGGCATCCTCCTCGAGGGCCTGATGCAGGGTCATGTGACTGCCTCCCACCACTCTGGCGTTGCCCTCCTGTCACCACAGCAACATCAGCATCCTGACTAACATGCCATGACATCCGTGACCTTCCTCCTCCACTTGTGATCCCATTTCTTTTTCTCATTCCATCATCTTTCCCCCTCCAACTGTTCTCGACATAACTCTATATTCTGTGATTATCACTGTCTCTTTCTAGGAATGTGTCACTTTGTGGCTTTTCAGTTCGGATCTGGGTTTTCCTCAGCGCGGTGAGACCCAAAGTGTCCTTTTTAGAGATGTACCTACCGTGATAGCATCGAGGCGCGTTTATTTAGTTATTTACTCTTTTCACTGTCTCAATCAGTCTGCATTCTTCCTTCCCCCGGTCCAGATTCATCCTCGAACTTTTCTCCTGAGGCGAGGTTACGCAACATCTCTTTTATAACCTGAGCAACCAGGGGGCAGAAAAAGAACCTTGTGGGAGAGAGACACTACAAAAAGACGAGCTGAGCTTCTCATGTGTAGTGAGAAGTATGCTTTACTGCTATATATACTTGAGCTCTGAGGATGTATACATTTGCGATCTTGTCTTTATCTTTCCGTTGGTCCTTTGGTAAGATATGGTAATAATGACCTTTCTTATAACCATTCCATTACCACAAAACAACAAATGAGCTCTTCAACACAGCATAAATCCCACTGGGGACACATCTTGCTGTCTTCAAATGAAACCCATTCAGATTATCCTGATTTGTGTCTGTTAACCAACCAGGAGATAAACCAACCTTCAAGGAAATGATAAACAGAATATTATTTCTTCAGAATATGTGGCCTATTTTCTATTCTCAAGGGTTACTTATTTGGAATTCTTGCGAACACAATCCAAGCAATCAGTACATCTAATACTAGGAACTTTGCCCTTAAAGGTTAAAGGGCCACCATGTAGTTTTGGAGAAGAAATTCAAACTCAGAATTCTAATATTTACAATATTATTGAGGTAATAATACAAACTCAGAAATAGGAAGTTTGTCCATAACTAAGTTGTTTTTTTAAGGTCCACAGAACACTGGTAGGGTCTGCCAAATATGAACAAAGTAAAACAGTATGAAATTGTGTTGTGTTGTCCTTTTATTTAGTTTTCTTTAGGCAGAAAAAAAAGTCAGTCAATGAAAATCTTTCTCCTCTGATTAAAATTTCTTCCCCAAAACTACATAGTGCACCTTTAAAAACATCTCGGAGACAGTTTGAAAGAAGTTACTAGTGGTGTAAAAATTTGATTTGTAGACTTTTTTATTAGAATTTTCTACACTTAACAAGGTTATGATTGCATGGTGTCCTAACATGTTTATTTCCCTTTGCGGAAACATATCCCAAATATGGTCCTGACAGGAAGTGTGCACAAACTGATCGGCGTGTGGCACAGCTGACTGTTCGCTTAGTTTACTCTGTAAAATTACACAGGAGCCCCACCCAGAATGCCTGAGTATCTGTCTCACACACTGCTGCAGGAAGTGAGCGTGACAGTGTGGTAGTCAGAATGAAACACTCATATCTCTACAATCAAATCACTGTTAACACATAACACCAGGTTATGACAATATGAGTCACACATGAGCCTCTTCCATTTTCGCTGAAACTGACGTGGTATTTTTTTGCTGACGAGGTACAATGTGTTCAATCGTACCTGTGCATGCGCTTCCTCTTTGTTCTCACTTGCAAGAGCATAAGGGTCATACGTGAAACTGTCATTATGTGTTATCTTTAAGATGCAGTCGATGCCCTAGATGTGACCCTGCGCATTGAAACGATTTCTGGGAATTTTGGAAAGACTAGGCTCTGAGGAAATTGCTCATATCCTGTGTGGAGCTGTGGAAGAGGAAGTCTCCTGTGACACTGGGAATCTCCAGCCTACTGACCCACATCACTGGGCACTGGATCCTGCTGCACTATTGTTACCGGCACTTCTGCTCTGCAGTGTTCAAGTACATAGTTTAGACGTTTGGAAACTTAAATCGCGAGTCATAATTTTGATGCAAGTATTTGAAGAACATGCAGCATTGTTATGTGTGCAGTTATAGTTAAAGGGGCCCTCTGGAGCTTTCTTGTAAACAAACAGCTGTTATGTTTATATTCAGTGATGCTCCACAAATCACTTTATTTGGATACCTGAGGCCTATCAAATACAGTAAATGTGTTTTCTGCCTCATAAAACATTAGCAAAGGCGTTTTAAAAGAATAGTTTGAAGTCTGCTCTTTTTTTCACTACCTTTTCCACATGCATCTATTGCATCTACATATTTGGTATTGCCACAAAGTTTTTTGACCACTTGAATACCATGAAACTTTAAAGTGTACGCCCGTGTACAACCATGTCGGTCGTTGTGTGGATGCTAGTAGAGCACGTGATGCAAACAACTCATCAAAAAGTTGCTCCAAAGTGTCAGTCCGGGCCAAAATCTCAGCTCTGTGTCTTTAAAGGCACAATGTATAGGAGTTGGTCAAAGGTACCTCCATACCGCCACAGTGTCCCATAGCCGCTGGGCATAATTGTAGCTGCCACTGCAGCTAACAGTCCGTACCGGGAGCTTGGAGTGGTATTATACATGACAGGATGGGTTTAGGCTTGCTGGTTAGCATGCTAACTTCAGTAGATATCTCTGCAACACAACACATATACACTTTTTGACATGGTGTCAAAACTGTTATTTGTTAAAAGGTGTTCGACATTGCATTATTTATTCTGCATTCAAATAATTCAATTCCAATGATCTTGTTTTGTGTTATAACATTTGAAACCAGAAACCACTGATATGTTGCTAGATTTAAAGGAGCTACAGGAGCTTTCAGTTTTTGTTGATTCTGGCGCTCCTGTGGACAAAAGTAGAAGGAGCACCAGCGTTGTAAAGATCTTGACCTGGTCTGCATCTGCATTTGTTTTGAAAGCGAGTAAAATAAATACAAAAGACACTTTTAATACTGTTTTTAAAAATTTTAAAACACAACACTTTGCATAGATTGAATAATGATGAAGAAATGTATCTATGTCTGGCTGTGTAAGATCTACAACTCTGATATGACCATAGCGAATCAAAGTAACATTTGTTTTAGTGCCGTATCACCAGACTACAGAGCAGCTTCTGTTCTCAGGCTGTAAAACTCCTCAGTTCGTCCTCAGCTCTCTTCCATAAAACATAGATTTAATTTGATGACTTTCAAACTATGCTGGAATCCAACTTGAGGATGGTTGTTTAAAACAGCTATCGTAACTATATAGAAATAGCCAATCTTCTCGCCGACAGTTGTGTTTGCTTATGTAGATGGGACACATGCACCAGTATTAAATTAGGACTTTTTTTTAACATTTGAATTGGCTTATGGTAGCTTTGCAGCCACGTCTCCAACGATTTGCTGGATCGTTTGTAGTTCTTTGCACTGAGTGGGAGAAGTGGTAGCTGTCAGAAGAATTCCTGATATCTCTGACTCAGAATTACAAGTCGGAGGCGGGCATGATGTGATTTTCCCACTTGGCTGCATGTAATAATGGTCTGAATGATATGATGCGATTGTGGCATAACTCTACAAAGTCAATTCAAGTCCCTCAGTGTCAAAATCTCAAGTCGGATTGATCACAAGAGTGGAGCGACGGCAGCGATTTCTTTGTTGTATCCAATTATAGAGCACTGTATTGGCCATTTTTCTCCAGTAGTACAGATCACACTGTTGGTGGTGTGATCTAACTAAGCCAGTGCCTGCCTGCGAAAATTACATCCAATCCTACCCACTCTTTCTTTTTTTTTCTCCTAAAGGTGTCAAAATGATATTTGCAGTCTGTTTGTGCTCATATGCAAATATCTCGCTGGGCTTCAGGCACAATAAGATAACTGAAAAGCATGTTAACAGATGGGAGCCGTACATAAATCCAGAGCTCACTGCTCCTTTCTGCCTTTGGCACAGTGTGCCGGGTTACAAACTAATTTGCTGATCAATGGGTGTGCTCAGATTCACTGTCTGGCTGCCGAGATTTCTGTGTGTCCTAATCCCACTGCCTGTGGGGTTTTACCAAAAGAAAACTCCACAAGGATAGATAAAATATACACCCCCTGGAGATCAATTTTGTATTATCACAAGCACTGAAATCAAAAGCAGAAGGTGGGAAAAATCCACTCTTCTCTGAGAAGATTGCACCCTCAGTGGCTTCATGTGGAGTCTTGGATCGATGCAGCAGTTTTACTAAAAACGTTACCATGGGCAACACATAGCCTTGAGTACAACTCCATATCAACTACACTAAGTACAACGCATAGTACTATCCACTGTAATACTTGTCACATGTGCGATGTGATGTGAGACTGAATGGTGTCCAGTGTTGGTGATCAGTGTGCTGACAGGAAGGAAGGGTGTCTCCATCTAAGACTTCCTGTCCTGCTGTGTGACTCAGTGTCGGTCCTTGTGCTGCTCTTTTCCTTTTCCCCTTCACTCTTCTGTTCCTCCCTCCCTCAGGGCACACTCAAACTATCATTACTTTTCTCTGTCACTCACATTTTTCTTAATTTACTTCAGTGGCTTTTGTTGGACCATCTGTCCATGTTTTTTTTTTAAAGTCAACGTGTCATCGACTAGCTGCGCATTTCTTACATCTTACATCAACATTTTTAAAACAGTTCAGAAACGTTTTGATCGTCAAGAGTTTGAGGAGATTGAACCATTCTTATGTTTAAATATGAAGCAACATCCAGTAGTGGATCAGCTTAGCTTAGCACAAAGACTGAAAACAGCTAACTTGGCTCTGTCTAAATTTGTCTACAGGACTGTTTCTTGGCCTTGCACATGATGACAGGAAGTCACTGTGCCCCGCCAAGAAATAATCCAACGCCCCAAAAACCACAAATTACCATTTTTTCAAACAATTAAGATAAAACATGTTAATTAGTGAGCTTCAGTTTTGTTACCCTCAGACAGAGCCAGGCTCAATATTTCCCTCTTTTTAGCCTTCATGCTAAGCTAAGCTACTTAGCTCCCGCCAGTGACTTCATATTTAGAGAACAAACATGAGAATGGTATCATTTTTCTGTTATCTTTGCAAGAAAGCAAACCCATGTATTTTCACAGAATTAAACCATTCCTATAATTCGTACTTGTTGTTGCATTTGTAATTTCTGCCACTAGAATTACATTTGAACTCATGTTACCTTTAGTCCTTTAGTTTGCAAACTTCCTTTCCCACTCTCTGACGTATCATTTGACGTTTAGGTTTGCTACCCTGCAGCAGCAACGCCAGCAATAGTGTAGCAGCACACAGTTGATTCGTCTTTTTGCCAGTTAAATACTTGTGGTGTACAGTAACGCTGCAGCCAAATGTTCAGTTTTCATTAGCAGTAAATCAATGCAGCTCGCAGCAGATAGTGAGTGTGTTTTGAGTAAAAAGCCTGGGGTACTGGGTAACATCAGTGTTGTCATGAGCCCGTTAGTTGGTGGGAAAATTGCGTCTACCTAGTATTTACCTGGAAGTTACAGCGACAGGTGACCAAATGAAATGCAGTGCGACCGTGGTTCGAACATTGCTTTAAAGTTTTGGGATAATGCAAGTACTCAACAAAATATGTAACGACTCGTTGTTTTTAGATATTTTAATGCAGAAATATTACATACAATATCTTTAATGGGATAATGGCATGGTTTGCTTTCAAAGCTTTTGTTAAAATGTACAATAACTTCTGTGGTCCTATCAAAAACAGCAAAATCCTCATGAATTCCCGGGATAATTACTTTAACAAGCACGTCTCATCTTCAATATCCTAATTGCCTCCCTCGATCCTCTTTCAATTTGGAACCGCGAGTGAGCTCTGATCACGATAACACTGATTGATATCTGAGATGTTTGTCACTGAGTGTGTTGCTTGGCGGCTGTAATGAGATGCCGTCCAATTAAGAATGTGTGTGGGACTAATCATCGCCGCACGTCTGTCCAAAACAATCTGAAACAAATCAATAAACAAGATGGAACAAATGAACTGCGAGAGAGGGAAAAGTGTCGGAGACGAGCTGGAGCTGACGGAGGAGAGGAAACAAAGGGAGGGAGGGGATGTGAGGGGCGAGAGGAGGCCAACGCTGCGGGTCGCTCATTCAGGCTAATGCCATTAGTGTCACCGTGCAGGCGGATCATATGACACAGAGTCATTATTGCCCTTTATTTATTTACCCTGACACACGCACACACATAATTCCATCATGTCACACATCCTGTAGGGCTCCTCACACATGGCCCCCCCCTGTAGCCTTGAAGATGGCTATCCAAACACACACATGCACATGTGCTCCCACAAATTGCGCCTTTCCTCGAGTGTGTCACACATGAGAGCGCATCTCCCAGCGCTCACATGCCTCCAGTCCTCCCCCCTCCTTGGTCCTGTTCCTTCTTCCTGTCTATGGATGGATCCAGGCCTCTGGGCCTCGCCTTCTCATGTCATCTCAGGGTACGTAAGCCTCCAGACCATATGGGCTCTGAGGGGCTTAGCAGACCTCCAGCCAGCCAGCCCCCCTCGGAGGGCCTGCTGTTTGAGGTGAATTCAGGGGCATCTTGTCATCTTTTCAGCTGCTTCGGACTTCCTGTCTGGAGAATAAAACAAGAAGTCTGAGGTGTTGTTGTCATTCTGTTATCGTATTTTCCCCCTTCCCTTCCTTTTAGCCTTCCCCGCACGTACGGTTTTATTTAAACCCAAACGTTTTGCATAATTGTAAGCAAATATTCCAGATTCATTCCTCGCCACAGCAAAGCGTTAGCTCGTTGTGTAATTATTATTTGGTTTGTGATCTCAGCGATCCAGGATGGGCAGATGGCTCTCTAGCTTTCTCACCAATGACTCGCTGTCTCTCTCTCCTCTTCCTCTTCCTCTCCGTCACATTTTTTCCTTTTTCTTTTTTTTCGTGTACACATGTCCGCGTTCATGTGTGAGATTACGTGTCTTTGTGTCTGTGTTTGTGTGTGTGTGTGTTGTTTTAGGAATATCTACTCTGTTGACCATATGGTACAACACTGCCTGCTGGGCAAAGATAAATCCCGCATGCAAAGGCAGCGGAGGCACCAGTGCACACACGCGCACACACACACACACACACACACATGCACGCACTCGCTCCACTCAATTAGCACAACCTCAGTATCACGTACTTGTATTGTCCATTGTAATTAGTCTGCACCTCCACGTTTGTTGTTGTATTACAGCGACAACCAACAGTCCTGTCTTGTGTTCATCTGTCAGTCTCTCTGCTCCCCCTCGCCGTCTTCGCTCCTCCTCCTCCTCCTCTTCCTCCTCCTCTCTGACTGATTTGTTTTCTACCTGCCTGCCTATACTTGTCTACATCTCATGCTTGCCATCTTTCCCTCCGAATGCAACTTGCCCCCCGGCCTACCTGAGTCACCAGGCCTTTTTTCTGAGCCGTAACGCAGAAGTAGACTTGCGCCTTCTTCCCACACGACCAGCTACCTTTAAGGAGGTTTGTCTGTCTGCTGTGTCCATGTTTCTCCCTCAAAGGGCCATACCGCAGGTTTGCATGCTGCAGCTTATTTACACAGTGGCCCTGAGAGCTCTCCATCTTCAGAAAAAGACTCAATACAGAGTCACTACAAGTAGCACAGACGGCAACGGAAACTGTTTCCATGGGGACACTAAACAGTGATGAACAAGGCTGGGACACACTTGTTGTTCCAGTTAACAGAACTTTTTGGGGGATTTTAGCTACTTTTCCAACAACACTTACCAACAGCCAACTCCACTAACTCCATGAGTCACAAACCATGGCAGATGTCTCTCAGCCAAATTACATTAAAATACATTAAAATGTTATTTACAATACAGTTAAAACAAGTAGGAAGACATCAAGAAACAAAACATTAAGACAAGATAAGAAATAGGAAAATTAAGATCAAACATAACAGGTTTAAAAGAGACAGGGCTACAAAATAAAAGTCACGGTGCAGTTCAAAGCCTTGAAATTGCTTCAGTGAAAGGCAAAGAAAAAAGTCTTCAGCTTAGATGTAAAGAGGCGAGAGTTGGAGCAGACCTGGAGTCTTCTGGGAGTTTGTTCCCGATACGTGGTGCATAATAACTGATTGAAGAAAGGAGAATTTTTCATAACACCAAAAGGAGACATACATCCAAGACGCAATGGATTTGCATGGATCACAAATCAGGTCTGCATTGATTACTGTCAGTCAAGCTACAAAATCATAATGTGGTAATGTGCTCTAGTTTAAGCAGCGGTCCCCTAGGGGTCCTTGCAGATGTTCCAGGGTGTTCCAATCAAAAAAGGGGGGATCATTTATTTTTTACTATAATCCCATCCGTCAGTAACACAATGTTTGGTCATACACTTTCAGTTACAAAACATCTGAAAGCAAAATTCAGACCAGATGTGTGACTCCTCGGACAAAATCCTAGGGGTTCTGTTTTTAGAACGTGGGCTAAGGTCGCTAAAAGAGTGCAATGTGGCAGTGAACATGAGCAGCTGGACGATCCGGATGTGCATTGAAACGGGTTCAAGAATCTAGCAAGTCCTGTCGCCCCTCGACTCAGCACATCTGGAAAGACAGTCAGACAGGTTGTAAACAAACACCCAGGTTAGCCTCTCTTATTTGTTGTCGGGAAAGAAAACCAGAGGGTGATATATGAAAATATATTAATGCAACCAAAAGTGTTTGCAGACTCAATGTTTACTCTCCCATATGACACATCTAAGGCAAGTTTTCAGTCTGCTAATTGATTTTCATCCGGAAATTAACGGAAACGCTTAATCCAGAAATTGAAAACACATCATGCGTTTTGTTAAGCAGCGAGCAAATTTGTTGTGTAAGAAGCTCAAACTTGCAGAAACGCTGCGATAATCCCTCAGCCGATTCAATATTTGCAGGTTCCTGTCTGTGTGGCGGTTTGCCTGTGTGTGTGTGTGTATGTGTGTTTTATACCTGCGTAGACTTGCAGCTGAGCCAGACTGCACACAAAAAAAGGGAAGGTCACTGAAATCAAAGTACTCCAAAGCTCCCACGCTTCTCCTCTAGTCAGCCTTTCTCTCCCGGATTAGACACATCACATAAAAACCAGTTACCTCGCCGGTTACTGAACACCGGGGGTAAACAATGAAACATGGTGTTTTTCTTTGGAAATGTGGGGAGAGACAGATTGTAAAACCCCTGTGGCACAAATCCTCCACCCCCAACGCTTCTTGTGCCACAATGTCTGCTAACTGTCGAGCGTGGTAGCATGGATGAGGGCACAGCTGGAGGAGGGAATGGCAAGAGACGCACAAAGAGAGGAGTGGAGAGGGAGACGGGCTGGTTAACCGGGACTGTTCTCTGATGCTTTTGAGCCGGTCGAAAAGGGGGATACAGGCGGAGATGAAGTGAGAGGCAGACACACGCGGAGGGGAGGTTAGGGATAAAGAGACGGGCTCTGGAACAAAAGCGACAGCGTTTAATATGAAACTGAAATTTTCAGAGGTAGCCTACTAGCTTAGTCGCCATGACAACAACACACTTAAACCAGCATTTAATTGGTGCTGTCTGCACTTGTCTGTTGCATCTCCATCCACTCCCTCTGTGTACAGTGTGTAATTACGCTGTGATTTGTGGGTATCATGAACCAGAACAAACCCGCCCACTATATGGTATATATTATTGAGTTTAGCTTGTAATCTAATGCTGTAATATGCGTCATCTTAGGCTTGAGTTTTTTTTTCTATTTTTTATTTTTTATTTATCACAGATGACAACTTACCATCAAGTGTCTGTGTTTAAATAATTAAATATTTCTTCAGGAGCCGAAGGATTTAGGAGTGCGACAGAAGGCGAGAGATTTTTTATTCTCGGTGGATGAGTCAGTTGATGATAGGTGATATAATTCAGCCGCAGTCTTCTTCTAAGTAAAGAGACTCAGGTTCTGTGTAAGAATAGGGAGGGTATGTTTACCCTGACTTGTACCTGCATGTATGAGAGAATGAGTGTCTCGTGTTTACCTCACTTCATGTTTAACTGTTGCTATTACTGGACATGACGCACATCTGCCCATCTTCCTGCACATTTAGAGGTGTACTGCGTAGTTTCGAAGAAGACTTGGAATTTTAATATTTACGATATGATGAGGAATTACAATTAATAATACAAACTCAGACACATTTATTTTGTCCATAGCTGAATAAACAAGTTCTCAGAGGAAAATTAGGTCCCCGGAACACTGTTTGAAGCTAGAAAAAAACACAAAGTAAAACAGTATAACATAGTGGTGTCCTTTAAGTTCAGTTTGTTCATTCAGTTTATTCAGTCATGTTTATTTAGTTTGTTCAGGCATAACAAAACCGGTAAATGAAGATTTTTCCCTTTTCTGAAAAAAATATCTCTCCCCAAAACGACATAGTACACCTTTAAGTGTTCTGTTCAGATGTTTGGCCCTGCAGGCAACCTTTTTCTCTCTCTGCTGTCATATACATAAAACTTGCGTATACTCATGTAAAAAGCAATTAAGATCCAAGCTATCAGCAAAGATTTTTATGTAGTTTTTCAGGCTATGACTTGCTCGTCGATTCGGCTCCAGGCTTGCGCGCAAAATGCTTAAAAGAAGGAGGTAATCTTCAGCCTCTGTCCTCTCAGTGTCAGTATTTGGTGTAATCAACAGCATGCATTTTCTAAATCATTTGGGAGAAGCAAGGAGGCGAATTTAAAAGCAAGACGAGGCGATGGTTCTGTGGTCGCGAAACGACAATTTACTGTTTCTCAAGGTGCAGAGCTCTGAATGTGTCTCTCAGGCTCCCCACGGGTTATTTGTCTATTTTCAGAGAACTGTAGGCGGTAAAGAGCAAGTATTCAAGCCAGGACACGATGGAGATGTAAGAATGTAACAGCTGCAGTGACAGAGAAGTACACGCATGGGGAGAGCACAATAAGCGTTTTGAGTGGATTTATAGTGTAAAGGTAGTCTCTGTGTAAAAATATACAAACAGCAAACACTGTTGAAGGCTATTCTTGTATCTTACACTTAAAAAGAAGACACAACTGTAAGCCTGTGTAGGTTTATTTTTTTAATCACCTTGATGTGTCAGTAACCTTTTTTAATTTCAGGGGAACTGCTCATAAACATGATTTAAATTTTCATCCTGTGTCATTTGCACAGATTTTGCTATTGGACCATTTGTATTAATTCATCCCAAACAGCCAATGTATTGGTGGCATGTTAGCTGTTAGCCAGAGTTGTCCTAACCCAATGCTGGAGAAAGTTTTGGCTGCCCAAAGCCCTGAGAAAAACAGCGCCAGGCTTTGAAACCAATTTTTCACAGTGGCCGAATCATGTAATTCATCAAATCATGTGATGCACTGGGGTAAAAAAAACAAACACTTTTCCCCATAAGCTTACATTGTGAAAGACGCATGGGCTGCATCAATTATCATTCTGCTTTGGGGCGGAAAAATGCTCTGGCTTCTTTGTATTTCTTTAATTCGATCATAATCCAGGATACAGCAATAAAATAGTGAAAAATAGTGTCAGGGGAATGGCTAGCTTGTTTGGATTCGTACTGTTAGCAACCTGATCGGGTTAGGGTCACTTGCCAGGGTTAAGGTAACTTCTCAGCGTGTAGGTTGCAAGTTTGGAGGTTGTTGTTGATGTCAGCACGGCTGATGGCAGTCTCAAAACCACAACCTATATTGGTGGCTATTAGTAGTTAGTAGAAGCTGTAAGCTAGCTTGCAAACTCGCAAGAACATTCCTGTTATTTTGCTGATCTACTTTTGTCTGTATGCTTTTGATGCAAAGACATAAGTCTCCAGGATGGATGCAAACACCCTCCCCACAGGTCCAACTCCCAACAGGCTCTGAGGCCTCTCTGGGGTTCAACTGACGCCAAACAGAGGTAAGATCACATTTGTTCAAGCTAGGCTGTACAATGTGAAATAAATCTTTATGGTTTATTACATTCATTTCATTATTTTGTCCAAATGCGTAAGCCCAGGGGCAATTTTAAAATATATTCTACATATTGGGTTTTAATGAGGTCAGAAGAAAATAGTAAAAAGAAAAAGGGTTTATTTTGCAGTTAGTATCACAGTTTTACACATGCAACTCCGGGGTCTGTTGGATCCAAAACAACAGGGAAGTAAAGTCAACAAAAGACAGGAGTTAATAGAAAAATGAGGAGAAAGTAGCGACCATTTATCACAAACATACAGTAGGTGTTTTGATGTAAAAACACCCAGACTCAGCTGTGCATTCCTGTGAAGTGAATTCATTCCCCATGCCTCCTGGGGCACACACACCAACACAATTACTCACACACACACACACACACACACACACACACACACACACACACACACACACACACACACACACACA